>VCAZ01000116.1:643006-1153006 GCA_005784505.1 Bagarius yarrelli | reverse complement strand
GTTATGACAGCATCAACAGCATGATAAAATCCCCCACATGATACCGTCTGATCTACGGAAGCTGCTTACACTGCTTTTTTTGTGCAAAGAGGACATTACACAACTCTCATTCATTCATTTCACTCATCCTCACATTCGGGAAAATCTGCTTGTCTTCAGAAAGATGATACACGGATGAAGATAACTTGATCATAACATTCACCACAAAACTTTAAGAACGTTTATACCTTATGATTCCATGAACACCGAACAGTCAAAGCACATAACCATGTAAAACCAGAACACAAAGACCGCATGACCACAGAAATATAGAACATTGAGGATAAATTGTTCACATGGCATTGTTGAAACCACATGATCCTGTGAACTTATATCATTAAAAATACATTATCCTGATATTATATAACATGGAAAATCTAGAACATTAACACCATCTGAAGATTAAACTCTGTGACCACATGACAATAAAAATATAGAATACTAGGGCAATATGACATTGCAAAAATAAAAAATGAGGATAATATTGACCATATATAGAACTCTCTGCTTATATATACCCTCTGAAAACAAACCATTTAGCCCACAGAAAACCTATATAAATATAGAACAATAAGATTACATGCCACTGATAATATAGAACACTGAATCCGCATGACCCTGTTAACACATAACATTAAGACCGCATGACCATGAGAATAAAGAACACTAAGTCCAAGTGGCTCTGTGAACATTGAACACTGAGATCATATAACCATGTTAACACAGAGCATTAAGTCCACATGAATAATATAGAACACTAAGACCATATGACTCTGTGAAGATTAAGCATTAAAACTGAATGACCATAAAAATATTGTACCAGTAGTTTTTGAAAGAATGGTGAGAATTAGGGAAAAACGTAATACCCTGGAAATATTGAACCCTGAGACCAGAATATAGAGACCACATGACCATGAGAAAATGTGACACTGTGATAATATAACATTGAGACCAAATGACCAGAAGAATCTGGAGGAAGACCATGTGACCCTGTGAACACAGAATGCTGAGACCACATTACATTAAGAATATAGAACACTAAGACCACATGACTCTGTAAACAATTACAGCATTTTGGCAGACACCCTTATAGAGAGTGACTTACATTTATTTCTTATACAACTGAGCAATTAGGTGATAAGGGCCTTGTTTAGGGGCCCAACAGTGGTAGCTTGGTGGTGCTGGAATCAAACCCCTGGTCTTCCAATTAATAGTCCAACTTCTTAACCACTGCGCTACCACTTAAACATAAAAAATGAAGACCACATGAGCGTAAGGACATATTACCTACAGTTTTGGAAACACATGCCATTTTAAACACACGAAAAACTGTCACGAATTTAACAATAAAAAAGCCAGATAATCCTGAGACCATATGACTTTTATGAAGAACACTGTAAACGTATGACACTGAGATTATAGAGGAACTTGAAGAGTATATATGAATATGACCTTGGAAGGAATGCAATCCCGATAAAACTGTTTAAGGGCAGCACGGTTAGCACTGTTGACTCACAGCAAGAAGGCCCGGGTTCGATTCCCGGGCAGGGGTCTTTCTATGTGAAGTTCTCCCTGTGCTTGCGTGGGTTTACACCGGGTACTCCAGTTTCCCAACACAGAGGGAAATAGTTGATTTAGAATCACCAATTCTAACTTGTCCATAGGAGTAAGTGTGTGTGTGGTGCTGTAATGGGCTGGCAATCTTTTCAGGGTGTCCCTCTCCTGTCTTTTGCCCTTTCAGAGACGGCTGGGATAGACTCCAGCAGTTCCCCGTGACCCCGAATTAGGAAATAAGCGAGTATAGAAGATGAATGATAATACTGTTTAAGATTTTATGAATACCCATTCCTAGGAATAAGACTCGGGTAATAGGATACTGAAGAACTTAAGAACCTGGGACAAAGAACCCTAGGAACCTAGGAGCCTATGGACCAGGAGCTTTGGAAAATGGAATTTTGAGATCTTGAATAATATCTTGTAACTGAACAACTGGAATCCAAGACACATGCAGACAAAAATAGATCTCAGAAAACCCAGACTGAATAAGTTAACTGAACCTGGTGACATTTCAGCAGGACACCTCTCGCCCGGAGGAATTTTATCTGAGTATCTGTACAGCTCCTGTATGTCAGGCTGTGGTTACACAAATTCTCAAATTCTCTACATGCTTCTGGATTCCTGGTGAGAGGAAGAGGAAGCAGAAGAAGCAGAAGAAGCAGAAGAAGAGTTTGAGGTTATTTTTCTTCATTGATGAGGATTATGTCTATAAAATTCCTAAAGCAAATTAAACCGCTTGCTATTTGTCAAGCACTGTTAGGTTTTGTGCTTGAGACAGCTAATATGACAAGTGTGACAGATTTGTGTTAATATGCTAAAGGATTTAGAGGAAGAGTGTTTGTGTGCGTGTGTGTGTGTGTAACTGTGTGTGTGTCATGTGCTCTGTTAAAAGTAAAAGAAGTAACACTAAAGATCAGCCTAAAAGCTGAGTCTCGAGTCATGATGTTCTTTGTGTGTAACATGGACAGATGTGTCCACACTCTTCAAAAGTATACAAGAATATGTGTGTGTGTGTGTGTGTGCGTGCGTGTGCGTGTGCGTGTGTGACTTCCTCCATCTGGCTTGCAGCTTGTGTTACTGGAGCTTGAAGTGTTATTTGTCAGAAGGCAGAGAGAATGAGACTCACAGTCATTAAATACAATGTGATAATGTGTGTCTACGTGTGTGTGTGTGATGATGCTCTAGTCTTTTAGTTCCAAATTCCAACAGCATTGACAAACACTGTAATAGTTTATTTTTTTTTCTGGAATGGTTTGGGATTATAAGGTGTCTCGTATTTATCGTAATCATCACTTTATAGAGGTTCACAGACATTTAATTAAATTTAATTTAGTGGTGTTTTTCAGAGAATATTCATTTGTAATATTGTCCTTACTCTCAGGCTTAAAAAAAATTCAGATCCCTGTAGCAGGTCTATGAAAATATTCCTGGTGATACTTGTCATGTAGTCTCTGTATTCTATAATCCTAATTTAGTGCACTGTCCTCATTATTGAACTTGCTATCACCTGGGAAGAAGGCATGACAGCAGCCTATGAAAGGAAGCATCTCAAGTATCCTGAGCTGGCAGCGGAATGCCAAAAGGCGGGCTGGAGAGCCAGGGTCTACCCAGTGGAGGTTGGGTTCTGGGGTTTGGTGGGTAGATCAATATTCCAAGTGCTTCATGATGCAGGAATGGCAGGGTCAAACCTGTGAAAGCTATAATGGAGCTAGATGTACTGGTTTAGGGGGCGAAACATCAGTGATCAGGGGCCTCCAGCTGACGACCGTGCAGCTGACCTAATGGCACAGATGGAGGTGCGTCAGGCGGAAAGCCAGAGCATGAAAAACATCTCACCTGTATAATAAGTATTAAAATAGTAATAACATCTGTAATAGAAACATTAACTGTGATCAAACTGTGATCAAACTGTGATCAAATGTTAAAAGTATTTCAAAGCATCATAAATGTACCATGTGCCGTATTTATAAAGCTCCAGAAGTTTCATAAACACTTGCATGTGTTCCTGAGGGTGATCCTGGTTGAGCCGCTCAGATTGTGAAATTTGCCTGTTAAGTCTGGATTCTTTAGAGTCAAAAACATCCAAGGGCCTCTTTACACCTGGTCACCTCATGCGACTTCATGCGACACTCGGCCATGGTAATGCGTCTCTGGAATTGCACCCACCGTTATTTTGCTCAATTTGCGTTTGCGAATGCAGTTAAAAAGAAAAGGAGGAATCCTGCAACCATGTTTACGCACGATTTTTACAGTACGTGCAGCGTTTTTGCTGTCGGCAGTATTTAACTTCAAAACCCAGTGAGTTACATGGACGAGAGCTCAGATTCAATACTGGTGAGAGAATATAGTAGAATATAGTACAGAACATAACTGTCTCTCCTTTTTGCAAATGAGGCGCCGGAGCTTTGAATATCTTTGTGTGCCTCTGCAATTTAATGAAGAGACACAATCACCTCCGTCAGGATATACCGTTTAATGAGCGTGCTATTATAGCTGGAAATACACCATTTAGGGTCATCAATAAGAATAGAAAATCATGGGTTCAATTCTCAATACCACCTTGACACTGTTACTATGACAGTGGTGAGACCAGCTATGATGTACGGTTTAGAGACAGTGGTGAGACCAGCTATGATGTATGGTTTAGAGACAGTGGTGAGACCAGCTATGATGTATGGTTTAGAGACAGTGGTGAGAGCAGCTATGATGTATGGTTTAGAGACAGTGGTGAGACCAGCTATGATGTATGGTTTAGAGACAGTGGTGAGACAGCTATGATGTACGGTTCAGAGACAGTGGTGAGACCAGCTATGATGTATGGTTTAGAGACAGTGGTGAGAGCAGCTATGATGTATGGTTTAGAGACAGTGGTGAGACCAGCGATTATGATGTACTGGTTAGAGACAGTGGTGAGACAGCTATGATGTACGGTTCAGAGACAGTGGTGAGACCAGCTATGATGTATGGTTTAGAGACAGTGGTGAGAGCAGCTATGATGTATGGTTTAGAGACAGTGGTGAGTCCAGCTATGATGTACGGTTCAGAGACAGTGGTGAGACCAGCTATGATGCCTGGTTTAGAGACAATGGTGGGTCCAGCTATGATGTATGGTTTAGAGACAGTGGTGAGACCAGCTATGATGTACGGTTCAGAGACAGTGGTGAGACCAGCTATGATGCCTGGTTTAGAGACAGTGGTAAGAGCAGCTATTATGATGTATTATGGTTTAGAGACAGTGGTGAGACCAGCTATGATGTATGGTTTAGAGACAGTGGTAAGACTGGGCTACCACTTTCCAGCATTACATTATATTGTAATTAAAAAGCTTTAAAAGCTCATGTTGGAGTGATGTGATGCTCTACTGTAGATGCCTAACACGTTTTATAACCCATAGAGATGAACACCATCTCTTTGGGTCCAGGACTAACGTCTGCTTCCAGGAGAACAAAATGACTTGTGTTATTTATTTATATTATATATATATATATATATATATATATATATATATATATTCAAAGATGTTTTCTATAAATTTCTGCAGCCACTGGTTTGTCCGTTCTGTACACTGCAACGCATGAGTCATCGCATTCACTTGGAACAAATGTAGGCCGCATTTCACATGCATTAAAAATCTATTATTTATAATAATAATAACCTGTGTGATGCTGAAGGTAAAAATACCTGTACAGGAGTGTGTATATGTACTGTCTATCTATCTATCTATCTATCTATCTATCTATCTATCTATCTATCTATCTATCTATCTATCTATCTATCTATCTATCTATCTATCTATCTATCTAGCTAGCTAGCTAGCTAGCTGTCTATCTAAATGATTCATTATTCACTAAATCGCTAATGCTGAAAACTTGGAAAAGCACCAGTAGGGTTGGTGTGTGTGTGTGTGTGTGTGTGTGTATGTGTGTGTGCGTGTGTGAGAGAGAGAGAGAGAGAGAGAGAAGGCGAGAGAGAGGCAGAAAGTGTGTGAATACAAGACTTTGGCTGGCAGCTCGTGGAGGAGTGTTATTCGTCATCAGAGGGAAAGTTGAGATTAGAAGCGACTCATCGGTTCTACTGAATGGAAGGAAATTGAGAGTATGATACAAGTCCAGTCAACTAGATTTACCGCTTTAAGCTGGAGGCTATAAAACCTGCACACACACACACACACACACACACACACACACACACGGCAAACCTTGCAGCACAGATAACAAATAATTCCAAGAAACTTTAGGAACTCTATTCATTAAAGCAGCTACAATCAGCCTCAGGTTTATTTTCTCTTCTGAAGTGAATCAAATGTTTATGATGTTGGGATCAGATGTGGGAAGTAACGCGTTATTATCACTTCATTACATTAACTTGGGTAGATTTTTGGAAAAAATGTCCTTTTATAAGTTCATTTATAATTCAATAATTAGTTTTTTGTCATGTTCATCAGATGTCGAATCTCGTGATAGGCTGCAGACGTCTAAAGTACGAACATGACACATGATCAATTATTTAATCGTGATCAGTTTAGAAAATAACGACTGGAGACGGAGAAGAAGTGAGAATATCAGTAGAAATAGAAACACACACAACCAACAGGTCCATAACGTGACGTCTTTAATGTGACCAAAACAAGTGCTGAGGAATTCCAGCTCCAACCTGAGGAAACATCTTACAGTAAATTTCACCATAATGACTATTTAATGGTGATTCTGACACTATGGACACTTTCATCTTACCGTAATTACTATAAAACCTCGCGTCTTTTTTTCTGTGTATTACATGTAGTTGTTATTAAATTATTATTATTTTTTTTTTTTGGATTCTGGATTTTCCCTTCATTTAATCAGATCCAAAGTAATTAATAACTTACTTCACTTCCAGACTTTATTACTCTCTCAATCAAAAAACTTTAAACATTAATACTTTTACTGATACTCAAGTCATTAATTTTTATAAATAGTTGTACCTACGTCAAATTGTTGGCTACTCTATCCTCCAGTTGTTGAGACAGGTCCTGCATAAAAGCACCAGGACTGGAGACTCCTTCCATAAAACAGTACACGAACGACAGGACGTGTTATTCACTTTGTCAAAAAATGATATGATTTTTGTGCCATTTTAAAAATTGATCTATTATAAAGGCTACGTTATTGCGTTCTGGATTTATTCCTGAAGAGGCCACGCCCACCAGGAAGCGATAGCACGGTTTAATCTGCCTGACAAATTGGAACAATTAAAGTTTAATCAGGCGAGAAAATAACTAAACGTAAAAACTAAATGTATGCATAAAAATCCACTAATTTTTTCTCCTTTATTTTGTTTAGTAATTTCGTGACTCTAATATCAGTCAGTCCAGGATTCGTAGTGATGTGACCGCAATTGTTCATTCAGATTCAACCTTTTCAAGAGTCAAGTTTTTATCCAATCGCGTCGGCTTTTCCCGAATTTCTAAGTTAGTTGCTAGTATCTTTTATTTTGAAGAAGATGCAAATGCCACTGCAGACGTGTCTTCCGATGCTAATAAGTGGTGGCTCAAATGGTTAAGGTGCTGACTTGTTGATCTGAAGACCCAAGAAAACTTGGTTTCAAGCCCCACCACCGCCAGCCAGCCACTGTTGGGTCCTTGAGCAAGACCCTAAACCCTTCCTGCTTCAAGGGGCGCTGCATCATAGCTGCCTCAGCACCTTGACCCCAACCTACTAAGATGGAATATGCGAAGAAACAAATTTCACTCCGCTGTAAAAAGTATATGTATATGTAATCATAATAAAGGCATTTACATTTTTTTCTTAAATTTCATCTCCCATATATAAAAAAACATCTACAAAAGACGAGACAAGGGCAGGACAGGATTAAAAAAAAGATATTTTTGAATCTGCTATAATATCACTGAACAGTGAACATCACGTGAACAGTGAATAAGATCCTCATATTTCAACAGATTTAAAATCTAATCACAGGTAACAGGGAGGTGATTCGGTTTTACAGTCATCTGAGGGTTGGGATAAAATGAGTGAACAAAGCAATCGGATCTTCCAGCACTTCAGGCATTTGAAAATGAATAGGAAGCCATCCAGCCTATGGAGCAGCTCAACACCTACTCGACTCTCGCAGGATTTAATTAGCGTCCAGGAGAGAAATAATCTGGTGCGCACCTCTTCAACAGTCTCTTCAACAATGGACTTTTTGTGCAGGCACTCGTTCCTGCAGCTGAAAAATGAAAAGATAGATTAGCAGTGGTGTTCAGGCAGAGACGGTGTCAAGGGTGGAGGGGCACTTGCGAGCCCTTTCTCCCCGAAAAGGGGTTGTTGTGCCCCCCCCATACAGTTTTTATTAAAATTAACGACATTTGGCAGACGTCCTTATCCAGAGTGACTTACATCCTGTCTCTTTTATACAATCGAGCCTTGCTCAGGATTCCAGTAGTGGTGCTGGGAATTAAAGCTTAATCTTCCAGTTAGCAGAATAGCACTTTAACCACTGCACTACCACGTCCCCATTTTTGTTTAACCTAATATATATCAAAAAAATGAAATTGCCAGTTATGTGTTTTTTTTATTAAAAAGGATTCTGTTTTTTGATTGGATGCATTACGTCTCATGCGTCATTACCTCATTAGCATATTGAGGGGTACATTATTAGATGTGTTTATTTATTTTCATAAGCTTATATGTGACTCTGGGTTGGCCGTTGCTGTGGTGAAATGGGTTAAGGCAACCGCACCAACATGTGCTGTTGTGCACCAGCAACCATCTCAATTTGTCCTATCAATAAAGGCAAAAAAACCTATAAAAAAATAATATGTGATGATTGGCTTAGAACATTTCCAAAGCTGTTAATCTTTTTTTATCTTATGGCGATGTGATTGTGGTGATATTGATTAGTTTGTGTATTGTGTATTGGTTGTTTTTATGCCTCATTTTTGCCAGTGATTGTTGCTGATTCTGTGCCCCCTTGCTGGAAACTAAGTAAGTAAGGGTAGATGTCAGGCAGTGTCGTGTAATCATTTATCCACTAATTAAAATCCATAATGATTGACGGTTACTTAAGATATCCAAGACTCAAGTTACATCTTTTTGCACAGATGCGCACTGATCACCTCTCCTGCCCACCTCCCCTGGGGCACGCCATCATGTCTGTAACAACGCTGTCATGATTTCACTTTGATATGATTGTTAACTCGCTTCACCGCCCGCACAGATTGACAGGTCGTATTTACAGCATATGAACGTAGAACTTTGCGAAGGCGGCGGATTATTGACTTAATTAATGGTGCTTCGGCTAATGGAGAGCTATTGATGTGTTTATTAACTAGAGTCAATAGTGGCTCAATAGAGCAGGTGCCATCTGACGCACCGAGAGCAATTAGCCACTTCATTCGTTTCACACACCACTGAGTGTGTGATGTTTTATTTTGAGCCAAAAATATCTTTGTAAAGTACTTACTTCCTGTTTCAGATTTTTTTTTAAAATGGAGGGTGATTGCAGTACAAGTTGAAGAAAAATACCAGTTTGGACAAGTAAAAATAATAATAACGATATTAATAATAACAGTGTTAATAATAATAATGATAAGGAGGCTAACTCGATAAATTTAGCTAGCTTGGTTGTGGATGCTAGTTACTAACAATCTCTTGCTAATGTTGTAAGCGAACAGTCTGGAGTTTTAATGAAAAGAACTCTCAGTTTTCTTACACACTCATGGAACAGACTTTTTTTTAGCAATTGTAAACCAGCACCAACCTTGACAGGTAATCAGAAAAAAACGTTCAACACTTGCCAAGTCAGCTGATCCTCACCGGGTAGAAGGATCTTGCCCGCCTCGTCTGTATATGGGACACAATGCCGAGCAGAGCGAACAGACAGAAGGCTCTCAAATCAAAAACCGAAATGACTCACAAAAGCCCGTTTGATTTGCAGCCAGGATTCTGAATACTATAAAGCTTGGAGGCACAAGAACATAATATAAAATTGTAAAAAATGATTAAAGATGAATATGAAGGGGTTTTTTTTCTAAATAACGACCTGAACACATACACAAAGAACACTGATGACATTAGCATTAAATTTTGGACTGGACAAGTGCGCCGAGGCCACCTTCAAGAATTGACAGCTAACCGACGGTCATCCAAAACCTTAAACAAGAGGGTGCTTACAAGTACCTTGGAGTCAGTAAAGGTGACGGAAGAGAACGCTTGAAAAAGAAAGAAAAAGAAAATCATAAAGCGGTATTATGGCAAAGCCCATATGGTCCACAAGCACACTAGCAGTCTCGATCATCACATACAGCTTCAATATTATCAACTGCAAGCTAAAAGAGACACAAAGGCAAGAAAGTTCCTGCTAATGAACCCAATGCATCACCCAAAGTCGGACTTCGACAGGCTGTACCTACCAGTATCTAAAAAAAGCAGTGGGCTAATACAAATCGAGCTCTTGTACAGGACCACTACCATAGATGTTGGCAATTTTTTTCAGAAAAATATAGGACAGCCCTCTCCACTCCAAGAAAAGCACCTGTAGGCTATCAGCAAGCATAGGAGTCTAGTCAGGAGCTTCAAATTCCTGCAATGCCATCTGCAGAAACGATCTATGCCTGTCAAACTAAGACCAAAGTGAAACACCATGTACACCAACAACTTACGTCCAAGTGGGAAGCCCCCTAAGAGAGTGATGTAGACCAGAAACAGACATGCAACTGGCTCCGTGCGGCAGGTGTGAAGTCAGAGCCAGCGGACTTCATCCTACAAACCAAGTCTTCCTACTAGGTTCTACCAACATCACATTATGAAGAAAGGAAATGCCGACCTCAAATGCAGATTATGTGTTAGCGAAAACAGAATACATCCACCGCCACAACAGGACAGCTGCCTACATCCACTGGAACATCTGCAAAGAGTACAGCATAGGGGGCTTAGACAAGTTGTATAAGCATGAGCCCAAAACTGTTGCCAGAAATGACACTATTACCATCGTCTGGGACATGTTCAACCACACAGAGAGAACTATTGCAGGATCTTTATCAATAAAAATCAAAACTGACATTGCTATGAAAAAGGCATTTCCGTCTCTTACATAAGAGTCTTAAAACTCCTTCTTTTTCTTGCATCTATAACAGAACTTAGACTGTCTGATATGTCTTTCTTGGACTTCTGGATTGTTTGTATTGATGAGGTCATTATTTCAATGCAGATTAGGAATAAAGCATGTACAGAGTTTTGCAGCATACTGGAACCAGACCCTGCTGTAATCATGCGGCTCTCGACTCGATTCCTGACGCACTTTTCCACCCGGCTCGGTGTGACGTGAACATGTAGACTGCAAAGCTGCAATTAGTGTCAGCACTTGATAATAGCTGCTTTGGCAGCCCATGGTGGTACGACGGAGAAAAGAACAGGTGAACTTAATGAACTGCAATTTTACAAAGATTGATTTTATTTTATAGAACAGCCTAGGTGACATGTGACTCACACAAGAAGGTTCCTCCACTGTACACACCACTGTGAGGCTGTTCGGGGCAGATTTCATCAATATCCACTATTATAGATCTTTTTGGACCGCTTTTATGAACACTGTGGGATAAATATCGAAAATTGAGATTTAATTGCCTTATTCTTTGGTTTTTACATAATTTTTTTGTTAATGATCAGACTATTCATCCATTTATCCATATAAACATCTATCTATCTATCTATCTATCTATCTATCTATCTATCTATCTATCTATCTATGAAAATGTTAAAAGGGATTGAAATGAGGGGTGAAAGGATGAACCAGGGTGACATTAATTAACTTTAGGCACCTCAGGGTGTCTTGGAAACCAGCTGTGTGACTGCTGTGTGTTTGAAATGAATATTTAAAGAACTTAAGATCAATGAGACGTACAAACACAGGTATAAATTTTGACATGTGTCCAACATCCAATAAAACAATATTCAGACCATGACCTAATATTGGATTGTGTTTAGATTCATTGTACACTTCTGTGCAAGACTTCTGTGCAAGTTTTTCACTAGATTGTGTTATAGACTGTGGGAATTTAATCATTCAGTCAATAGTTTTAATAAGATCAGACACTCATGTTAAGGTGAGGAGGTCTGGGGTTCTGAGGCGAAGCACCCACATGCGCAGATGTGCCCTGGGCTCAATTCCGGCCCTGGTCCTGTCTGGTCACCCCCTCTCTCCCTACCCGCTGCTCTATTTCTCCCTGTCCTACCAATAAATGCAAAATGCCCCAAAAATATCTTTAAAGAAATCTGTAAACATCTGCAAATCAATCCACGTCCCCATCAAAATGTATCTAAGGATCAAATTCTTCGGTCACATGAACATACAAATAACACATTTCGGTATCAGTTCCATAAGATGAGATGAGATGAGATGAGACGAGACGAGACGAGACGAGATGAAATAAGACAAGACAGGATAAGATAAAGAACAAAGACAAGACAGACAAGACAAGACAAGACAAGACAAGACAAGACAAGACAAGATAAGATAAGATAAGATAGACAAGACAAGACAAGAAGACAAGACAAGATAAGATAAGATAACATAGGATAGGATAGGATAGGATAGGATAGGATAGGACAGGACAGGACAGGACAGGACAGGACAGGATAGGATAGGACAGGACAGGATAGGATAGAATTGGAAAAACAGGTATCAGGAATTATGTTGTTACACTGTGTGTGTAAGCAACTTAAATCATAAGTCATTTTCTTCGAGGACTTATGATTTATGTTTCTTGCACACACGGTGTAACTACATAATTCCTGATACCTGTTTTTTACCCAAAGGAGGATGGGTTTTCTGTTGAGTCTGGTTCCTTTCAAGATTTCCTACTATTCTGTCTGAGGGAGTTTTTTTCTTGCCACTGTCACCCTCGGCTTGCTCATCAGGGACAAACTGATTTCTGATTCATTTGCATCCTATAATTTCTTTGATTGTGTAAAGCTGCTTTGTGACAATGGCCATTGTAGAAGCGCCATACAAATAAAATTAAATTAAATAGGATATGATGAGATGAGATGAGATGGGATAAGATAAGATAAGATAAGATAAGATAAGATAAGATAAGATAAGATAAGATAAGATAAGATAAGATAAGATAAGATAAGATAAGATAAGATAAGATAAGATAAGATAAGATAAGATAAGATAAGATAAGATAAGATAAGACAGGACAGGACAGGACAAGACAAGATAAGATAAGGCAGGGTAGGGTAGGATAGGATAGAATAAGATAAGATCAGATATAAGATAGGATAAGATAGGATCTGAGGATCTTATTTTATCTTATCTTATTTTCTCATCTAAGGATCAAATTTTTTGGTCGCATGAACATGCAAATAATAAATATCGATATTGGTTTCAAGATAAGATAAGATGAGATAAGATAAGATGAGATGAGATAAGATGAGATGAGATGAGATGAGATGAGATGAGATAAGATAAGATAAGATAAGATAAGATAAGATAAACCTTCATCCATCCCACATTGAGAATTTTTTTTAATACAATCACTATCAGTTTTTCTCTAATATAATTCTATAATTAATAATCTGTGTCTGTATGTATTGGATTAAATGTAGATTTATTAAAAACAGTGTCCTACTGAAGATGTTACCAGGGAAACAGTTACAACTGTGTGCACAAAAAGCCTCCTCTTTTTTTTTTCTTTTCTAAAGGTCAGAACTTGAAACCCCGGTGCCTGGTTGGAGCCGACAAGATGATTTTTATTTTTTTATTTTTTTTATTTATCATTTTAATATTAGAGTATTTTTTGTCCTCGCCATATAAGGAGATATAAGCAATACAAGAATAAATATCCTCGAGAGATTTACATTCCTTTTAGAGAAACGAGAAGAATGTTTTTTTCCTTCCTGTTTCTCTTCTGCTGGTGACTTTTATTTTACAGCAGTTCTTGTAAATGTTCTGTTTACAGAAACACTTTCTAAAAGCGTTCACTTTACTGTGGTAGAAGTAGAAAAAGAAACGTGTGTATATAAAAGCTTGAGGGGACACACTACTGACCGCCAGAGAAAGGAAAAGAGAGAGAAAGAAGAAGAGAGGGAAAAAAAAGAGGGAAAATGATAGAGAAAGACGAGACAGATGGATAAGAAAGAGAGAGAGAGCACGAGACAGAGACATGGATAAGAGAGAAAGAGGACAGAGAAAGACAGAAAGAAAGAGTAAAAGATAGATGAGAATAAGACAGAGGGAGAGAGAGAGAGAAAAATAGAGAGAGAGAGAGAGAGAGAGAGAGAGAGAGAGAGAAAGGGATGAGAAAGAAAGAGATGAATTAGAGACAGACAAAGAGAAAGAGACAAAAAGAGAGAAAGAAAGAGAAGATGAGAGAGAGAGAAAGAAAGGGAAAGTGAGATGTATAAGAAAGAGACAGAGAGAGCGGGGAAAGATAGAGAAGAGAGAGAGAGAATAAGAGAAAGACAGAGAAAAAGAAAGAAAAAGAGAGAGCGATGAGGATGAGAGAGAGAGATGAAGCGAGGGATGAGAGAGAGAGAGAGAGAGAGAGGCGAGAGAGAGCGATAGATAAGAGAGAGAGCATGCCGAGAGAGAGAGAGAGAGATGAGAGAGAGAGAGATGGATAAGAGAGAGAGAAAAATATAGACAGAGGGAGAGGCGAGAAAAGAGAGCGTACAAAGAAAGAGAAGAAAGAGAGAGCGAGAGAGAGAGGGGGAGCGGGAGAGAGAGAGAGAGAGAGAGAGAAAGAGCTGTTGAATGTATTTATCAGATTGGATAGGTTTAATTTATTTCCTGTTTCAGTGCTGTGATAAACAGGTGATTAAACATTTAGAAAAACTTAAAACTTTTTATATTTTTGCAAAGTGAAACCCGATTTGATTCCACCCCCCGTGCTGAAGCGAGTGATGGAAACGGCAAATTCCTAAAAAAAAAAAAAAAAAGGCCTTAATTTCCAATTTTTGTTTTGCTCTTAAACGAAAATATATAATATTAAAAAGATTTGCATCACATTAGCATAGAAACCCGGCGGTCATTTTGTGTTTAAAAAATAAGAATGTAAAGTTGGAGCGCCGGGGAAAAAAACGGGGGAGACCGATACTGCATCCGAAATCATATCCTACATAAATATGTACTACGTTTAAGTTAGTATGTGTTTTCTCGAGTCATAAAAACACAAAAATTACGTCACAGCAGCACAAATTTAAAGCTGAATAATGTTTTAACTTGAATTATGATGCTCAGTTTAACCACAAGGGGCAGTGTTTCTCCTGTAATATTTAATGGTACTTAAAGCACTTGTAAAGTCCCGCATTGCCCTTTTTACCATTGTACCTACACGATAGTAAAGTGTACATCATATACGTACATTACAAAATCCTGGCAAGAGTAGCAAAACATCCGGGAACTTTTTACACACACACACACACACACACTGGTTTACACATACTATGGATCTGGACATACTACTCGCCTTACATACTAGTTTTTGGACTATATAGTATAGACGCAGCCCACGTAAATTGGTATCTTCCAGCTTCTAATTAACCGAACACACCTGATCCAGGTAATCAGAGTAGTGCAATAGCACAGGTGATTACGGTGATTACAGTGATTACGGTCGTCTGCTTCCAACCTGAACGAATTTGATCCTCCTCACAATCTCTAGAAAAAGAATGATAGAATTTGGACTGTTAGTCTTTTCCGGTTTCTTAGCAAAAAAAAGGAATATTCCAAAAAAACACAGGAGAAGGAGAATCTTCAGAGCGGACATGATTGCAGTGGACAGAAAGAGCCGATGATCATCACAGATCAGCATCAGCTGCTCGTTGTGGCAGCACAAACACACCACTTTTCTATAAAGCAAAGAAGAAAAATGAGTTTTTGGCTCTTTGTTGACCTGAAAGCTGGGACAGTTGGTGTTATGACAGGACGGACTGAGAGCTCAGGAAAAAAAATCCTAAAATGAATTTGAATGTGTAAATCAGGTGCTGGATAGCCTCACATTTAAACCTTAAATCTAGACTCCATGATGAAGGTTTACATCATCTGCTGCTTTTCAGATTTCTACATAATAAAGGTTATAAATAGTCTTGCCTAATTGAGGGTCCCCTGTTACTGACCATTATATGTCTATGTTCAAGTCCCCGCCCAGAAAAGCTGCCGGTGTTTGGCAGACATCCTTATCCAGAGCAACTTACATTTATCTCTTTTATACAACTAAGCAATTGGGGGTTAAGGGCCTTGCTTAGGGGCCCAACAGTGGTGACTTGGTGGAGCTGGGAATCAAACCCACAATCTTCGGGTTGGTAGTCCAACACCTTAACCATGAGCCACAGTCTTGATGACAACTGATCCACTGCACCCCCATGAGTCCACACTTCTGCACCATTTACACCATTAGTTACACTCTATAGTAGACACACCAATACTGAACTAACACTTTTACACTACTTGTATGTAAGACTATAATCAATTTCGTTAACATTAGATTATACAACTTTGTACAGAATTTTTCCAAACTATCTCACTTGCCCACCTAACCAACACCTAACCAACCTAACTAATTCATCCATCTATCATTTCTTCACTAAGAAAATGCTAACCTAACCTACACACTTACCTACACCTAACCCAATCACCCACTTATTTTTATCTTCCAATCTTCTTCCCAAAACATCATTATGGGTGTTGGGTAAAAGATGTATATACATATTAAAAAAACTTGCATTAGAAATAAAATGTTATTGCTAGCTTTATGTTTAAGAAGTCATCCTGTAACTCTTGTTTCATGGATTTACTCTCATCATTGTTCTTCATGTCCACTTACAGGTATCTGGGCATCACACGACCTTTAACATATCCCGCACGTCAGAACGGTCAACTGATGGCGAAGATGATTTTCGGCGTGTGGTTGGTGTCGGCTTCCATCACACTTCCACCATTTTGCGGCTGGGCAAAAAATATCAACGAAGAAGGAGTGTGTCTAATCAGCCAGGACTTCAGCTACACCATCTACTCCACCGCTGTGGCCTTCTACATCCCCATGCTCGTCATGCTCTTCATGTACTACAAGATCTTCAAGGCGGCAAGAAAAAGTGGCGCCAAGCACCGCTTCGAATCGGTAAGAATGCAAGGTCTTAAGAAGCAGCAGCAGCACCCGGTGGCCGAGGAGTGCGTGGCGCTGTCTCGGCTCCTCAGCCCGGAACGCCAGAACATGTCCATCTTTAAGCGGGAACAGAAAGCTGCCACCACACTAGGTGTCATTCTTGGAGTCTTTACTATCTGCTGGCTGCCTTTTTTCATCTTGACAACGGCGAGGCCGTTCATATGCGGCATTGAGTGCAGCTGTGTGCCGATTTGGATCGAAAGGACGCTGCTGTGGTTCGGGTACGCCAACTCGCTTGTCAATCCGTTTATTTACGCCTTTTTCAACCGCGATTTACGCTCAACCTACTGGGATTTACTACGATGCCGTTACCGAAACATCAACCGCCGACTATCTGCTGTTGGTGTCCACGAAGCTCTGAAGTTTTAAAACAAGCCCAGACTTTTAGTTTTTTATTTCACACACTCATACACACAAGGGGCATTGACCAATCCAGACCCTATGTGGAAAGGTTGTTTTTTTCCTCAGAAACGCTGAGAGTCATTTTCGGAAAAGTGACTTCTGAAAAAAAAAAAAAGGGTTATGGGATGTGCGGAAATTGATGATCCGGTTAATTCCCAGCACCACCTACCTGCCTCAGCTGGCCCCCTTAACCCCTACTGGATAAGGGCGTCTGGCAAATGCCAGAAAGGTAGACGAGATGCTTTGCATTGCACGAGTATGGACACTATTTTTACACTCTACGATGGAGACCAGAATTGAGCACTAAAGCAAGTGACAGGCAATCAGAGATATTATCGAAACCTTTACGAAAAAAGGACAGACTCGATTTCTGAATCTACTGAATGAGACCAAAAAGGACATTTTATAAAAGGAAGTTAACAAGGACTCCAAGAACCTTTTTTTATGGTAAATGGACAGGTTTTTCGATGGACTTAAAAGTGAAATGCATTTTAGGGCCGTTTCTTGGCTGGAAATCAGGAAGCAGATGTTTCTGACTATGTCAGATGGACTGCAAGCACTAGTGGATAATCGCTGCTGTAGGGTTTATGGTCAGCGCTGACTAATGTTGAAAACATGCGTGTGTGTGTGAGCGTTTGCGCTAGTGTGTTTACTCGTGTTTCAAAGTGAAGGTGACTGAAGAAACAGAACACAAACTGAGTGTGTAATGACTCACTGTGTGGATTTTAGGACACTTGCATTCAGGAGGGGACAAAGCTGTCCTTGATAAAGATCAGAAAAAAGAAATCTGTTTTTTTGGCCATGTGTAACAACTGGGCCATAAATAATAATTATTGTAATTTATTATTATCATAATAACGAAACGGTGATTTAAATTACCAGTGAACCTCTAACATTTGCCCAGGAAAGTGAAATGTTCTATATGTACAATAACATGTTGTATAATTGTTACCTCTTATTTATATCGTCAGTTGTAATTCAGTCCCTGAAATTTCTATGCTGTACTTTTTTCTGTGAAATATTGAAAAAAAAAAAGTCTATTTAATGTGTTTTGTTATCACGTGTTATAAAAACGCCACGTTTCGTCCCGTATTCTAAAAATAACTGTTTTTTTGTCCTATGAACATGTGGATGCGAAAAAAATGAACACTGTTAGTTAAAATTGTTTATGGGAAATACACAGCCAGTGTGAGCGGAAGTGAAGAATCCGGTTAAGGCGTGTGGAGCAACAGTTCCCTTATTCCTACAGGCTGGTAGCCACTAATACACCATGAAGCTGATTATTTACCTCTGACAGCATGACCCATCCTGTTTTATTCCACTTACACCACTTAAGACAATTTGGTTGTTGTTATAGTGGCTTTAATTATTCATGCGCACTGCTTTCTGAAAGGAAAAATACACATCCACATCCATATGCACATCCACAGATTTTCCTGTGATGGAGACACTGAAGACTCCATATACAAATATCAAATAAACGGCTTTCTAGAAAAACTCATCAATATCGATGTCTTACATTATGTCACTATTTGTAATACTATTTGTAAGTCGCCCTGAACAAGCTGTTGCTATGGAAACAGTAACATATACAAGCGAGAGATGGTGAAATCTTTCCTAGGGATGCCAATCATTTTAGATCTACAAGATTATTATCGTCTGTTTGTCTTCTACAAGGGCATTTTCATTTATTTACGATTAAAAGAAATGTATACACATCAATTTGCATATGATTTGCATAGAACACGCCCCAATTTTAGGATTAAAGTTTTATAGTCAGAACTTGGTGTGTGTGTGTGTGTGTGTGTGTGTGTGTATTTGTTAAGCAACAAAAATGTTAAAACATTAGGGCAACTTTCCACTGATTTTGCATTCTTTAGCTAAAAATTAGTGGTAAAATATTTTAGATTTTGTAATTACTTTTTAAATGATCAGTCACTTACGTTAGCTCATGTTAGCTTGTTGTTTCTCGTCCTACTAGCTAGCTGATTTTAGTTGCGAACATTAGCTACTATACATTTTATTACCCTAACATCCTTTCATCCTGCTCTATTTATCGGATTTCATTCATTTATCGGAGCAATAAAAGTAATGTCATTTTTACCCATATCGCCTGATAATTTATCTGTCCGATAAATATCATACGAGCCCTTATTTCTCCCTTACATAGTACAGCACAGTAAAAGTAAAGTTGAGCTGGAGCAGAAAACGTTAAGGGCCTCGATTAAGGGCCTCGATTAAGGGCCTCGATTAAGGGCCCAGCAGTGGCAGCTTGTCAGTGGTGTGTGCTTATCCTCCAGTCAACAACTCAGAGCCGTAACCATGTGAACCACCACTGTTTTTACGCTCTCTCAAATGATCAGATAATCGAGTCGAAACCCTGATGGTGTTAAAAAGGAAGTCAGAGTGTGTTAATATGTGAGGAGTGTAAAAACGACGTTCCAAGAAGAAAAAAAAAAAAAGACTCTTTTTTTCGTATCCCAGCATGCACTGTGATCTTTTATTCAGGCAGAAATAGCTTATCGCTGTGATGCGCTTCTGGTGGGTTGATGAGCACTTACTGACAGAGAGGGGTCACAGGATTTGGAGAACGAAGCAATCTGAAAGGCATCTCAGCATACAAACACACACACAATTCTAGACCAGGGGTCGGCAACCCGCGGTTCCGAAGCCGCATGTGGCTCTTTCATCTTTCAGCTTCAGCTCTCAGTGGCTTTGAAAAAAAATAATGAGAATAAATAATGATTTTTTTTTTAATTCATATTCATTTTATGTTAGTTTGCTTTTTTAAGTAATTCTGAATTTGAAGACTGGGGTAATCTTGTATCATTCAAATAAAATGTGTTAACTTATTTGGCGCTTAAAATATACGTCAGAACCCACGGTATGCGACACGCGCCGGCACGCGAAACATGAAATGCCATCTTACACTTATATGAACCGCATTCGAAGTCCTGTCCATCTTTAGATCCACATACTTACGAGAGCAAGTCTTCTCCAATATCAACTATATAAAACAAACATTTACGCCTCGCAGACGACGGTGTGAAAATGAAGGTGACAACTTAAAGCCCAGATGTGGAGATGATGTTCAGGAGTAAAAATCACATTAACTATCTAAAATAAATATTTTTAATTGGCTGTTATTTTGCAAAGAAATATTTTACATTATTCTGTGAAATAGTTATTATTATATTCAGCTTGACGGCTGACTGCGAGATAAAAAGGTGACGGTACACGGAAGCGGGGACTAAATTTTGGTTCGCAATTTAGTTTTTCTGCAGGTGGGAATTATTTAAGTTCGATTTTATAATAAATAAATATATAACTAGGATGACTCAAATAAACATTTATAATTATATGAGACAGTAAACTTCATTCCAGCCTTTTTCCGGAGCTCAAAATGTCTTTTGTTGGATTATTATTTATCGTCATCGTCATCATCAGTCTCATTAATTTTTTTTATCATTATCGTCATCATCTGCAGCGGATGACTGCGAGATGGAAGCGGGACTAAATTTTGGTTCGCAATTTTGTTTTGGTTTTTCAAAATGTCTTTTGTTGCAAGCAGACCAAATTTTCTCTGTAGTAGTTTGTTAACTTCATAAATAAAAAACACAATAGTTTTTTTAATACAAATTTGTTAATGATATATGCATTTTTATTGTCATTTTAGATGTCGAAAAGTCTCCCAATGTCTTTTTTTTTTTAATTCTGTAGGAAACTCAAATGGCTCTTTGAGTGTTAAAGCTTGGCGACCCCTGTCCTAGACGGATGTCCAAAAAAACAGTAAAAGCAGCTTCTTTTTTTTCCCTCCTTCCATCAGCTGCTCTCTCTCACTCTCGTCCCTCAGTGCACTTTACAGGAGGGTTGTTTTCGTTCTAATTCGTTTCTTATTCTCGTTTAGTTTCTTATTCTTATAATGTGAATTTCTCTGAGAAAAAACCCACAAATTGATTGATGTTTTCATCGTGTCTTCCAGATTTAATGTAATCAGACGTGGCTCTAATGTCTTTCTTTCTCTTTTCCTCGTTCTCTGCACTACTGCGTCGATGATGGACGCAGACGTTAAGTGATCTATGCAGAGAAATCAAAGGAAGCTGATTGTTTTTCTATAACAGCAGCTTTTTTTAAATTAATTCACTCGTTCTAATGCTGTTTGGTTTCTACAGCGACGGCTCGTTGGCAGGGACTGTTGCCACATAATTCCTGACTAACAACGCATAGATTTTTCTTTTAAAAATATATAAAGTTGTTGGGATTGTTCATACGGAGAATTATATTGCGATCCCGATCGGTTTAAAAGTGCAATCTGAATAAAAATGCTGAATATAAACACCTTGATCTTAAATACAAACTGACTGAAATGTCATTCAGGTTAAGAGGGCGGGGTCAACTTTTTATTAACCAATCAAACGAAGAATTTGTATTTGCCTGGAAATTAGATCCAACTTCTGAAAAAGCAAGCCATGTCTTTGCAGCATCTTCATCATCGTCATCATCAACATCATTTTTTTCTTTATCATCAGTATCATTCAAATTTTCTTAATTGTTGTCGTTATCATCTGCGAGGTTTTCATCTCTTTTGTCATCGTCTTCTTCATCTTCTTTACCTTTATTATTAGTATCATTCCTATCATCATCATCTTCGTCTTCATCATCATCATCATCGTCGTCGTCATCATCATTGTCGTCATCATTTTCGTGATCATCATCATCTTTATTATCTTATTTATCATTATTATCATCATCATCATCATCATTAGTAGATTTTTTTTATCATTATCGTCATCATCTGTGGCCTTTTTTATCTCCTATATCATCATCTTCTTCATCTTCTTTGCCCTTATTATCGGTATCATTACTATTTTTAACATCATCATCATTTATCATTATCATCATCATCATCATCATCACTTTTTTATCATCAGTTTCATTCATATCTTCATCATTACCTTTTGTTTTCTTTTTTTATTCAGCTGTGCTCTTTGCTGCTGTGGTGGAGGCGGAGTCAGAGGCAGAGTCAGAGGCGGAGTCAGAGGCGGAGTCAGAGGTGGATTTGGACAAACTGGAGGTTACAGAATGAAAAGACATGAAAAGGAAGATGTTAATAAAGATGAAGTGCTGTAAACATGTTACACTGCAGAGTAGCAAACATCCTAATAGGACTGTCACAGAGATAAACACTTAAAACGATAAACACACACACACACACACACACACACAAACACACACTCCCGCTGCTGACATGTCAAAGTCTTAATGCTCACATCAGTCACAGGTCTCAAGAAAATAGTCTGACCTCTTTATGTGTGTGTGTGTGTGTGTGTGTGTGTGTGTGCGCGTGTGTGTGTGTGTGTGTGTGTTCGATTCCTCCTTATCAAATGAACCAGACTAAAGCAGATGATGCCACCATTCTGTTCAAGTAAACCATAAGGAATCAGTCTCACTTACAGAAATATGACATGGAGGACAGATAAATAAACACACACAGACACACACACACACATATGGAGTATGATAAATCATTTATCATTACATCATCATCATTATTACTTTCATAAACATCATTATCAGCATCATCACCATCATCATCATTATCTTCAATATCTTTACCTTCCTCAACATCACTATCATTATCAGCATCATCGCCTTCATCATTATTATCACCATCAACATCACCTTCATGATCATTACCATCACCCTTACTTTTATTAACATCGTCAACTTAATCATCGTCAAATAATCATCATCATTAACACCATCATCATCACCTTCATCATTATCATCACTATCATCATCACATTTATTAAAATCATCACCTTCATGATCATTAATGTCATCATCATCATCATCATCATCATCATCACCTTTATTATCACCATCATCAGCATCATCAGCATCTCAGTTATCACTTTCATCACCATTATCCTCATCATCATCTTTACTTTCATCATCATAATTATCAGAATCATCACTGTTGTCATCAAATCATTATCATCATCATCATCACCATCATCTTCATTAACTTCTTATTTCATTCTAGTACCGCTATTAGTTTCTTGCGCCAGTCTTCTGCTAATTTTTTTACTGACGCATCTCCATCTTTACAGAATTAAAAACGTGATCAAAAAATGCGATTCATGAAGCAGCAAAATGAGCTGTACACATCACCAAATAATTCAGTAATTATTTAAAATGACTCATAGTGATTCATAAACAACCATCCGAGATCTTTTTACCAGAATGACAAAAAAACAACTGGCATGTGAACGTCGCCATTGACAACCACGCTATTTAACATGCATGTGAATAAACGATAACACTCGGGCGTCATCGCATACACATCCCATCCTTTCACATGTTAGCGTTTTTCCTCCTCGCTGTGCTTTATCTTCCTCTGCCTCGGTATACAAGCTGCTAAACCTCCATTTTGTTCACTTATCTCCCGGGCACAGGCAGATGACGCTCCATATTTCTATAGGTGTGTGTGGCGGTGAGCCTGCTGGATTTGACTCCTGGCTCTGTTTTAAGGGTTTCTCATCTGGATGGAGTCAAATCAAGGTAATATCAGGGACAAATCCGGAGATTTTGGAATTGTTTAATATCCCAAAACTCGTTTTACAGGATTGGAAACATGGTAAATAATGACAAACTGTCAAAATGACATCATCATCTTCATCAGTATCAGGTTCAAGTTCACGTTTTCTTATAAAACAAGTATTTTACCAGTTTCAGTAATATTTTTAGCATCACCATCATCTTCATCTTCATCATCTCCATCATCATCACCTTAATCATCAATAACATTACCTCCATCATCATCATCACCTTAATCATCGTAATCATCATCGTCAATATCATTACCTCCATCATCATCATCACTTTCATCATCATCACCTTAATCATCGTCATCATTATCAATATTATTATTACCTTTATTATCATTATCATCAACAACATTATCACCTCCATCATCATCATCGTCAATATCATTACCTTCATTATCATTATCATTTCCATTATCATTATGACCTTCGTCATCAACACCATCGACTCCATCATCATCACCTTAATCATCATCAGCAGCAGCAGCAATATCATTACCTTTATCATTACCATTGTCATCATTATTATTACCTTCATCATCAACACCAACATCATCACCATCATCATCAACCCCCTAATCATCATCATCATCATTATCATCATTGTAATTACCTTCATCAAATCATCATCATCACCACCACCATCATTATTATCTTTATCATCGACCCTTCATCATCATCATCACCATCATTATCATTGTCACCTTCATTTTTAACATTATCATTATTATTATCATCATTATGCTGATTGGAGGATTTATGGGTTTAAATCCCAGCACCACCAAGCTTCCACTGCTAGGCCCCTGAGCAAGGCCCTTAACCCTTAACTGCTTAGTGTAAAAAAAATAAATAATCTAAAAAAATAAATAATTAAAAATACAATTATAACATTTAGCAGACAGTTTTTATGGCATTGCTTAAAGATTTAGCAGTGGACACATGTTGGTCTTGGGAATTAAACTCACAACGTTCCACACACTAGTCTTACACCACAATACCAACACCCTAAACATGCAACACAACAGCAGTCTGTGTTTTTACGTGTGATTTTAATGCACTGGCCCTGTAAACGAGCACCACAAACACTAACTAAAAACCCAGATGAGATTTTCTGACTCAAAGCTTGTAAGCGAATCACCAAACAATCCCTCGCAGAGTCCAAGCGATCGATACGTGATTCAGACAGATGGAAATAGAAATGGCATTTGAACCTGCCGCACCGCTTCGGAACAGCGCCTTTTGTTCACAAAGTGCTATTACAAAAGCCATGCAGCTGCAGCGATGTTATATAATGCTAATTCTGCAACAGATTAGTGCTCCGGAGGGAATGTCTCCCCACCCGGGTTTTGCTTTAATTCTCTTTTGTTTATATTTTATTAAACTCTGGTTACGTCAATTGTATTATTATTATGTCTAAATCGCCTACGTAACTGTCAATCATTTGACTCCGAATCACATTTCCGGGATTCATTAGACACCGTTATTCAGAGCGACTAACATTTATTTAACTAAGCAGATGAAGGTTAAGGGCCTTGCTCAGGGGCCCAGCAGTGGCAGATTGGTAGTGCAGGGAACTGAACCCATGATCTTCCAGTCAACAGTCCAATCAAATTTGCCACATATAGAAATGGTTACAAATCCTGTATTCTGATTGGTTTTTAATAGCTAGTTATTTTTTAGCCCACTATTAGCGTTCAGATGCCCATCTAGGCACAATTAGATTTCCAATGCCGACATCTACCAGTGATCAACACTGGTCCAGTTTCACTACGATCATTTTAAACCATTTTGGGAGAAAGCTTGCTTTGTCACACATCTCGGAGTGGAATCTGTTTGAGGCAGTCTGACATTTTTTATAGCGTTTACCCCAGAATGGTTTTTACAATGTGCAGGATAAAACATCAAATTATGGGGAGCCAGACTTAAATCAAATTAAACCAGGATTAGGTTTTAGGCATAAAGAAATTACTTAACGCAATATAACTTAACGTAAGGAGCGAGAAGTAATGGTGCATGATTAAGGTGTTGGACTACCAATCTGAAGATTGTGGGTTCGATTCCCAGCTCGACCAAGCCACCACAGCTGGGCCCCTGAGCGAGGCTGTCGTAATCCGGTAATAATAGAAAAAAAAAGAAATTGGTTATTTCCAGGGTTTCATTCAGCTTTGCTCAGACAGTATTGGGATGAAGTGGTATCTCAATGGTTAAGGTGTTGGACTACTGATCAGAAAGTCATAAATGTTTAATTCCAGGACCACCAAGCTGCCACTGAGCAAGGCTCGCAACTCTTAAATGCCTAGTTGAAGATGTAATCAGTCATGTGTCGTGTCTTCAAGTGCAGCAGACGGATGCTGTAATGTCTCAGCAGGAAAATCTCACTAAATCAACAAACCTCCAATGGGATTCCAGCAATTTACTCTCTCTCATGCACACAAACACGACCCCTGACGTTTAATTACTGAGACTTCAATTCAGTTCGTGTTTAAAATTTCCAAACTAATCAATTATCCATATGACATAGAGGGAAGGAAGAGATTGATTGATTTTTTTTTTCTTGTCCTAAAGATTTTACAGATCATTTCCAAACCAATTTATTGCTAAACAGCTGCAGGGAGAAAATACTAATGACTGAACTCGAGTGAATACCGAGTTTTATTCTAACACACTTCCTCTGGTATTTTTTTCCCCTTTTTTCTGACTCTTTGTGGCATTTCTGCACTTATCGCTTGTCTCCTGTTATTGCTCCTAATTATTGCTCTTTCCGGAAATAGCTTGTCTCAGGTGCTCTGGTATGTCGTCTCCAAAATAATCAATTTAGACCGAGGAAGTGAGTGAGTGAGTGAGTATTAATAATCTCTTAGAGTTTACAGTGTCCCCAGTATTATCCCTGTAATCACTGTTGTGTCACGCATTCCTGGTGTTGCCTTTGAGTTGTTCATCATGAAGGAAAGATTGAAACGGAAATATGGAAGTCAGGAGGGAAAGAAAAAAGCATGTCCTGAATAAAGGAGGTCAGGATTACAAAAACACCCCCCAGAAGAATTCTGTAAAGGAAATGAGGAAAAAGGGAACAATGGAGTCAGGTAGTCAGGAAGAACAAAGATGAAGAATGTAATGACGAGAAAGAAGAATTTGTAATAAACTAGGGAGGAAAAAAGGAAGGACAACTTACATTTATTCCATTTATACAACTGGGCTATAGCAGATTAAGGGCCTTGCTCAGGGGCCCAGAACTGGTAACTTGGTTGGACTGGTGAACAAACCAACAGTCTTTTGGTTAGCAGTTCAACACCTTAACAACAGCGCCACCACCTCTCTATTCAGGGCAAATAGTCCAACTGACTGACAGACAGACAGACAGACAGACAGGAAGGAAGAAAGAAATAGTGGAAGATGGAAGGAAATTAATTTACAAAAACATTAAAGAAAAGAGATATTAAATTAAATGGGATGTAATTTGTGATTTGAACAAAAGAAAAAAAACAATAAAGCAATAATCATGTTTTCATTTCCTTCTTTATCTAACTTTAATGATGGCATTTTCACTGCTCTGTGTCGAAGTGTCGAAGTGTCGGAGTGTCGGAGTGTCGGAGTTCACTCTGAACAGGACACGTTTGTGATATCACGCGACTGAATCTAGTCTCTTTGATGTGGAAACTCTTCAGACGCTGTGGACATGACTGACAGCCGGACCTGCTGACCTTAAGAAAAGTCATGAAAAAAGTGAAGCATCAAAGAAATCAACAACATCAACCTCAGACGGGTGTCTGGAGTACAGGTCTTAAATGCGGGTAAGAGTTTAGAGCGACAGCGGCTGTCTATAGGTACCAACAAAAAGCATGTTTTGACTTGTTATGGCTAGGCAGCAATAAAGTTGGTCGAAGGCCACCTTTATTTAAACCTCTGACAGGTGATGTGAATGACATTATCTTAATACAAATGCACCTGTGGAAGAGCGGGGTATACTAGACACTGACTGAACAGTCAAGTAAATGCCTTTATTTTGTCACGTATACTTTTTTACAGCAGTGAAATACTTTTTTCGCAAATCATATCTTAGTAAGTTGGGGTCAGAGCGCAGGGTCAGCTATGATACAGCGCCTCTGGAGCAGAAAGGGTTAAGGGTCTTTCTTAAGGACCCAACAGTGGTTCGCTTGCCGGTCTCCCTGGTCTCAAGATTAGCAACTCAGCGCCTTAACCATTTGAGCCACCACTGTCAGTCCAAAAGGAGAACTTTCACAATGAGCAACATCTTATAAAGGTCAGAGCATCTTTACGGTCTTGTGGAGGTCTTCTGTGGTCTTCCCAGAATGGTGTGGTTAGTACCAAGCAGTCCAACTTTTCCAAGAAAGGAGAAATGGTAAACCATGGACAAGGTTCTGGGCACTCAAGCCTTCGATGTGTGTCAATAGATGGGGTACTACTAATTAGAAGACTACCAAACCACTACCAGTTGGCCCCCTAAACAAGGCCATTAACCCTTAAGTGCTTAGATAGATAAAACAAATAAATGCTGTGTCATGCCGTAAAGTGATGGTTTTCCAGTTTGATCTATTTCCACAGAGGACCTTCAGAGGGACCATGCTGATGGGCATTGGATCTGGACCATGAATCATAAGCCAAAGAAGGTAGCCTCGTTTAACCATTCTATTTTAATGGCTCTAGAATGCTCTATGGGAAGTGGTAGTTGATCTATGGGAAGACATATAGATCAAGATACAAACTCTCACTTGGAGGGTCAGTGACTGGCACAGTTTAACTCCAACTTGGCTCAACACACCTGCCTATTGAGTACAGTTGTGTTTGATAAGGTTTGGAGCTTTGCAGGACACCGACCCTTTAGTATTTGGTGACCCCTGGCTTAGATAAATAAGAGAAATGTTGCTTTGGATAAGGGTGTCTGCCAAATACTAGAAAAGTGTAGGGGACTATCTGCAAAGGCAACACTGTGGAAAGTGTTCAGGAACTGTTTAAAATATTCCATGACAAGACTGCAAAGTGTTGACATGCAAATATCCCGACTGATCACTTGTGGAAATTTCTGGACAAACCTAAGTCCGATTCATGGACCACAACTTACAGGACTAACATCATGGTGTTAGATATCACAGCACATCTTTACAGGTCCTGATAGGCCACATGGTCATATCAGAGCTTTGCTATCTTTCACCAACAGTGCACTTCTCTTGATTTATTTACTTTCTTTCTTATCCATCATAAAAAGGTTCAGATGTGGCCCGAATGCGCCTTTAAGCTTCTCAGATGTCGAGCTGAAACATATCTCATTTCCCCCAACCTGAAATCGAGGAGAAAATGTTTCTTAGATTCTGGCTCGTAAATTTTGTTTTCCATCACGGGATCCTCAGGGACGTGACAGACATCAAAAGGAGATCATTTACTGTTTCTGACAAATCAATTTCAAACCGGTCAGCCACAAGCACTGACTAGATGCTTAACACACACACACACACACACATTCACCAACCCCCCACTCACACGATATATATTTAATATAAAAAATCAAGGCTACCATGAGAATATCCTAGAATTGCCTCATATATATCAGGACTGGAGGAGAGCAGTAGAAGCGGAGGCACGAGAACAAGCATTCATGAACCAATCTGGAACATAGTCTGATGTTAGCTCTAAATCAGACACTGATAGGGTTGTAGTGTATCTTTATGTTTGGTGTGAAAGCTCTAAGTGTGATTTCAGAATCACCATCTCTATTCCTCAACGACAAAGTGGGCAGGGCTTTTTCACCTCAGCTCAGGTGTGGACCAGATAATGAGCAACATCTAGTATCTATCTATCTATCTATCTATCTATCTATCTATCTATCTATCTATCTATCTATCTATCTATTTATTTTAGGGGTCACCACAGCGAATCATCTGCCTCCACCTAACCCTATTCTCTACATCCTCTTCACTCACACGCACTTCATGTCCTCGTTTGTCGCATCCATTTTTACATTAATCAGGTGATTTATTATTAATGCACAATTAAAAAATAGAATTTTTACCAGTACAAAGTAATTAAATAAATAAAGTCATAAATAGTTGAATCTGATCTCAGATCAGGTCTTAAATCCGTAAATCTATACTGATATAACACATAACCTCAGGAATTTTTAATTTCGGCTGAAACAGGTGGTTCTGTTGCAAAATGCCTAATGATTTATAATAACATAATTAGGTGTTATAATTATAATTACCCCAGCCATCTGGTGCTGTAAGGTAAAAGTGGGAAATTATCCAAAAAGCACTCGATGTTCATTTTATCGTAATCAAAGAGTCGTTTTGATGTAAGATCAGCAGTCACAACCTCGGCTCTTACACCCAGTCGAATGCTTCAAGTTAATTAATTCATCTCTTTTAATATCTCCTTAAAATCTTCCCTAAAGTCATAATTTGTTTATCTTTTAATAAATCCAGTCGGCTTCTTATGTGGATGGTCTGATTTTGGATTTTGCAGATCAGTGGTTTCAAAAAGTGACAAATTTAAGTAAAAAACAACAAAAGCTGTTTGTTAGACTTTTTATTCAATCATCACAACACTTTCTGTAGCTGAATGCTGTGATGACCATCAAACACACTTTCATTTAATAGATTTTCTGTCTCTGGATGTAGGCGGAGTCATCCTGGTAGAGGTGGTGGGCGTGGCATCTGAGGCTAAGAGATTGTGTTTTGTATTTTATTTTTTTTTAATCTCTTTCTCTCTCTCTCTCTCTCTCTTCTATCTCTCTCTAATATATATATATATATATTATTATATATACAGTACATCGTAGTGAAATTTTTTTGCACTGCAGAACTTTAAGAACTTTAAAAGAAGGATGAGAGAGGACAGAAAAAAGAGGGGGGTGGACAAATAGTGTACAAACACGTGGAGTAAATTATCAGTACAGTAACTACCCAAAATGAGACACACCACAACCAAGTACAGACAGGAAACACAACAGTGCTGGAGAGGGGTGGGGGAGACACAGACAGTCTGAGAGGGGTGGGGGAGACACAGCAGTGCTGGAGAGGGGTGGGGGGGACACAGACAGTGCTGGAGAGGGGTGGGGGAGACACAGACAGTGCTGGAGTGGGCACGGAGAAGAGAGGGGTGGGTGGGACACAGCCAGTGCTGGAGAGGGGTGGGGGAGACACAGACAGTGCTGGAGAGGGATGGGGGAGAGACACAGACAGTGCTGCTAGAGAGGGGTGGGGGGAAACCAGGACAGTGATCGCGAGGGGGGGGAGACACAGACAGTGCTGGAGACTGGGAAAGAGACACAGACAGTGCTGGAGACTGGGAAAGAGACACAGACGGTGCTGGAGACTGGGAAAGAGACACAGACAGTGCTGGAGACTGGGAAAGAGACACAGACGGTGCTGGGACGGGGAAAGAGACACAGACGGTGCTTGAGAGAAAGAGACACAGACAGTGCTGGAGACTGGGAAAGAGACACAGACAGTGCTGGAGACTGGGAAAGAGACACAGACAGTGCTGGAGACTGGGAAAGAGACACAGACAGTGCTACAGTGCTCAATATGCAGGTAAATGACTAACTTTATGCTTTACTAGGTAAGGAAAAAAAAGATAAATAATCCTAAAACAGTCATCATAATCTTACACAATCTGCTCTTGCGTAGTATTTTATTCTCAAAACAAGATCAATAAGATATTTTGGCTAGAAATAAGATTGTAACTCTTGACTGGATAAGAAGGTGTTGCAGTGTACAGAGCTGTGTAAAGAAGCCGGCAGGTTAAACTCCAATAGCAGAAGCTGGAAGATGCATTTAACGGTATTTAAATAAGAAAACTCATGACTCGTAACTAAAATAATGACTACACGCTAGACAAGAGAGCAAATTAAATGAAAGAGCCTTTTGCGTGCCATATCGAAAGATGAAGACGTCCTTAATTATCTTTCACTCTGCGAAGGCTGATGACTCATCCGAGTGTGGGATGGAAATCAACTCGAAGCTCATAAGAAATTGTGCCAGTCATCATTTTTACCAAGTGGTACCGATGGCAGTGAGAAAGTGAACACAAAACTAATATATTCATTAATTTATTAAAGATTGACCGATAAATCACTTTAAATATCATAAATATAGATTTATCGATATTTTTCTGATATTTATGAAGGTTTTTTTTATAACCACGACACAAAGAACCCCTGAGCAAGGCCCTTAACCTCCAATTGCTCAGTATAAAGGAGATAAATGTAAGTCGCTCTGGATAAGGACGTCTACCAAATGCTGTAAATGTAAATGTAGATTTTTGGATAAATTCATGCATATTAATTTGGTGGGGCAGTGGTGGCTCAAATGGTTAAGGTGCTGATGTTGCTGATCTGAAAATTAATACAGGGGTCCATTATTCCGTTTCGGGTCCCCAAAAAAACGCCATAATTTTTTTGTTACATGTTTTTAAATAAGAAAAATAAACTTATAAATAATGAACATTGTATTAAAAAAACAATAGAATAGGATATACTGGAATAAACTTCTTTTTTTTATTAAGTATAATGTACAGCGTTTACCTTGGAGATCAGACGACTCCACTTGCTAATGCGCATGTATGACTAGCTATCGAGTGAGACACGGGATGCTGGACGGATGGTATGGCGTTCACTGTGGCGTTCGCTACGCTAACTAGCAGTTGGGCATCTGTAGCAGCTCGAACTCAAAGCAAAAAATCTCCTGAGACGAATCGTATCTCGAAAAATGCGTTAGATTGGACACTCGTAAGTCAAGGTACCACTGTACATTTACAGCATTTGGCCTCCTCCAGAGCAACATTTATCTCTTTTTTACAACTAATCATTTTGGGGTTAAGGGCCTTGCTTAGGGGCCCAGCAGTGGGAACTTGGTGGTGCTGGGAATCGAACCCAGATCTTTCAATTAGCAGTCCAACACCTTAACTACTGGGCTACCACTTCCCCCAGATTATATAATCATTAGATAATCTTAGCAATAATACCAGGAGTCACTCTTTGCTGTTACAGACCGATGATGTGGCCCTCACAGAAAATTAAAAAAAAGTTTGGGGGCCCCTGCTATAGAATATGATATGACTAACCTGTAAATGAATCTACAATAATATTTCTGGGCTAAAAGCGACAGGCGGCTCCTGTAGGTTAAAAAATTAATACCGTGACAAGAAAATCGCATCACCCGGCCGGTTCTTTTCATGGCCGTATAATGGAAATGAGTCTGACCTGGTGGGGTCGTGGCTTTTATGTCAAAAAGAGATGAAATGAGCAGACTTCACACCATGCCATCCATACATTCTTTAATTTTCCTAAGCGAAAATGGAGAGAAGGGCTGTAATTAGCACTTATAACCGGAAAGAAAAGGAAAAAATAAGAGAGAGAGAGAGAGAGAGAAGGAGAACATGAATAAGAGAGAGAGAATAAAAAAGAGAGAGAAAGAGGGTTGTAAGAATTATGAAGGATATAAAGAAAGTTATTAGAGAAAAAGAGAACAGGTAATTGTAAATTGTTGATAGAGGGAATAATAAAGTGAGAAAGTAAGTAAGAAAAAAGGTAAAAGTAAAGTGAGACAAAGAAAGAAGGGAAAAACTAGAGAATTATAGAGACACTGTTTGAGAAAGAGTGTGAGAAACATGAGAAATAATGATTTAAGACAGAGAGTTTTATGAAAGTGGGAGAAAATGTAAAGCTGAACAGAGAGAGCACCATACAGAACTGCTCTTTCTCTCTCTCTTTCTCTCTCTCTCTCTCTCTCTATCACACACTATCTCTATATCACACTCTCTATCATGCTCTCTTGCTCTGTCTCTCTCTCTCTCTCTCTCTCTCTCTATCACACTCTCTCTCTCTCTCATTCTTTCTCCCTACCTCTATCACACACTCTCTCTCTCCCTTTATCATACACTCCCTCTCTTTCTCTCTTCCTCTATGATCATAAACTAGAGTTATCGTTCCTAGGAGCACTGTGATATACACTGCTGTCTCTTCATTAGAGCTGCTGATCGAACGAATTCATCATCATTCGTCTTCTTTAATTCTATTTTCTGCGGAAACGGCGAGAAACTCTTGGGTACCGAGTCCAGGGGGGTATTTATGCTTGTCGTCATGGCAACACACTAACATACGCAGAACACGGTACACATTACAGAGAACATTCAGGAAGAGTGGGCAATTTTTGACTTGATCAACTTTGGAGGTGTCCTGATATGACGTAACAAGCATCTGGCAACCTAAAAAAAGAAAGAGAGAGAGAGAGAGAGAGAGAGAGAGAGAGAGAGCAGAGAGAGAGAGAGAGAGAGAGAGAGAGAGAGAGAGAGAGAGAGAGAGAGAGAGGGAGTGTGTGATAGAGAGAGATAGAGAGAGGAATAAAAGAGAAAGAGAAAGCGCAAGAAAGATATATAGAGAGAGAAAGAGAGAGAGAGAGAAAGAAAAGAAATAAAAGAGAAAGAGAGAACACAAGAGAGAGAGAGAAGAAAAGAGAGAGAGGAATAAAAAAGAAAAACAGAGCGCAAGAGAGAGAGAGAGAGAGAAAAAGAGATATATAGAGAGAGAAAAAGAGAGAGAGAGAAAGGCACCCATTAAAAGAAAAATAGAGCAAAGGCACCCAGTGAGAGCAAAGGCACAATAAGAGCAACACACACACACACACACAAGTAAACCTGCACTTATGAGTGAGAGAGGATAAAAACAAGAATTGAATCAGAAAATTAAAAGACCTCCTACTGTGAAGAAAAAGAGAGTGATAGAGAATATTGTGCTGCTTAAAGTGTGATTTTCCACTCCTGTGTGTGTGTGTGTGTGTGTGTGTATGGGTTTATACATCCTGGTGGGGACCTGAACCTGAGTACACACACTCTAATGGGGACTCTTCTAAATCAAACACGATGCAGAAAGTTTCTGGTTAGGGTTAGGGTTAGGGTTTAGGGGTTAGGGGTTAGGATTAGGGTCAGGATTAGGGGATAAGGTTAGGGTTGGGGGTTAGGATTAGTGGATAGAAATTACAGTTTGTACAGTATAAAAACCAGTACACCTATTGAGAGTCCCCACAAGGATAGCTAACCAGATGTGTGTGTGTGTGTGTGTGTGTGAGAGAGAGAGAGAGAGAGAGAGAGAGAGAGGATTTAATATTTCATGTTTCATCTAAAGCTGAAGGTTTAAAATTATTGGCACCCTCCATCAAATCATTTTAAGCAAAAATGCATGTTTAAGGATTTTTGTCTTTCTAAGTGTGAGTTTAAATTATGCATTAATCACACAAATGATTATCAAAATAGATGAATATTCAAAGCGAAATAAAAATAAAGTCAACAGTCAGTCAGTAAACACTTTCTAAGACTTTTTGAACCAACTGTATTTCTCAGAGCTCGAGCGCAGAAGGTGTAACAGCAGTGCGTCGGTAATTAATGTGTGTCTGAGCCGCTTATTTCTCTTCCTCCTCTTCACCCAACCGTAAGTGACGGTTATAAAGCGAGTCAGAGCTTCTGTGTCAGTAATTTCTCCCATGTTGTGAAAATTGCAGGCAGTGGAGCGAGTTCCGGGTACAAAAGTATAGAATGCAGGTGATTATCCAGCCAAGATGTAAATGCCTTTATTCTGTCACATATACTTTTTTACAGCACAGTGAAACTCATTTTTCGCATATCCCGTCTTAGTAAATTGGTGGTCAGAGGGCAGGGTCAGCTATGATACAGCGCCCCTGGAGCAGGAAGGGTTAAGGGTCTTGCTCAAGGACCCAACAGTGGTTGGCTTGCCGGTGGTGGGGCTCAAACCCAGGTGTTTCTGGTCTTCACAATAACAGCTGGCGGTGGTGAGGCTTGAACCCAGGTGTTTCTGATCTTCAGATCAACAGCTGGCGGTGGTGGTGGGGCTCAAACCCAGGTCTTCCTGGTCTTTAGATCAGCAGCTCAGCAACCTTAACTATTTAAGCCACCACTGCCCCTGAAGCCACTGAAGAGGAAAGAGAGACGTTACTATTACATATCACACCACAAAAAAAGATTTTTTTCTCATTATTAAACCTTATAATGGTTTTTACAAGGATAATAAGTCATTAATGTAAATAAAGCATAAATTATTTAATACTATTTACTAAAATAATAGCATTGGCAAGACGGCCTTATCCAGTGCGACTTACAGTTTTCTGATATCGAGCAGTTGAGGGTTAAGACAGGGGGCGCCGGTAGCAACGCTGGGCTCAGGAAAGAATATGAGCTTGGGCTCTCTACTACAACCAGTCCACACTGTTACTACCAATAAAACAGGTTTCTGGGAGCCCGCAAAGTGTGTGGACCGTTAGAATTGTCCTAATCCCCTCTAGTGGTACCCTTGGGTTAAGGTTCTTGCTCAGGGGCCCAGCAGTAGCAGCTTGGTGGTGCTAGCAGGGGAACCCATAATCTTCCAATCAGCAGTCCAACGAAAGAAAAGATTTGAAATGGATATTTGACACATGGACATGTTGTTCCTCAATACACCATCTTGTAAGTCTACCTTTGTTTATACACCCCGCCGCGTTATAGTGATGGGTCCTAGTAATCCTAGGCGAGGTATTAGGTTGGTTCTACACACATGCTGGACATCCTGTCAGTCATTACATTTAAAATGTAGTAGTAGCGCATTTTTGTTGGACTGCTAATTGGAAGATTGTGGGTTTGATTCCCAGCTCCACCAAGTCACCACTGTTGGGCCCCTAAGCAAAGGCCTGTAACCCCTAATTGCTCAATTGTATAAAGGAGATAAATGTAAGTCGGTCTGGATGAGGACTTCTGCCAAATGCTGTAAATGTAAAATATTCCCATTATCATGATTGACAGCCTAATAAGGATTTAATAAATGCTAATTAGCACGTTTTATAGGGACACATGAATCCCTGATTATTGATGTAATTACCTAATCAGTGATCATGTGGCAGCAGGACAATGCAGCAAATCATGCAGATGCGGGTCAAGAGCTTCGGTGACTTTAATGATGGGATGTTTGTTGGTGCCAGACAGACTGATGTGAGTATTTCAGACATTGTTTTACGGACTCTAGCGTTTATACCGAGTGGTGTTAGCAGGACTGTTAGGAGATGTTAGCTTTGATTGTTTTGCTGATGAAACTCAGCTCTACATTATTTTCACAGCTCAGTGAAACAAACCAATTTATATAAACGCACAGAATGCATAGTCGATATAAATAACTGGATGACGAGGTGTTTCCAAATAGCGTAAATGTGAATATAAATGATAACTATGATAAATATACTTCGTTTTTTAAATATAAATATACTTATAATATACTATTATAATATACTAATATACTTATATATAAATAGATTTCGTCTAAAACAAGTCTACTTCAAGTATTAGTACCAAGTATAGAGCAGACTTTAACTCGTCTGTAGTTTCGTCAGTATAACCCAAATGTCACAAGTCGTAGGTGGGGGTTTGGATGCAAACATAGTTTTATTAACAAGATAAACAAACAAACAAACAAAGAACTTTTGTTTCAACAAAAAAACAAAAAAAACCCCACAAAAGCATAAAACTAAACTTAACACACCCTGACCTGACTGAACATAAACATAAACCTGAACCTAAACCCGAACCTGAACCCAAACCCGAACCTGAAGACCTGAAGGCTATTGACCATGACACACAACAAATCAGCACAAAGACAGTCTAAAACACAGAGGTATAAATACACAACCTAATAGGGGGAAACACTCAACTAAGCGAGACTCACCTGAACACAATAAGGAACACATGACCAAAATAAACCAATAAAGACATGACACATGGACAGGAGAATCACATGACAAGACATGAACATTGAGCACATGGACTAGAACATAAACACATATAGGGAAGTGGTGGCTTAATGGTTAAAGTGTTGGAATAATAGAAGAAAGGCCAGGGTTTGTTTCCCAGCACCACCAAGCCACCACAGTGGGCCCCTGAGCAAGGCCCTCAACCCCTAATTGCTCAGTTGTATAAAAAAAAGAGATAAAAAAGTCGCTCTGGATAGGAACATCTGCCAAATGCTGTAGATGTAAATGTAAATACATTAAGTTTCTCTGTTGCCCTCTGGTGGCCTGGCAGGTCCTGACCGAATCCTGACAAGTAGTATCATTTATGTAGTATATCAGTCCATAAAAAGTAACAAAAAAACCCCATAGAGCTTAAAACTAATTGAAAAAAAGAACCAAAAGAAGGTGAAAGTGATGATGAGGAACGAGGAAAACACACACCGTCATATAAACTAACATACGAAACCCAGGAAACGGTGATGGCACATCCTTCAAGTTCAACTTCAAGAAGCTTCTTCAAGTACACAGTGAAATGCAACAACGTTTCTCCAGGACCCCCTGGTGCTACACAAAACAACACAGAATTACACAAAACAACAAACAACAAAGAGCCTCTTAACAGAACAACACAAAGCTAAAGACTAAGAATAAATTTATGTCTCCGCAACATAAAGTGCATGTGTGCAACCTGGTGCAACGGTGCAAAACACACCGTGGCAATAAACAATACAAACATTAAACCAGACGGTGCAAAAACAGACAACAGAGCAAAACATAACGCTGTACAAAACATTCAGTGAAATAGCACCGACCAGATTATAAAAAGGTGCAAGTAAACAAACAGCAAAAGATTATTGTGCAATCAGCATTTAAAGTGACCGAGCTTAACAAAAATGTATTTTTGTGTTTCCATGTTGCTGTAAACATCTATTTGTGTTTTGAGTGTTAAGCAGCCTGATGGCTTGAGGAAAGAAGTTGTCCTAAATGGCAACTGAATAGGAAGTCCTAAAAGAAAAAAATAAAAGCCCAGCAGTCCAGGAACGACAGTCTGACCACGCACTGGATTCTAATATGCTGAAATGTGAAATTGACTGTATCTAATTTAATGAGGTGTCCAGGGACACTCGCAGAACACTCGATACAGTGCACTTCTGGGTAAAATTGCCCTGTAGTAAAGAAAGAGTGTGAAAAACAGAACGTTGCAGAGTGTTTGCTCAGTCGGGTGTGAGGTTTGAAAGACATGAGAGATCATTATAATGAATAACAAAATGATCAATAATACAGCAAGTCGCCATTGCATTAAAACCACTGAAAGGTGAAATGAAGACTATTGATTATCTTGTTACAGTGACAGAGTGCGAGTGTAAGAATCCGAACGAGCTGAGTGGACAGATTAAAATCCGATTCGATCAGCAGTCCAACCTATTAGATCGACCGAATCTAATTGATCTATACAAAGTATTTCTCTCTCTCTCTCTCTCTCTCTCTCTCCTCTCTCTATATATATATATATATATATATATATATATATATATATATATATATATATATATGGGACAGGCCTTGCTATATATTTAATATAAATGTGCTGTTTTTAAGGATATGATTATTGAAATGATATTTCAACTATTTTAAAAGGATGTGGTAGCGCTGTGGCTAAGGTGTTCGACTGCTAATTAAAAGATCTGGGTTCGATTCTCAGCACCACCTTTGTTACCACCACTGTGGGCCCCTGAGCAAGGCTGTTAACCCCCGATTTCCTAGTCATATGAAAGAGATAAATGTTAGTCGCTCTGGATAAGGACGCTTTGCTACCACATTAAAACACACACAAACACACACACACACACACACACACACACACACTGTCAGAACTTTGTCAGGTTTGCCGGGTGTTTTGCTCTGCTGGGCCACCAGGGGGAAACTGTAAGACTTACTGCCCCAATGTTGTAGACCATGTGCTCCATGTTTACAGTATATTGTCTGTCTTGTCATGTGATCCTCTCTGTCTTGTCATTGGTTGATTGTTCTGGTGTTTCTTGTTTAGTTGATTGTTTCCCCCAGTAAGTTTGTGTATTTGTGTTTTGGTTTTGCTTCGTTGCTTGTTCTCATGTTCATGGCCAAAGTTACGTCAGGTAAAGTTATGTTAAATTAGTTTCTTGCATTTTTTAATATGTTCTTCGGTTTTGTTTGGCTTTTCTTTCTTTTTCTTTTAATCTATAAAACTGCATTTGCATCCTAACCAACCGTATGACACACACACACACACACACACACACACACACACACACACACACACAAATTCACTGTTAATCACATCAACATTATAATTAATTCTAAGTCAGCTGTTACTGGCACTTGCACTTGCACTTGCTGCTCGTGGGAGCTCGTCTATCTCAACACATCAATGACACAGAATTCTTAAACAACCTTAAACCCAAATTAATGGAAAACTTAGAAGAAATAGAAAGAAGTGAAACAAGAGAAAAATCTAATCGCAGCTCGACCTAAACCTAAAATCCGGTTCTTTCCACAATAACACCAAAGATCGCAAGGTTCCCGAATCCATCAGTACAATAAACCTGCAGGAGACCCCAAATCTGGAGCAAATGAGAAAAACATAAAGAAAATGACTTGAACTTAGATGAGGTTTTAAAAGGCCACTGTGGGTTTTCCGGTTTCAGAAACACTTTTAAAACAGGGTGTGGAATCACATTCGCTTATTTTTAAATAAGTCATGAAAAATTACTTTCCCTAAATTACTTTCTCATCTCTTTCTCTCTCTTTTTTTTGTGAAAATTGCACAACACATAAGCAGCTATAGAAGATGAATGAATGAATGAATGAAATCAGATTTGATTAGAGAGAGAGAGAGGGAGATGGCTCATGATTAGGATTAAGGTGTTGGACAGTGGTGAGACAGCTATGATGTATGCTGTAGAGACAGTGGTGAGACCAGCTATGATGTATGGTTTAGAGACAGTGGTGAGACCAGCTATGATGTATGGTTTAGAGACAGTGGTGAGACCAGCTATGATGTATGGTTTAGAGACAGTGGTGAGACCAGCTATGATGTATGGTTTAGAGACAGTGGTGAGACCAGCTATGATGTATGGTTTAGAGACAGTGGTGAGACCAGCTATGATGTATGGTTTAGAGGACAGTGGTAAGACCAGCTAGAGACTATGATGTATGGTTTAGAGACAGTGGTGAGACCAGCTATGATGTATGGTTTAGAGACAGTGGTGAGACCAGCTATGATGTATGGTTTAGAGACAGTGGTGCTAAGGAAGAGACAGGGGGCAAAGCTGGGAGTAGCAGAGCTGAAGATGTTTTTCTTTGGGAATGACGAGGTTGGACAGGATTGAGTTCATCAGGGGGAGACTCATGTTAGATGTTTTGGGGAGAAAGTCAGAGAGTCCAGATTGAGGTGGTTTGGACATGTACAGAGGAGGGATAGTGAACATATTGGTAGGGAAATGTTAGAAATAAAGCCACCAGGCAGAAGGTAAAGAGGCAGACCAAAGAGGAGGTATATGGATGCGATAAATGAGGACATGAAGTTAGTGGGTGTGAGTGAAGAGGATGGAGAGAATAGAGACAGATGATTCGCTGTGGCAAATTTTGACATTCCTATAATCCTACGTTAAAATCTGTTGTTTTTGATTTCTAGTTTGACATGTTGAGTGACAGAAAATTAATGGCCGCCACAGGGTAATTAGCGCTCTTCATTCCTTCCCTCACGCACCTGTTGCGATTCACACAGCTTTTAAGAGAATAACACGGATTTGTCAAAGCGGGATAAACACTGTACATAAAAGGAAGTGTGTGTCAAATAATTCATTGCAGTAAAATTAATTCAGCGAATTTTATTAAAGTGAATTATAAAACACAAAGCGGAGACGCTGGGACACCTCCGTTCTGCTTTCCTTCTGCTTTTAGAGTTTAAACGGATTTAAATGTACCATCACACGTCTTTCATAAGAGGTTTTTCATAGCTATTCGCTTTTAACAACAGCGTGACAACAAAATCGACCCAAGTCACACGCTACCGATTTAAGCCTTCGTTTCTGAGGCTGGAAATTACAAATAAAATCAGTTCGAGGTGAAACGTCTCTTGACAGTGAACTTTATACTAAATACTTTGGGTTTCTACAAAACTAAAAAAATATTCAATTTATTTACACCATGCTTATGGTTGTCATCATCATAACAGCATTTAATCATTTAATTTGAACTTAATTTTAATTTAGGGTTAAAAATTTCTTTTTAAACAACTTGAGTAAAAAAAATGAAAAACCTTCTTGTGTGCTGTAACAGAAGTATTTATAAAACTCATATAAACGTTAACACCTTGTTTTGTGGTGTTTCTAGTCTAACCTACTAGGTTACTAGGCTACATTTACACATATATATATATATATTTATTTTTGTAAATAATAAAGATACAAAATAAATAAATAAATATACACAAATGTTTCTATATTCAAAGTAAATGATGATCTCAAATCAATTTCTGATCCTTGAGACGCTCCTAGTGCTTGTTCTATAGAAGAGCATATATAAAATTAGAAGGTGTTATCTTCAACCACTATAATTCTGTGTGAGGTTAAACGACAGAGGATCAATTAAACATCTGTCGGACAAAAGCCCTGACTCAACACCAGGAAAAAAGGTAAGTGTTTCATAGTATACGCGGTGTGCAACAAGGTTCTGGTCTAGGTCCACTTCTGTTTTTATTTCTGCCCAAACCTATGAGCCTGTAATAATCTAGAGTTAGACTAATATTAGTAGAATAGCAAATAAATAAAAGTCCTAAATGTTTTTTTTATATTAATGGACCTTTTACTAATAAATCACTTCCTAATTTATGACTTACTGGTGTGGAGTTTTGAATAAAAGTTGTTTTATAAACACCGTTTTTAGTTATTTTAAGCATATAATGTATTACCATTAAATTTGTTTGCAAATAATGCAAAACCCAGCTGGACTAATAAAAAGCAGGAATTTTATTTTTTTACTCTGTAATCCTATCAAAAGAACTCGAATCGTGATAATACAACGGTGGTTAAAGTTATACATGTTAATCTGTGCATAATTAATCTTCCAACATCAAAATACTGAAATAAAAAACAAAGCAACAAACAATTAAAGTAGCATAATAAAGTAGCTGAATCCTGAATATACTTAATGACCTAAAAAAAGTTATTCATTCAAGCTTAAAATATAAAATGCAAAAAAACCCCAAAGAAAGTGCACAATATCCAGTACAGTATTTATGTCAGTAAATAATAAAATTCCTGGGGGTAGTTGTTATTTAGAGACGTTATTAAATTCCCTATACAGTCGGCTAGGGTAAAAAAGGACACTGAATAATAAATGGCTCCCTATTAGAGATCTTATAAAAGAAGGAAAGTCATTATTAACACTTTTATTCAGAATTTTTTTTACGGTTCGAGATGAAAGGTAGACACTAGGGTATTCGTGTGTGTGTGTGTGTGTGTGTGTGTGTGTGTGTGTGCTCAGCTGGACCTTCCTTTAATCCATTCAAACACTCTGTGTGCATTAGAGTGAAAAAAGGAACATGACTAACACATTTAATTTTATAAGTCTTTTTAATTTATGTATTTTTTTTTTAAGTCTGAACCTTCTAACGAGCTAGAACGAACTACAAAGGGTCATTTCATGTCATTATTTCCTGCAACATGTAGAGCACTTTTTTAAGGTGATTAGAGAGTGAATCCTAATAGGCAAGGAAATAATTGTATAGCGTTTGCACCAGGAGATATATTTATAATGAAAATTAGGGATGCACCGATATGTCAGCCGCCGATATTTATCGGCCGATTAATTTAAAATCGTTTGGCATATCGACGATAAAATAAAAAAGACAGATACCTATAGTTTATTATAGTTTATTATAGTTTATTAACATGAAGCGAATCCTATTAAATTTTACACAAACAAAAGCCAAATTTGTGTGTTTCTAAACTCTCGATAGAAAGTTTAACATCTCGATAGAAAGATTTAAAACCCTTGCACAATGAGTAAAAATAGCAAGAAATAACCCAAGAGCTATACAAATAATCCTACAAAAAGCATAAAATAACAATATCGGTGAGTATCAGGAGAAAAATATCGGTAATTGTGCTCGGTCTTTAAAAAAATATGGTATCGGTGCATCCCTAGTTTTAACCCAGATGTTAAAGTAAAAGTGATATCTCAGTGGTTGGGGTGTTAAACTGCTGGCTGGAGGATGCTGGGTTTAATTTCCCATCACCGCCAAGTTGCCACTACATTTACAGCATTTGGCAGACGTCCTTATCCAGAGCGACTTACATTTGTGTTATTTATACAACTAAGCAATTGGGGGTTAAGAGCCTTGCTCAGGGGCCCAGCAGTGGTGCCTTGGTGGAGCTGGGAATTGAATCTTCAAGTTAGTAGTCCAACACCTTAACCATGAGCCACCACTTCCCAGGGACCCACTACAGGGGAACATACGACTGCAGTGCTTTATGGTGGGTAGGGTGGATAGAGTGGATTTTTTTTCCCTTTGAAACGTTCAAGTTAAAACGCTTTAGGAAAGTTTATGATACACAGCCACACATGTACACACACACCACACACACACAAACAGACATACACACACACACACACACAGTGCTTTTAATAAATTAGTAAGCAAAGAACAGAGAGGAAAATGAGTCAGACCTCAGACCTCACTCAGCCACACTTTCTGTTCTTTTTATTTATTTATTTTAATGAACACACACCCTCATTAGTCCACCGGTCTCACAGCGTGCACTCGCTTTAGAGTCGCTTTGCTGGTGTTTCATGTCAACAGCTTTATTAGCGATGTTAATAAGGCGGGACAGAGGAGCCAGGGCGCCCTCAGGAAGCAGGAGATGACCTAACGACGCTTAATTAGTTCAGCGTCCTGCTCTTGTCTTTTCTCATCTGGTCTGGGATGCACACAAGACACACCTGTCCTTTACAGCTTGGAGTAATACTCTTCCTTTTCCTTGTCCTCCTCCTCCTCCTCCTCATCATCATCATCATCACTCCATAGACACATCCTGTAGCAGCTTCTGGGAAAAGTTTCTTAATTTTCCTCTCATCTGGACATCGATGCGTCAACAGAACCATAATTTAGTCAAATAATATTCCTTTATCATCCTGTTACAGGCTCATTGCTAAGACTTGGTAGTAACTACAACGCTCGAAACATAGTTAACCTACGAGAGAAACCTTCAGCCTCTGGGGGGCGCTATACCTTGCAAAGGATGTTCTGTGTGAAAGTGTGGTATTTATTCCTTTTTTCTTCGATTTGAGTCTTTGTTTTGGCTGTTTGGACCTTTGATCAACCAGAGACATGAAAGTTCACTGTAGGCGGTTAGGGGTTTCAGCACACGACACACTGTACTGTCCTTCCTCGGGACATAGCAAAACCCAGTTAACTTGACTTTTCTCGCTGGACATACTGTTGCTTTGTGTCTTTGCTTGACAATAATGATTAAACCCAGTTCTTCTCGTCCCCCTTGACTTTTCCGCCTTATTGGCTTGAATGTTAAGTGGGGATTCTCTAGCTTACTTGCCACTAGGAGAACCCCTGAAGTAAGTGTTCTGATACTGCTGGGTGAGTTGGGCAGCAGCTAGCCCAGTTCTCGTCTCCCGTTCCTTCACCCATACCCGGACCTCATATAGAAGGACACAGAGAAACTACTCCAGGACAAACGCACACCAATCTAACTTTATATTTATTTCTTCTTTGGATTTATGTCTCATTTCTTTTTGTTTACTTTAAGATGCTCGTGTGTTTGATTGTAAACTGGTGCCGCTGCTGCTAAAAGTGAATACAGCACTAAAAAATCTGATAAACATCTTAATTCAACTCGAACCCGGAATGTAACCAGATGATCATGTGACGTCAACATCCTGGTGTAGTTCATTTGTGGGTTTTTACAATAAGCAATGAATGGTGATTTAGTAGGAATAATAAACGATAAAAAACTTCCTAGCACTGGAGACATACACAATTTGGGCAAAAGTATTGGGACACCTGCTCATCACACATCTACATGTTTTTTAAGCAGTCTATTCCAGATCAATCTTCTTCCTATAATTACCTTCATACTTTTGGAAAGGGTGGTAAGGATTCGTGCAAAATAAAGGAATCGTTTATAAATGACACATTACTGATTCACTGAGTCTTTACTGTAAATTGGCGGAAGTGGTAGCTCAGTGGTTAAGGTGTTGCTCTGCTGGCCAGAAGATCTTAGGTTCGATTCCCAGCACCACCAAGCTGTCACCGCTGCAGCCCTGAGCAAGACCCTTTAGCATGCAATCCCACCACACACAGACTAAAGACGTTTACATGCCATTTATTTAGCAATGGCGGCCTCTAGTGGCCACTTACCTTCACTAACAACACCTTGCGCTGAATTAAAATATATATGCAGTTATTTTTTTTTTCGTTGTTGTTGTTTTGTTTTTTGTTAAAGAAAATAATAAATATGTATGTCTGTGCTATGCTGAAATAAATAATAACGATGTGTTTACTTTTTAATATTTTGCTTTTACTGTTGATCAGTTTGCTTTACTTGCTGCAATTAGCCTATCTATCCATCCATCTATCCATCCATCCATCCAAATTTTCTGTATCCCAAAGTGTTTAAAACTTTTTGCTCCCATGAGTTATATGCCTACAACTATAAAAAAAATACCTTAAAACAAATTTGTGTGTTTAAATGTTTATTCAACTTTATTATATAAAAATTCTCATACATATGCTGGCTTTTCTACTATTTTTAACTATTGTACAGATGATACTGTATGTAGGATGTCCCACGATGCATCATGTTGTGTACTGTACACTGTAGGGGGGTTTGTTCCCGACCCTGGTTATGCTAATAGATCGTCCGGTGTCTCATTTCACATTTTTTTGGTAAATGGCGATGTATTCCTTGACATCATCTGGAGAACCCAGTACAATAGGAGCTCTCTGGTGGATAGTCTCAGGCTGGATGTCCAAAATGTTCTTGGCTCCTGTGGTGGCCATTCCTCCAGCCTGCTCCATGATAAAGGCCATGGGGTTGCACTCATATAGCAGCCTCAGCTGTTAAACAAAAAATATTGGAATGACTGATATCGGTTCAGGCAGTCAGAACGGTGCAGGATCAAATCTCGTTTATAAGCCTTTATAAGGAACTGAAGAGTTTGTGGCAAAGATTGGGGTCATTTCTGTTTTAAAATTTGCTTTTTAAGCAACAAAAACCCCTCAAGAACCTGATGTAGAAATATATCTTGGAGATTTTGCAGGAACACAACCAAGTGTCATTCTACCAAATATTGAATACTTATGCGACCACCAATTTTTTAATTTACTGTAAATCCTATCACATTTTAATCCACATTGTTTTAATGCCCAAATTTAGACGATAAAGAACTTATTTTCTTTAAGCAAGTGGTGGTTAATATCATTACAAGTGTATTTAACTTTAAACTGAGCTTTTATGAAAAAAATATCTAAATCAATAACATAAGAAAAAAATTATAGGACATCAGCTCAGTTATAGGACAATAAAAATTTATCTTTAAATCATTATAAATAATAAAAATAGGACAATAAAAATTCCAAAATACAATAAAAATGATTAACCCAGTAGTGCATGATTTTAGGCAACTAATGAAAGAGGGTATTTTTCGGCTAAATTAAAAGTATATATTTTTAAGGTTAAAAATAAATAAAAATTTAATTTTATAAATAATAAAATAAAATTCTAAAACTTGTCAAAATGTGGAAATGTTTAGGACGGTTTAGGGAAATTATTCTGATGATGTAATTTCCTCTTTATAAATTCATGCCATCATCATTGTTATGGATATTCTCTCTCTCTCTCTCGCCTCTCTCTCTCTCTCTCTCGTTTTTTTCCTTTCTTTCCTCTTCTCTCTCTCTCTCTCTTTCTCCGTCCCCTCTTTCTCTCTCTCTCTCTCTCTCTCTCTCTCTCTCTCTCTCTCTCTCTCTCTCTCTCTCTCTCTCTCTCTCTCTCTCCTCTATCTCTCTATCTCTCTCTCTTTTCTTTCTCTCTCTATCTCTATTTCTCTTTTCCCTCTCTCTCTCTCTCTCATCTCTACCCTCCCTGTCTCTCTCTCTTTTTCTTTCTTTCTCTCTCTCTCTCTCTCTATTTCTCTTTTCCCTCTCTCTCTCTCTCTCCCCCCCTGTCTCTCTCTCTCTTTTTCTTCCTTTCTCTCTCTCTCTCTCTCTCTCTCTCTCTCTCTCTCTATTCCTCCCCTTTCTCTCTCTCTCTCTTTTTCTTTCTTTCTCTTCTCTCTCTCTCTTTTCTCTTTTCCCTCTCTCTCTCTCTCTCTCTCTCCCTCTCCCTGTCTCTCTAGTCCCTCCGGTCGCTCTCTCTCTTCTGTTCTCTGTTCTCTCTCTTCTCTCTCTCTTCTCTTCTCATCTGTCGCCGCCTTTCTCTCTTCTCTCTCTCTCTCTCTCTCTCTCTCTCTCTCTCTCTCTCTCTCTCTCTCTATCTCTCCTCGCCTCTCTCTCTCTCTCTCTCTCTCTCTCTCTCTATTCCTGTCTCTCTCTCTTTTTCTTTCTTTCTTTTCTCTCTCTCTCTCTCTTTTCTCTTTTTCCTCTCTCTCTCTCTCCCCCTCCCTCCCTTTCTCTCTCTCTCTTCTTACCTTGCCCTTTGGACTCTTAACGTTCGCCGGGTACAGGAAAATTCCTCCATAGACCAGCGTCCTGTGCACATCAGCCACCATGGAACCCACGTATCGTCCACCGTACGGCGCGCTGCCGTCCTGTACACACAGAGTGATTTACTCCCCAAAATCTCCATGACGACAGTTGTCACACTCCAGTGATTTGAGCACAAACACGCCTGATTTACACACAATAACAATTCTTTTTTTTTTCAACTAATGATTTAAAGAAAGACCTGTGGGAATTTCTTCTTCTGTAGATATTCCGTGACGTCTGGGTAAAAATACTGAGCGTATCCCTCGTTCAGACTGTAGATTTTTCCTTTCTTCTTGATCTTCACATCACGGTCCACCAAAATAAACTCTCCTATAGCCTAGTGATGAAGAACAAAAGAGGGAAAGAATGAATCAGACCAACTAAAGTGATGCTGAGTAAAAAAGATTCTAGATTCATCAGACAACCTTATTCAGAGTGACATACTTGTTTTAATCCATTTGAGCAGTTGAGTGTTAGGGGCTTTGTTTAGAGGCCCAGCAGTCACTGCTTGATTGGACAGGATTTAAACCTGTGATTTTCCATTACGCAGTCCTCTTTAACCACTGAGCTACCTTTTCTTCTCCTTTCGGCTGTTCCCTTTTAGGGGTCACCACAGCGAATCATCTGTCTCCCCCGAACCCTATTCTCTACATCCTCTTCACTCACACCCACTAACTTCATGTCCTCGTTTATCGCATCCATATACCTCCTCTTTGGTCTTCCTCTTTACCTTCTGCATGGTAGCTTCATTTCTAACATCCTCCTACCAAAATATTCACTATCCCTCCTCTGGACATGTCCAAACCACCTCAATCTGGACTCTCTGACTTTCCCCCCCAAGACATCTAACATGAGCCGTCCCCCTGATGAACACGTTCCTAATCTTGTCTAACCTCGTCACTCCCAAAAAAACCCTCAACATCATTTGATTCAATATTGTCCTACAGACATTACACATTTTTTTTTAATTTTATAGTCACAAGTAAAGTTATTCTTTATTTTTCCATTCCTTAATTTATTAAGACAAACTAATGCAGTTCGTTTAATTTCTAAGAAATATTAATTAATTATCTTTCCCATGTCTGAACACTCGAACCTACAGCTTTACCTGAGACTGATACTAAGTGCTGACATTGGAGACTCCTTCCTTAAATGATCTTCTTGAAAAAAATTATACAAGCATCAACAATACAAGCCTTTATGTAAGTTGTTACTATGAAAAAAAAAGATATTAGATATTAAAATGAGTGTGCTGATTGACAAACCGATCAGTTCGACCAATCAGAGAGAAGAATTAATACACTCCTAATGGCTAAATTTGCTTTCTTTTTCCAAAATAAAAACTCTTAGGGGTTTTCGGTTGATTACAGCTTTCTAAACTGTTCCAAAATAGAAATGTCAAACAGGGAGACTCACAGGATCCAGCATGAAGCAGTTGACCCCCTGCCCAGCAGACAGAACCAGCATGGTGGCACTGCCGTAGAGGGCGTAACCCGCGGCAACGATCTTTCTACCTGGCATCAAGGCATCCTTCTCCGTCGGTTCGGTGTCGTTGTCCTAAAAAAATGTACACATACAGTTCTTACTGTAACATTCCATTGACGTTTAACTGTATCTGAAAGATGCTTCTGGCTCCACCCATTTATTATATTACAGCATTATTGTAGTCAAATTCTTTTCTTTGAATACCCCAGCTGGAGAAGTTGGGGTCAGAGCATAGGGTCAGTCATGACACTGCGCCCCTGGGGCAAGAAGGGCCTTGCTCGGTGTTGTTTCTAATTGCATGTGTTTCCTGCACACCTTCTCTTTGACCCCTTTAACCATAGTTTTAATTTGCTCCTAGGAATTAATTACAGTGTGTGTTCTATGGGATGACCTGGGCCTTTATTTGGATTCCGGTTCTGGATTGAAATCATTATTAAAATTAAACAAGTAAAACCAGAGACTATAGTTTACACTTCGGTTGGCCAATCGAATTATAACGTTATTTTCCATTGTTTTCCAGTTAAAACTGGTGTTAAATTGGACGTGTGTATGGATGTGTGCGCAATTTAAATAACCAATCAGAAAAATGCAAACTAAGTACAGAAATACCTTTTTGTAAATGGCAAAAATAGTTCCGATGGAAGCCAGACAGTCGATGTTGGATGAGCCGTCCAGTGGATCGAAGCATACCACATATTTACCCTGGCCAGAAAACAGACAAGAAACAGACAAAAACTTTTACCACAAAGTCTAAAGCTCACTATTGTCTACAATTTTTTTTATATGTTGTAGCATTACATGTAATTATCTTTATTTGCCACATAGACTTTACAGCACAGTGAAATTAGTTTCTTTGCATATCCCATCTTAGTTGGGGGTCAGAGCACAGGGACAGCTAGGATACAGCGCCCCTGGAGCAGGAAGGGGCGCTGGGGCGCAGGAAGGGTCTTGCTCAGGGACCCAACAGTGACTGACTGGCGGTGGTGGGGCTCGAACCCAGGTCTTCTAATCAACAATTCAGCCACCACTGCCCAACATTACACCTTCACTGGAACTGCGAGACCCAAACACCATTCTAGCATGACAATGTCCCTGTGCACAAAACCTCTAATCTCCATAAGGACATGCTGTGTTCTGGATGTTTTGTAGTGGAAGAACTCTTATGTTCTGTCACTACAGTTAAGTGTCCTTAACACTGAACACCTTTGGGATGAACTGGAACTCCGACTGAACCCCAGACCTCCTCAGCTCATCATTAGTGTCTAATCTTACTAATACTATTGTGGCTAAAAGTGAGACAACATCTGGAAAAGGATGCTCGAAAAACAAATATGAATGTGATGATCAGGTGAAGTGGATTTAAAACTTTTCATACTCACTCTTTGTTCAGGCTCAATGATGATAGCTTTGTCATCCTCCTCGCTGACCAGCACACAGGAAGTGAAGGAGGACTTGATCATGTTAATAACCAAATCGTTGGACAAAACATCCAGCTTCTTCACCTGGTCTCCTGTTACATTTGTGCTTCCTGCAATCCCATACCTAGGAGAGAGAGAGAGAGATAGTGGATAGAGAGACTATTGGTATGTTTCCGTCCCCCTTTTATTAATGCACGTTTCGAGTGATGGAAACTGCTAATTTATTAGTTTGCAAAACAACATGGCTGCTTTGTCGAATGAAAGCTGCACATTTGAACATTTATTACTTGTGTGATGGTTAATAATTAAAGTTCTGTCTTTGTTATGCTAGCTTTGCTGGTTACTTCGGATCAATTCTGACGTAGCAAATATTAAACCCACGTGACTAATCGTCTGTTTTCGCTCCATTATTCTTGGCCTGTTTTATAAACTGTTACGAGGTTACCAATATCACCGTTAGCTCCTTGAACAACTTGATAGAAATGCACAAAATTGGATGTTTTTTCCTTTTTTTTGCAAAGATTCTCCTAACGTTAGTATGGAAAACCGGCTACTGAACCTTGTTGCTCTTCCTTCTAAGCAGACTCTGCCCTGTTGCACAAGAGACTAAACGCTGCATCAGTTGTTTTTACTCTGATTAGTGATTAGATCCGTGTGCTCTGTTCTAAAAAAACAGCAATATGCAGTCTACATTATCTATTAAACCAATATAATTAAATAATAACAGTTATCAGGGGTTATAATAATAAAAAACTCATTAATTCAGAGATTTATCATTAAATACATTGCATGAATTTGCACACACTCCTCCATTAGTTATGTTTGCAGGTATGCTTCAATAGAAGTACCTTGTGACACTTACAGGTTAGCGATTCCTGCTTTCCTGACCGCAGTGGAAATTGCTTTGATGGCTGTGCACATGGAATTGAGGAGCGTAGTCAGCTCTCCGGTCCCTTTAGCTTTCCGTCCTTCCTCCAGGACGAACCTGGTCAAGGTGATTACATTGGTATCGAAGGCTCCTCTGTCCGACATGGTGGTGAGCTGAGGCTGGAGAAGTGGTGGTGCAGGTTCAGGTAGACAAGACAGGCTGAACGTCAGCCTGCTGCAGGAGTTTGAGGGGCCTTCAAGGGGGTGTGTGGACTGGTGAACCAATCAGGCCAGGGATTTACACACATCTGGTTGGGCAAGATATCAGTCTGATCAAAGTTCATTGAGTGCAGCACTAGCAGCACATTTTAATCAGTTTGCTGGCTTTAACACATACAATAGAGAGAATTGACTAGAATAAAGATTCATCATGAGGCTCAGGTCACAAAAAAAACGATGCAGTGTGCAGAGACCAAAAACACTGGGGTGTGTCAGTGTGTGTGCTGGTTCTCCAAAAAATGAGAAAGGTTAAAGGTCACACAGCAGCAATCTACTACCTCTCTCAGGGGCTTTTAGTCTGAATCTGCACTCAAAGAGATAATAAAGCCTTTATTTACTCGAAGGGGTTTTTGTTTGTGCATTTGTGATGTAAACGGCACAAATCACGTCACGGTGACACCTAATGACCACAGACATCCTTATCTACACCGGGATCAACTACGGGCTTTTTGGGAGATTTTTGAAAAACGTACAAAGCACCACAGTGTGTGTAGCCCAAGAGTGAGGAGTGTAATTGTTGCCACCTTAATTGTTTTCAACGATTTAAAACTAAAAGAATAATGAGTATAATGAGTTTTATCGATTGATTAAAGATCCTTGTAAATAAATAAAATGATGTGAGACCAGCTATGATGTATGGTTTAGAGACAGTGGTGAGACAGCTATGATGTATGGTTTAGAGACAGTGGTGAGTCCAGCTATGATGTATGTTTTAGAGACAGTGGTGAGAGCAGCTATGATGTATGGTTTAGAGGACAGTGGTGAGACAGCTAGAGTATGGTTTAGTTAGACAGTGGTGAGACAGCTATGATGTATGGTTTAGAGACAGTGGTGAGACAGCTATGATGTATGGTTTTGAGACAGTGGTGAGACAGCTCTGATGTTGAGACATGTGTATGATGTATGGTTTAGAGACAGTGGTGAGACAGCTATGATGTATGGTTTAGAGACAGTGGTGAGACAGCTATGGTTCTGAGGAATAAACAGGTGGCATAAAGATGTTGAGGTTTTCTTTGGAAATGACGAGGTTGGACAGGATTAGGAACGAGTTTATCAGTGGGAAGACTCATGTTAGATGTTTTGGGGAGAAAGTCAGGGAGTCCAGATTGAGGTGGTTTGGACATGTACATAGGAGGGATAGTGAATATATTGTAGGAGGACGTTACAAATGAAGCTACCAGGCAGAAGGTAAAGAGGAAGACCAAAGAGGAGGTATATGGATGCGATAAACGAGGACATGAAGTTAGTGGGTGTGAGTGAAGAGGATGTAGAGAATAGGGTTTGGTGGAGACAGATGATTCACTGTGGAGTCTCCTAAAAGAATCAGCCCGAAAGGAGAGGAAGTATTCGAGGATCACTTATACTGACAAATCTACAGACAAAGTTGAAGTTATTTGTTGCTTATACTTAAGCAGGGGACCCACACACTTTAGGGACCACCAGAGATCTGGAGGGTGGAGGGTTTAAGGAGTAACAGTAATAACAGTATTTTATTAGAAAATTATTTCTTATTAGTTTTTAGAATATCCTTAGAGAAACATTATTTGAAAAAAAAAACCGTTTTGTCCAAACATTTAGACAACTTTTAAAGAACGTTAGCGGAAGTTGTGGAAACGTTCCCTGTTAGCTGGGTTTTTGTTATTTATTGCAATTTAGGGTATATTTTATGAAGTCTGTAAATGTTGTACACGTTGTATATTGTGTAGAAAAAAAGCTTTAAAAATATATATTATATATATATTAAAGTTTTAAATATATATTTATATAAAAACACGGAAAAAGAATGCAAACTTTGCACTTTTTATTGCTCGTTTAGTAACTGAGGCGCTTGTTGCTAGGAATCCTGGCGCGCGCTTGGCTTAAATGTCACTCGCGCGAGGCAGAACCAGCCACACCGCCTTTCTCTTCTCTCTTCCGGTGCTAAGCTAACTGTAAGTAACTGTAAGATTTATGTCGGTTTATTCGATTATACATGATTACAAATTAAAATAATTATTTTAAAGTACAATAAATAAAATACAGACATTTTAGACACCACGGTGCGTTAAAATATGATGCGAGTTCAATGACAGAAAGAAAACTTTTATTTAAAGTTGATTAAACATGTTTAACCCGCTAAAATTGGTTTGTAAATATATTTTTTATTTGCATAAAACTTGAAAATTGATTTTGTATATTTTGGACACGATATGAGTAAAATTTACGAGCGTCTTTTGTGGAAGTGTTTGCGGATTTTCTTTTTTTCCTCAGTAAACCGTCTCTAAGGTAACGTTAACACCACGCACCGTCCTGACGGGGAGGGAAAACACATTAAAACTTTACTTTTCTGTTGCTTTTACTACATTCTCGTGTTTAAAAATACCGTTAAAATACTGAGAACTAAAAAATTAACAAAAGTTTTAGATGAATAAACTTGCTTTTACTCTTATATAAGGATGTGCATATGCATTAAGGGTTCAAAACCCCCCTTGTTGATGCGTCAAATGGTTCAGTCCACCCAGTTAAGATTCACTGGTTTATTCTAAGCATAATTGTATTTGTTTTAATGCTAATTTGTATATATATATATATATATATATATTTCCTTTTCTTTTTTTTTTAGCAAAAATGTAGATTTTTGACCCAACCATTCTTTAAAAATTTTGGCAAAATTAGGAAGGCATAACTAGGAAGGTTAACAAAAAAATAAAACACCTCTCAGTGGGAGAGGACAACATAATAAATGTTTTTACTTAAAAACTGATCTTTCTAATGATGATCTTTCTAATCTGTAGGTAATGGAATCCAGCCACCATGATGGCGCTGATGACACTGATGAACTCCTTTGTACCGGTCAGGACCTATTTTCTTAAACTCTTATACTCTTAAATCTTATACTAATTTTGCTTCGTATATAATTATAATTATGGAAGTCTGTCGGCTGGGATAGTCTCCAGCAGATCCCTGTGACCCCGAATTAGGGAATAAGCGGGTATATAAGATGAATGAATGAATGAACGAATGAATGGAAATCTGTGGCTCATGTAAACACAGACTAGCAGCTCTGACACCTTTAAAGGACTGCTTATATGCATGGGAGGGGAAATGAGGATTCAGTGGTTAAGGTGTTGGACTGCTGATTGAAAAATCGTAGGTTCAATTCCCAACACCACTAAACTGCCACTGGTTGGCCCCTGGGCAAGGCCCTTAACTTTCAACTGCTAAGTTGGATAAAATAATTTAGAGAAATGTAAGTCGCTCTGGCTGGATAAGAGCATCTTCTAAATACCTGAAATGTAAATGTTGTAGCTCTACAAACTGTTAATAAGGTCTATCACTGTCCCAATAAACAGATTTAATTATAATATTATTATGATATAATATTATACATTATAAAAATAAAACAAATACTATTATTAAAATGATACGAATGTGAAATATTGTGTTTTGGTTTATAGCCTTTGTATTACCATAAAAAAAGCTTTATTGCATTTTCTACTGCTAATTTTGTTCTTTTGCTTTTGTCAGATGTGATCAGTGATTTTGGGGTCTGTCCAACTGCTGTCCCTCGAGACCACTGCGATTTACTGCTGGACGCCATCGACGCTCAGCTCAGTCGCCTACAGGTCAGAGAGACACCAAGGAGAAGATTTATGATATGCAGCATCACTAAAGTTTAAATAAGTGTAAAAATGCAAAAGAAAAAGCTAGAAGAAAAAAAATAAATAAATATAAATATATATATATATATATATATATATATATATATATATATATATATATATATATTATATCTATATAGATATATATATATATATATATATATATATTGTTGTTATTGAAGGTCTACTTCTATATATTAGAAACATTTACGTTTTAATAGAGCACCAAATCTAAAAAGAATATGTTCAAAGTTTATGTCTTTAGACTTCCAGTCATGGCCAAGCGAATAAAGGAACTGGAAAGAAGGAAGATGTTCTTGGTTCAGGTAAAACCAGTCACTCTTAAAAGACAGATGCTTTGTAATGTTATCTATTGTCTAGCAAGTGAGACACAGAGACAGATGTTGACACGAAGCTGAAATTCAATTCAATGCAAATTAGTAGGGTAACCTAACGATACGAATGTATTTTTAGGATTTACGCCACTAGTTTCTCTCTCTCTCTCTCTCGCTCTCTCTCTCTTTCTCTTTAGTGTCTCTCGACAGAAGTGCGTCTGTGAGTAAAGACACCGGTCTCGGCACCGATAAAACCAGCTCCATTCCGGACAGGTTGAATTCAGACCATGCAGAGCCGACCGCAGGCAGAGGTGTGTAGTAACGTGTTACGTTTTCTTTCGTTTTACATTTTACTTGAGTGGATTTTCGAATAAAAAAAGTCCTTTTAATAGTGGGTTTAACTGTCCTTACTTTTACTTTCACTAAGGCTCATTTTTAATTACAGAAATTTCCTTCTACATCGCTAAATTTAACGGTGTTCCATAGTTACTATTAAACGTTAATGATGTAAATGTAGATTCAGTTATTAGTTTTTATCATGTTCAGTATAATGAGATGTCGAGTCTCGTGATAGGCTGCAGTCGTCTGAAGTACAAACGTGAAACACACTCGTTTATTAACGCGATCAGTTCAGAAAATAACAACTGAAGAGGGAGAAGAAGTGAGAATATCAGTAGAAACAGAAACACACACAACCTTCAACATCTAATCAGTTTATACACTCCAATCAGAGAAACCAACAGGTCCATAATGTGACGTCATCAATGTGACTAAAACAAGTGCTGATATCAGTGTAGAGGAATTCCAGCTCCAACCTGAGGAAACATCTTACAGTAAATTTCACCATAATGACTATTTAATGGTGATTCTGACACTATGGACACTTTACTCTTACCGTAATTACTATAAAACCTCAACTTATTTTTCTGTGTATTACATGTAGTTGTGATTGTTAGCATTTTTCTGGATTCAGGATTTATTTAATCAGATCCAAAGTAACTTAAAACTCCCTAAACTTATCATTCCAGACTTTATTACTCTCCTAATCGAGTCACTTCAAACATTAATACTTTTACTGATACTTGAGTCATTATTTTATAAGTAGTTTTACTTAAGGCAAATTTTTGTCTTCTCTGTCCTCCTCTGACTGCAGGTGATCTGCAGAATCCCGCCATAAGTCCGTTTCACTGTGTATTTTTTTTTTTTTGTTTCACAGTGGAGCCCAGCAGAAGTGGAAAAGAATTTGTGGCAATGCAAGAAGATAAATGTGAGAAGCATGTGGGACTGGGTGATCAGGTCTCCTGGCCAACAAAGGGAGATGGTGGAGATGAGATCTCCAAGAGAGAACAGTGTCTGTGGAGACTGGAGCGACTGCTGGGAGCTGGAACTGGGGTATTATACTAATAATACTACTACTAATAATAATTTTTATCATTATCATCATCATCATAATCATCATCCAAGGTTAACGGGTTGATTTCCATCTCGTGTGTGAAGAGATTGCTTTCAATGCTTTCCTCAGGTTCTTTGGGTTCCTCCACCAGTCCAAAGTTGTCTGTAGCTTGTGAGTAAGTGTGTTTGTGCCTCGTAATAAACATTTTCTGCCCAGAGTCTAATGAAATGGTACAGGATCCAAGCACTGCTCAAAAAAGGATTGATGAATATACAGGGTGTCCCAAAAAACGCACTTATCCTTCAAATGACTACAAATGCATTGCTGATTATTAGTTAAAAGCATAAGTAGATAAATGCATGTTTTCAAACTTATTTCAAAAGCGAGCAATGGTGTGTTGCATCTGTGGATTTTTGTGAAAATGTCTTCTAAATTGTCTTTGCACTTCCACGATAATTTTGATGATGTGCTTTCAGTAGCACATTCTTTCATAAAAACCCAAAAAGTCATACTGCCATTAAAAGAGTCAACAGAAAATTGAATAAGTTATAGGGAGTCAAAATGTAAGTACATGTTTAGGAAACCCCGAATAAATAATCATCATCATTATTTGATAATCATCACCATCATCATAATCATCATTAACATTAGAATTAAAACCATAATCACCATCACTATTAGCATTACCATTATCATTATTACCATCATCACCACCACCATCAACATCATCAGTATCATTATCATCTTTCATCACCATCATCATCATAATCATTATCATTAGTATCATAACCATCATCATTACTGTCATCGTCATCATCACCATCGTCATAATCATTATTAACATTAGCATCATAATCATAATCACCACCACCATCATCATCACCATCATCACCACCACTATCATCATCATCACTATAATCATCAGTATCATTATCATAATCATCATCATTAGTATCATAACCATCATTATTACTGTCATCATCACCATCATCATAATCATCATCAACATTAGCATCGTAATCATAATAACCATCACTATTATCATCACCATCATCATTACCATCCCTACCACCACCACCATCATCATCATCATCACCATCATCATCATAATTATCATCATTAGTATCATAACCATCATCGTTATTATCACCATTACTATCATCATGACCATCATCATGGTCCATTAGTAATATACAACACAAACAATAATTACTGTTATGTGACAGCTTTTTTTTTTTTTGTTTAATTTTTGCAAACATGGAGAATCAAACAGATTACAGAAGCACCTAATGCTCTCATCTGATTGGTCAGAAGGTGCTGTATTATTTTTTCATTTGCATCAGTGGCCTCTGGCCGGGATCCCTTTTCTGAAAAAAAAAACATTCTTTTACTCCATTTTTTTAGCCGTAGTTAACAAATGGTTAAATATAAAATCAACAATAGATTTGCTTAACGTCAGCTGTACCAACACACCCGAAGTGTTCTAATCCTTACATAATATCAAATTAAAGCAGGTAACAGGAAATGAGGAGGAGGATGAAGAGGACAGTGTGCACACTGAGGATTTCAGCACAAGATTCCTAAAGGAAATGCTGGAACCCGCAAAACTGAACCCGACTGGATCCGGTAAGTTAATCGGAGAACTGGAATTTTATCTTTATACAGCAGCTTGTAATTTTTAGGCTTCTTAAATCGATAGAAAAGAAACAAAGATAAGAGGCAGAGCTGGACTAGTGATGGGGGCGGAGCCTAATTCTAAGATAAAAGATGGTTTTAAAAGTATGATTAATTCGGGTTAATATAAAGATAAAAACACTTTTGATTTACATATTTATTGCAAAGAGATGCAACATCAATGACGACAGTAATTACGCAAAAAATACAGAAAAGGGTGTGTTAGATTTATAGTGTGTAAATAATCAAGGTTTGAAGTAAATTAGTCATGTTATCCGCAACAAAAATTTCTGCTTATGGCTTCCGAAAAACTTGGGCTGTATATCTTTCAGAAAACTTGTGATATTATCACATCTTCAAAATACCTGAAAATGGTTAGCATCCTGTGAACCACAACATCTCCGACATTCTAAGTGATTTAATATAAAACCTTAAAATAAAAGCTATTTCTGTATTTTTTTTTCTCCTCAGTTCTAGATTCTGTAAGTATGAGCAGCGATACCACTCTTCTGACCGAACCTCAGACTGGCAGACAACTAGCAGGTATCACAGTTCTCACAATGTAACCCTAGTGTTAGAACAGCGTAAAATAATGTTTTTGTATGTTTTATTAGGAATGTGTTAAAAAAGAGACGCTAATATTAATATAAGCTTAATATAGTAACACATAATATGTTTTATTTAAATTTATATTTATAGATTTATACAGTCCACAATTTCATCTAATATGTTATTTTAATAAGCAACGATAGGAAATGGTAAATATTTTCAAGTTTTAATATTTAATGGTATGTACTAGTTACTAAGTCCAGCTTAAGTCCAGCTTAAGTCCACACTTTCATTGAATATCATATATAATTAAAAAAACATAAATATCTCTTATTATTTGTGACTAAAAATAAAAAGTGAGACACACTTAGTTATTCATTTACATTACAGCACATTTTTTTTATTTAACTGAGCAGTTGAGCATTAAGGGCCTTGCTCAGGGGCCCAGCAGTGGCAGCTTGGTGATATTAACTTGACTAGTCTCTCTCTTGTTGTTTTCAGTCTTAAATTGTAAAGATTTTCTTACAGAGTATTCTCCACTTCAAGTAAAGCGTTAGTTAGGTTTGAGACTACAAAAGTTCTGTTTGTAATCCAGATGTTTGCTCTTGTAGGGGTTCCTCTAAAAAGTTTCGACTTGGTGACTATAGACAGCGATCGACTATGGACAGCATCTCCAGCCCCAACGGATAGGTAGTACATCTGGCATTCATACTTCCCATCTTATACACTGGTTCAATTCTCAAATCTGATTGGCCAAAGAGGAACCTTAATTTTTTTTTAGAACAGTCTGTAGTAGTTCTGTAATTTTTTTTAGAACAGTCAAATGTATATGTTAACTCAATGAATTCGCTATAGTACACAGGAATATCTTAGTTAAAATTAATGTAACTATTACATATTAACGTTGATAAAGAAGTGAAAAAGTCTGTTTGGTGAGGGAATGTCATGTACATGTTTGGTGGGAATATTTGGAACATTAACTTACAGGAATTTATGAGAGGTGCATGCCGACATGAGGGGGTAATGAGGGAGTCGACTAAAGGTGGGAGCCCCATCAGGGATCGTTTGACTTGTTTGATATGGGTGATGGCAGAGATCGATGGATTATTGTAGATCCTTGACAATGGAACCTGGAGAGAGAGGAAGAAATGTCAGTCATAGCAATACAATAAATGTTTGTAATGAAATAATAAAAGGGAGGGAAATGGAACGTGAGATTACAGGGCCGAAAAAAAATAATAATTACTTGATTAATTTCGGTAATAAAACTCCTCTATTCCCCGCGGATTTGACTGAACGTGTGCGTATGATGTGATGTGATAACTGACAATGCAAATATTTTTCTGTGTTTTAAAACATCAGAGAAGGAAAGGAATTTACAGAATGGATTGTGTACAGACCGAACCAGCGTAACAAACACACAACAGCACAACAATTTAATAGTCAGGTAGATTTTAGCTTCACATTAAACCCCAAATAAAATCAGAATGAATCTAAATCCCAAACACACTTATATCCTGACTCTCTCTCTCTCTCTCTCTCTCTCTCTCTCTATGTATGTGTGTGTGTGTGTGTGTGTGTTAGCTCTGAGGATGAATTAAACAGCGTGTGTGTAAGACGCTACAGAACCCTGAGAACTCCAGACGGCGTCCAGCGTAGAGAGAAGCGACACCAAAGCAGCAGAGCAGACACCTCCTCCTGCTCTACATCCTCGACAGCTGTGAGACAAACACACTACTGCTCCTGCACAACCTGCTCACTTTACACCACATATTCTACATTAAAAATTGTGATCGTTATAGATGTTATACACGGCCGGTGACACGAGCCAATCAGAATCTCGCTATGTGGAATTGTCTCTCGCTGATCTTCAGCAGCAGAAAGTGGTACAAACACACACGCGTGCACACACACATACTCAATGATTGAAAATTTGTCAGATAGTTTGTGGTGTATGAGTGTGAGATATCGTGAAGATTTTTAATAAAGTGTGTGTTTATGTAACCCCTCCTCCATCCAAACCACCACCAACCAAACACACACACACAGGCAGCTGTAAAAGGAGTGGAGAGGCTGAGGGAGGAGGTTGAGCAGGCTGAGAACGAGCAACACACACTGCATCTTAGTCTGACCCACACCAGGACTCACTCTCAGCTCCTCAGGTACACGCACACACACACATTTACCACTCACACACACTTCTATGATGCAAAATGAACACTGGAAGCTATCTTGTTTCATTTAAATGTGTGTTGCAGGAGCGAGCTGCACAAACTACAAGCTCAGAGGGATCTGTACATTCAGGAGGTCAAGGCGCTGCAGGAGAGCCAGGCTGCCCTGCAGAAACACCTAACCAGTGTTCGGAATGATAACAGGGTATCACATAGACAATGCAACTTTACTTACCTCGCCATTATACCTACACTGTTGGGGGTGAGAGGTGGGGCAGGTGGTCACTTTAGGGCTGGGCGATATGACCTAAAATTAAACCCCTAATTAATGTATTATTTACCTAGAGTTTATAATATGTTTATAACTTGACTCTAAGATAATATGACTTTCTTATTCCTCCATCTCCAGGATGGGACTAGCGGCAGAGCGTCTGCATTGGAAAGGGAGGAAATGGATCGACTTTTGGACAGGGCCAAATCCGAGCTGTTCTCCGAGCAGCGGCGCTTCAGACACACGCTGGACTCATTGCAAGAGGTGAAACGCAGAGCTTCTCATGTTGTTTTATTTTTATTTATGTTGTTAATTCACTATTTTCTTCTCTTTTGCTCAAACTTTCTATCTTAGAAATTGGAGGAAGTGACCCAGGAGCTGGAGCAGAAGCAGGAACAGAACAAAACACTCCAGGAGAAATGCTTCCAGCTGGAGGAAAAGCTGAACACGGCAACTGAAACAAGACAAGAGCTACAGGAAGTAGGTTCTCTCAGGCTCTCAGGTGGGTCTGTTTTGTTTTTTTTGTTTGGTTTTGTTTGTCAACCTCGGTATGTGTGTGTGTGTATGTGTGTGTGTGTGTGTCAAAGTCTGTACGAAGCGAATGTGCGGAGCAGGAAAGTCGGCTCCGAACTCTTGAAAAGATCGTTGCCCAGAAGGAGCTTCTTCTTTTGGCCACACAGGAGGAGAAGAATGGGCTCAAGATGGAGATCAGGGCTGTGAGAGAGGAGCATCGTGCTAAGCTAACCGCTGCGCTGACACACGCTGAGAAACAAAAGGTGGGTTTTTTGTAGAGAAACAGTTCGGTTAATCTTATTTCTATTATGTTGGATGTAATTTACTCTTTTTTTCTTTAAGCGTTATCATTTCTGGCAGACACCTTCATCCAGAGCGACTTACACTTATCTGTTTTATACACCTGGGCAATTAGGGGTTAAGGGCCTTGCTCAGGGGCCCAGCAGTGGCAACCTAATGATGTTAGGCATCGAACCCTGATGTACCAATTAACAGTGCTAAAATTGCTACCACTTCCCCAGTTGTAGCTGAGGGTTCAGTGCCTTGCTCAGAAGTCCAGTGATGGCAGTTTGTTGGTGCTGGGAATTGAACTCACAATCTTCCATTCAGCAGACCAACACTGGAACCAAAGATCTATCACTTCATATAAAAAACACTGCATATATTCTATAAGTTAAAGCACTTTGTTACTATTAAGAAGGCTGTGGTTTCGAATCCCAGCACCACCAAGAATTAAAAAATTGAAGAAAGGAGATAAAAGTCAGTAGACAATAGTGAAAAGAGAAGACAATAAAGGAAAATGTATCAGTCTCATATATGTAAAAATCCTGTCTGTGTTTTCTCCACACGTCTCTACAGGAAGTGGAAGTTGAGCAGCTCAGGACTCAGATGACTCTGACACACGTGGAAGAGTTACAGCGGGTACAATACACACACACACACACACACACACACCAAAACACAGCATTAGTCTGCTGATTAGAAGTGATTTGGGTTGGATACGAGTTTATGAGTGTGTGTGTGTGTGTGTGTGTGTGTGTGTGTGTTTGCACAGGTTCGTATTCAGGTGCATGAGATAAAAGAAGCTGCGTTCAGAGAGCAAGCCATCACACACACGCGCCACACTGAGTCCTTACACAACCGTATCCAGGTCGGAGGTCACGTCATACATCCACACAATATGAATACACTGTTATAGCCATGTATATAACTCTCTCTCTCTCTCTCTCTCTCTCTCGCTCTCTTTCTACGTCTGTCTTTCTCTCTTTTTCTACCCCTCTTTCCTATTTTTGTCTTTTCCTCTGTGTCTCTCTTTTTATTTTTCCTCAGCTGAAAGAGGAAGAAGTGAACAGATTACAGGAGTGTTTGAAGCAGCAGCAGGAGGATCTCAGGAGGAGAGAAGAGGAGCGGAGAGAGGAAATTTATGAGCAGGTTTTTGTCTCTTTACAGCTTTTAGTAATAATAATAATAAAAATAATAATAGTTATAAAACAATTCCATCTGAAGTGTGTTATTCTCCTGTAACTACAGCAATATATCAGCCAATGTGTTTTTTTATTTAATAAAAGATAATAATAATAATAATAACAATAGAATTTAAGTGGTCAATATTATGGTCTGTGTTTCGAAACAATAACCTATATTACAAAGTATACATTGAGTGTGCAACTTCTGACCAATCAGAACAGATAATTAGAATAGGTGTCTAATTATTTAATAAAGAAAAAATGGTCATAGTAGTCAGGTAGGCACACACACACACACACACACACTTTGTGTGTGGTTAAAGATAAATAAACCTAAAATAAACCTTCCTTTCTGTCCGCAGGTAAAGATTGCAGTGGAGCAGGAGCAGAGGAAGTGGGAGGAGCAGAGGGCGGAGTCTCTGCGAGAGCAGCGGGTAAGACTGGAGAAGCAAATGCAGGAGGTGGAGAGGAGAGAGAGAGCGGAGGTGGAGAAAGAGAAAAGAAATGCACTCAGCCTGCAGAATAAAGTGCTGGAGCTGCAGAAGGTGAGCGTGATTATACTTCCACTCAATCACTGACTCACTCACATAGTCACTGATTCACTCATTCACTGATTTACTCCCTCACTTACTGATTTGTTCACTTGTTCACTGATTCACTCCCTTTTACTAATTTACTACTTACTTATGGCACTCACTCACTCACTCACTGATTCAATCGCTCACTTCAACTCATTCATCTCTCTCAGTCACTGGCACTCACTCACTCAGACACTCACTCGCTGATTTATCCACTCACTCACTCACTCAGACACTCACTCACTCACTTACTCACTCACTTACTCACTCACTTACTTACTCACGGATTCAATCGCTCACTTCAACTCATTCATCTCTCTCAGTCACTGGCACTCACTCACTCAGACACTCACTCGCTGATTTATCCACTCACTCACTTATTCAGACACTCACTCACTCACTCACTCACTCACTTACTCACTCACTTACTCCACTTACTTACTCACGGATTCAATCGCTCACTTCAACTCATTCATCTCTCTCAGTCACTGGCACTCACTCACTCAGACACTCACTCACTGATTTATCCACTCACTCACTTATTCAGACACTCACTCACTCACTTACTCACTCACTCACTCACTCACTGATTCAATCGCTCACTTCAACTCATTCATCTCTCTCAGTCACTGGCACTCACTCACTCAGACACTCACTCGCTGATTTATCCACTCACTCACTTATTCAGACACTCACTCACTCACTTACTTACTCACTCACTCACTGATTCAATCGCTCACTTCAACTCATTCATCTCTCTCAGTCACTGGCACTCACTCACTTAGACACTCACTCGCTGATTTATCCACTCACTCACTTATTCAGACACTCACTCATCACCTGACTCACTTACATTCAAACAGACACATACTTAGAAACTCATTGATTCACTTAGACGCTTATTTGAATAGTGAGCATAAAACTTGAATGTCGAGTATTCACTCACTCACTCAGTCACTCAGACACACACTCAAACACTCACTCAGTTTAGTTCTCTCTCTCTCTCTCTGTGTCTGTTAGAGTGTGGAGGAGTTGAAGAGCACAGCATCCAAGCACAAGGCCGTGATCAGAGCTCTGAAAAACGAGCATCAGACGGAGTTATATAAATTGCGCAGACAGCTGCAGCAGGTGTGTGTCGGTTGGCAAAAGTAAAAATATCACACTGACTGTGTTTAATTTGTATCTACACACACACACACACACACACAGAGTACACATTACATTTGACAAATGATAGATAATAAGTTAATCGTTGCTTTGCGTGACTAACAGGAGGCTGAAAGCGATTTGAAAGAGTGTGTGAAGAAGAGTGAGCAGGAGCTGCAGGCAGTGAGGGCAGAGCTGGTACAGTCTGAGCATCTCCAGCAGGGGGCAGCAGAAAGACACGAACAGCAGACCACCAGCTGGGCTAAGCATATACACACTGAGTGTGTGTGTCTGCAAGAGGTGCTCTCTCAGAACGGCTTTTCTGTAGATAACACACACCTGTCACACAGGTAAACTGACACACACACACACACACACACATTTTACACTATAAAGCAGTATGTAAGCTGTCCGACCTCGCATATTTCCGTACTATATAATAGGCGGAGTATGTCCGAATCATTAGTATGTGAATGTAGTATGTGAAAAGTTCCCGGATTGTAAAGTATAAGTATGTTGGACACTTTCATAGCTTATGATACCACAGGAGAGACGACTCGTCATATGCCACATATGGAGAAGTGGTAGCGTAGCGGTTAAAGGGTTCGATCCCCAGCACCACCAAGTTGCCACTATTGAACCCCTAAGCAAGGCCCTTAACCCCCAATTGCTCAGATGTATAAGAAAGATAAATGTAAGTTGCTCTGAATATGGACTGGGCCCCCGAGCAAGGCCCTTTACCGCTAATTGCTCTGTTGTATAAATGAGCAATGTAAATGTAATTGTAAGTGATGCAATTTCGGATGGAGCCGTAGTATACAAAATATTATTTACAATCTTGTGTGTGTGTGTGTGTGTGTGCTGTAGTGTTACAGTAGGTGAGGCAGTGCAGATGCTGCAGTCTCTCAGGAAGGCCCTCCAACGCCTCATCAGTAGCCTGCAGAATCACATCACCGCACTGACACATACCAATCAACAGCTCAGTACTGATAAAGTGAGTACACACACACACACACACACACAAACACATTTTCATGCTCACATTTACAGCAACATATTCAGTACAAACGAGTACACAAGCATGTCTTAGCTACTACACTATACATGTGAGGGTGTGTATCTATGTTCATGTGTTTACCTGTGTGTGTACCTGTCTTTTATGTCAATGTGTGTGTGTGTGTTTCAGGAGGAAGAGCTGCGTGTGCAGAGGGAGCTGTTATCAGCAGAGAAGGAGAGAGCTGTAAATGATTTAAGGGAAAAACTCATTCAGGTGTGAAACACGTCGCTCAGACTTTAGACTTGTACCCAAACAATAATTTGATGTATAAATGCAAACGTGGGGTTTAATCCTAGACTTTAATCCTAGACTTTAATCCTAGACTTTAATCCTAGAGTTTAATCTCAGAGTTTAGTCCTAGACTTAATTACTAGACTTTAATCATGACACACAAACGAAATGAATCAACACAAAAAGATATTTTATAAATAAGTGTTTTCACTAGCGAGATAGATAAATCGAGCGAAAGACAGACAGACCCACTGATAGACAGACAGACAAACAGACAGACAGATAGATAGATGGGTAGAGAGATAAATAGATTGATAGATAAATAGGTACATAGGTGAATAGATTTATAAATAAGATTGATGGATGGATGGATGGATGGATGGATGGATGGATGGATGGATAGATAGATAGATAGATAGATAGATAGATAGATAGATTGATTGATTGATTGATTGATTGATTGAATTGTAGCACTATACCGAAAACGACTATCCGGTGTATTCATATTTCCTCTTTAGCTTATTTTGTGCGTTGTTGTTGTTCAGGAACACGTGGAGGAGTTGAGCAGTCTGACCAGGGTGCGTCTGCGTGAGGATGTATGCGGTGACGACGCACTTGCACATCTGCGCAGGCAGCTCCGGGCTAAAGACGAAGAACTGCGTCAGGTTCAGAGGAACATGTCGCAGTGGAAGGAAAAAACCACGGCACGGATCGCACGCAAGTTTGAACAACAGCTTACGTTCAAACTAGAGAGGTTAGCACAACCTGACACACACTCGCGCACACACAGACAAACACACACACACACTTTAAATAGATTTTATGTGGCAGCAAAATACGACACTTCCTGTATGTAGAGCAATTTCTATTATTTGATATTGATGAGCTGGAAGAAATTCTGTACTATAGCGAATAATCACTCTGTACAAACATGTTGAATAGAAAAGCAGAAGACCACATACTGTAGGGCTTCTAAAAAATAAATTAATTAGTATTAGGTAAAAAAATTTACACCGAATCGTTGACTAGCGCATTGATTGGCTGATGAATCTTATAAATCATTTGTTCTTTGTACTTCTTGTTAAAAATCAAATGTAGTAAAGTAATAATTCAGGGATATAAGTGTGGTTTGCCTACGGTGTTTTAAGATGTAGGATGGGTGAAGGACTAAATAAAACTTCAGGAACACCAAATGGCCCTTTTATTACCCATCGTATGTTTGGGGCAGAAAAGCAGAACTCTGATCATTTTTACCCTTACGGACAGAATCATTTATTTTTTTAAACAACTCAATTAAAAGCACCACAATTTAATTATACTAAAAAAAATAGGAAAAAAACCCAGAAAAATCTATTTTGGTAGTGTAATGAAAGTATTTAAAATTAATTATTTACATCCCACCATTGTTTTTGGTGTAGTGTGTAAGAACTGAGGTGACGGTCTGATGTGTGTCGTGTTGTTTAGAAAATCCTGCGGAAACAATTCAGAGCAGCGTCGGAGACTGGAGCAGCTGGAGGAAGAGATGAGACACCTGACCGCGGTGAACATCACTCGTATAGTACATCATATAGTACAAAATAACCCTGAAAAGAGCTTTTCAGCACAGATTCAGTGAAAAACACAGCCATGGTTTTATTTTAGGTTGAAATAAATAGCTTTCTATAAAGGTTATAATATAATATTACAGTCAACAATCCAGAGAAACAGAGAGTGAAAAAGAGGTGAAGAAGCGAGTGGAATGTGTGGAGAAGCATGTCAGGATTGTTTAGAGACAGTGACACTAAGGAAGAGACAGGAGACAGAGTTGAGGTTCTTCAGGAGTGATAAGATTAGACAGGATTAGAAACCAGCACATAAAAAAAGACTGATTATGTCTGACGTTTCAGGGACAAAGTCAACGAGGACAAATTGAGATGGTTTGCAGAGAAGGGAGAGTGGGAATATATATCGGTAGGAAGATGCTGGACATATAGCTGTAAGAGGAAGTCAAAAGAGAAGGGTCAGGATATAGATGTGATAAATGAGGATGCGTTAGTGTGTGTGTGTAGGTTAGAAGGATTCAGAGGATAGAAATGGGGGGTGGAGGCAGATGATTTGCTGTGGTGACCCTTGAAGAAAACAGCCGAAAGGAGAAGAAGTGTGTTATAAGATACAACAGCCAATCAGGTTCCAGTATGCAAATATCTTGAGAAAATTACTATATATTTTTAAAAACAAAGGCAAAAACACGAGTCCAATTTGTTTTTAATTCAATTTGTTATATGGTATCGAATAAAAAAGAAATTTTAGATTTCTAATTTCTAATTCCAGAGCACCAGTGACATCACAAACGTCCCAGGGTCCTCTGCTTCCTCGGCTCACGCCCTAGACGCAGTCAAAAGCCACGACCTGGATTCATACAAACTACTGCGCCACCTACAGAGCCGCATCCGGCAGCTGCAGGCTGACAGCCAGAGCAACACCACCCAGAGTCGCACACACACTTACACACCCAACGGCGTGCGTCAGAAACACGAGCTGAGCGGATCCTACCTTGATACAGTGTGTGACATCATCACAAAGACTTAGTTATGATAAAGGACACTGGAAGTGGATTTACTGTATTAAACAGAACACGACTCTGTTTTTTTTCCTGTTTCTTGTTTCCAGATTGTTCCAGCACACGACAGCCGGGTGACCCGACAGAGCTCTGATTTAAGACCAGCCCGGAACTCTGACCTCTGACCTCAGATTACAGTATATCCTTTTTTTTTTTTACTAAAATGCCATCAAGAACATTATAAAGGTCAAAGCAATTATGTAGCAGTGCTGCAGGAAAAATTAATTATGAATCGCATGAATCCTGAAATTGACTCTTTTGACTCCCAAATGCCTTAAAGGCATTTACAACTAAAATAATCATTAAATTAATAAAAATATTCTAAATGAACATGTAATTGGCTGCATAAATTATAAAATGAATTTGAAAAAGTTAACAAATATTTATCTATTAAAATATATTTTTGGAAAATCCGATTCAAAAGAGTCGACTCACTACAGAATGACAACTCGTTACCATGGGTACGTCCCAATCTGCTCGCCATTTTTAATTCCTGTCTCTTTCTGAATTCTCACTTAAATTTCTCTTAGTACACAAAAAACACTCTCTTGACCAGTAAAAGCTGCTATCGAGTCCAGTGTCAGTCTACAGCTCTGGAGCTCAGCTGATCAGGTGGCGTCTGAGCTCACGGATTTAGAGGAGGGTTGTTAGCGGCAGGATGAAAAGACGCTCCAAAAAAGCACCTGTTCACCCTTATTAATCAAAAGGTGTGTACTGATGATAGTTATTCAAGGCGAGAAGTAAAAAAATACTAACCTGTAAAAAAATATATAACAAATTAATGACATTTCCCTCCTGTATAACATCACAAAATAATATATAATATTATTTTCATCCATGTCCTAGATTTTTTTTTTTTTTTTTTTGATGGAACTTAAATATCATAAAAAGTTTAAGTTGATTGTTTTCTACACAAGATTATTTTTTTAATCAATAAACACATTCACGCCATTTCGTTAAGCACGTGGAATTTTATTGAAAACAAATCTCTGACTTTACAAACACACACACACACACACACACACACAGCGTTAAAGAGCTTTGTACATTCGAAAAGCTGCAAAGCAAACAGGAAAAAAAACCCCCACAAAATATCCTCGCGTTACGTAGTTTCTTTAAAAGAAAGCACAACGTTCGGAGTTTCGATGCTAAATTAGTTTTTTTTTCGTTGTAACATGGCTTTTGACTCAGGAGTTATTTTCTGAGGCTCATTTAGTGCAGTGATGAAAGGAAAAGTTGAAATAAAAAGTGCTTTGTTTTTGTTTTTTTTTCCTGCATTTGTACTCTCAAAACTTTGGCGCTTTTCTTTGTATTGAAAAAAAAAAAATATCAGAACAGATCGAAAACAAGGAAATTTATCCGGTTGGTAGGCGTTATATGAGACGTGGAGTATCTCAAATCCTTCCATGAAGCTATCCATCTATATAGAGAAATATCAGAAAGATTCTGATTGGTTTATTTTCTGTAACAGCAGGTCAGACCGCAAATCCATATAAATTAAAGTGCTTTTTTTTTCAATTCTGTTATCTGTAGTCGCTATGGAAACCGCTCGTTTACAGTGACTTCCAGGATTGTGTCAGCTTTCCGCTTCGTTTTACGCATCTATCAAGGAATAAAGCGTTAAGTGTGTCGTAAAGTATGTTTAATGAATCTTAACAAAATCAGTGTCTTATAAGAGGAATTAAAGACTTTAGGATGTTTCTGGAAGGATGATTTCATCCCGCCGTGTTGAATTACAGTCCTGTAACTGGGATATTTTATTCCTTCCACAACAACAGCAGCCTCTTCTACACTTCTTTTGTGTTAAAGGTTCATTCAGAGGGTTCAATGTTCTTAATTAACAACAAAAATAAATACTTTGTTACGCGAAGCGCAAGTCACACTGTCCCGAGAAGTGCTAACCGGAACCCTACAGAGCCGAGGAATTTGATATAATGCCGAGTCTGCTGTTTCTATCTACGACTTCTGTGCTGCATATAAATCTGTCTAATAATTGAGCTTATGAATATTGATTTTTTTTTTGGAAAGCATATTAGAACTGATAGTGCAAACAATCAGAAATGTACATATCGGTAAATATCTCGCAGAAAGGGAAACAAACAGCCATGTTGTCATGTGACGTCACACTTACATCATATCTCTGGGAATATCTGGAAATATTTGCAAGCGTGCATTATGGTGGCACTATTACGGCCCCCGTGATCAAAATACTGTCTGAAGCTGCGAAAAACGGATACGTAGAGTATACAATGCAAGACATGGCACCAAACATCGCATTTCTATCTTTGTATTGCAATCCCGAAGAGCTTCCACTATCTGCCGTTTAAACAGACGGGGAAAAAAACCTTCCAAAAACCTTCCTTGAGTCAAAATGAAAAGTTTAGAAAGTCATCGTGAAAGTCAGAGGCTTGGCTCTACAGCTCCATGTCCTCCTCTGTGGATGCGGCGCCAGCGGCAGGGCAGGTGAGGGGACTGACGGGGTGTTCGTCCTGCCCTTTAGTGAGGGGACACGAGGATGGGCGAAGGGTTCTGCCTGCACACCGGCTGCTGTTTACGCTGCTGTCTTTGGAGAGAACCTTTCAGCTGTTGAGTGAGAGGGTCCTCCGGGGGGCGCCACAGCACCAGCTCCATACACGAATGGCTTCTGAACGGTTAAGAGAGACAGACACTTCACACGGCTCACGTTGTACGCTTAACTCACACTGTTGTTACAGGTAGATGCACATGCAGAATAAGAGATTCAAATCAGTGTGAATGTGTAGGAATAATTAAACATTAGTAGGGTTGCAAAAAGGCAGAAAAATTTCCAGGTTAATTCCCAAAAATTCCTATTAATGTTCTTTATATATTCCTGTTGATTTTATGACATATCCCGGTTAATTCCCATATATTCCAGTAAATTCCGGTATATCCTCTTTAATTCCTATATATTCTCATTGATTCCCATATATCCCAGTACATGCCGATTATATTTTCGTCCTATATATTCCCATTAATTGTTATACATTTTCAGTAATTCTCATTTATTCCTGGTAATTCCCAAAAAGTCAAAAAAAAATTCCCATACATTCCCATTAATTTTTCTTTATATATTCCTGTTGATTCCTATATATTACTTTTAATTCCAATACATTCCCATCAGTTCTCATATATTCCCTTTACTTTCGACATATCCGTTAATTCCCATATATTCCGGTAAAATCACATATATACTCGTTAATTCCTATATATTCCAGTAAATGCAGATACTATTATTGTTAATTCTAATACATTCCCATTAATTCTCTTATATTCCTGATACTTACGACATATCCCTGTTGATTCCCATATATTCTCGTTAATTCCCACATATTCTTGTTAATTTCCATATATTCCAGTAAATGCAGATTATATTCTCGTTAATTCCTATTCCTGGTAATTTCCATTAATTCCAATGAAAAGTTTCCAATTTTTAAAAGTGCAACCCTACATATAATTACAATGTTTATGAAGCGGAATGTGCAGTTTGGCCAATCGGGGTGTTGTATGTCATGTATGCTTTTGACAGGACACTCACACTGATTGCGCTACTGTATGAGGGAGAATGTCTGCGATGCCGCGCTGTAGCCCCTCTCTCAGGCTGTCAGACAGCACGAGTACGGGTCTGCGCTGAGGTGGCTCTATGTCCAGATCCTCATCGCTGTCATCCTCTAAGGTAATTCTGAACACACACACGCCCACACACACATGCAAAAGCACCTTCGGGTGAAACCTAGTCTTTGGTGAGCTTGAGGATGAAATCATGTGACACAAGCATGTAGGTTAATTAAACAATTTACTAGGGGGCGGGGCTTTTAAAGCATCAATTAATATTGAGGCGGTCAAAATGCCTACACAGCTGTCAATCATCTGCTTCACTTTCCTACTTTCTATTTTAAGTGTTAAGTTCCATCTTGTTCTTGATTCTAGAACAAACATTAATTATAATTTGTCTTATATTTAACTGTTCCATTCGTCTTTCCTGGTTGTTGAAGCTATTTAATCGGTCTACGATCAGGTTAATAGTTAACAGTTACATGTTTATGTCTGATCAACTGTGTATTAATTTTGTAACAGAATAATCTGAATAATGTGGCCAGCTCAATGGTTAATGTGTTGGACTGCTGATCAGAAGGTCATGGGTTTAATTCCCAGGTGTATCTGGCCACTCCAAATTGCAGTGTGTGTGTTTCTGAGATTCTTCTCCGATTGGCTGTACGAGTCTCTTACCTGTTTTCGATCTCCTGCAGCTTCCTCTGCGCTGACTCCACCTCCATACAGGCGGTCTCTGTATCTACCCTGGTGGTGGGTAAAGGGTTCTGACTGTACCGGGTATTTGGGCATGGTGGAGTAGATGTAGTGAGGTGCTGAACTGTGGCTGAACCTGTCGCGCATTTGGCCATCCACTGTGTGTCCGGTCCAGAGCTCACGTGTTCTGAAGGATGGGATTCACGTTCGTCCATCATCTTTTGTCTTTTGGCCCGGCAGCCACTTTATAGGGAAACCAATCAGCATCAATAAATACAATCATCGCGTTAACGCCAAACAGCTTAAATTCTTGGACACGGCGAGAACAACAATTTTAAACGAAGTAAAATCTTGTGTATGTGTACGTTTGTGTATATATAAAATGTGTTCCATGTTTAATTCACTGTATTTAACGACATCCTTTCAGTCCCTTTAAGCGCATTTAAAAGCGATGTAACGGCTTGTGCTGCATTTCAGGAGCCCCTTCACTTAAAATAATCATCAGCCGTCTGTGTGCCACCAGTCCCCGCCCACAACACCTCTGTGACCAATCAGAGCACAGCCCAAGCCGACCTAAATGAATAGTGTATACATACTCATCGTCTGTCCTCCTCCTGAGCTTTCTCAGACACCTCCTCTCCCAGTTCCTGAAACAAATCCAGAGAACAGAAGATCAAGTCACATACAACGCCTTATAAATATGGCATCTGATTCTTATTTAAAAGATGAGATAGAAAACAGATGAGGTAGAAACCGTATCATCATATTCTATTCTATTTCATTCTATTCTATTTTATTTTATTCTATTTTATTCTAATTTATTCTGTTCTATTCTATTCTTCTATTCTTTTCTACATTTACAACATGTGGCAGACGTCCTTATCCAGAGCCACTTACATTTATCTATTTTATACAACTGAGCAATTAGGGGTTAAGTGGCCTTGATCAGGGGCCCCGACAGTGTTAACTTGGTGTTGCTGGGAATCGAACCCTGATCTTCCAATTAGCAGTCAAACACCTTAACCACTGCGCTACCCCTTCCCAAATTCTACTTATTTATTCTATTCTATTCTCTATTTTTTTTTTTTTTCTATTCTATGCTCCTAATTCTGGAGGTAAATCTATGACTGTCTGAGACTCACGAGTTGGTCATGGAGCTCCCCGGCAGGTGGAAGGAGCCGTTGTTTTGTCCCTTTGAGAAACTCATATCAGGAACTTTAAACTGTGAAAAAGAAGAGAACACTGAGGGAAAATAGCCGATATCTCTGCTTCCTGGACTGGCACTCTGCATCCTGTCTGTCTGTAAACAAAAACAACAGTCAGGCAATCAAATCACCATGACACATCAGACAATTCAAGCAAATCTGAATTGAAAGCAAGAAAAAATGTAATATCATATAAAACTTGCATAAATACAATAATATATTCTGACATTAAATGTATACGTCATTTTATAAAGCCAGTTTTTATCAGAAAATGTCATGTCTTCTTCATTCTTCTATTTTGTTTAGTACAACCGGCTGGGCTGTATATATTGTTACAGCGATATTTTTTTTCTTTGTTTGTATACGGCAGCATGTCAATAAGTGGGCGTGGCTAACTGATGTGCAGCGAGACTAAACAATCAAAAATATTGAAACTGAAAACCAAACAGATGAGGGTTTTTTTTAGCATTTACATATTTTATATTTGATTTTTTTCTTGTTATTTAAGTGGTATTTATTTTACACCTGTGAAATTGAGAAAAGTTTACAATAATAATGTTTATCCCAAAAAAATATGACTGTATGTATGAAATATGACATACAGTAGAATTTATAGTTATAGTGAAATTAATCCAAGTTCTTATTTAATTTAATTTCCCAGAATGACTTACATTTCTCTCTTTTATACAACTAAGCAATAAGGGGTTAAGGGCCTTCCTCAGGGGCCCAATGGTGATTTTAATAATCTTATAAAACTAATTAAACTATTAAAGTGTTGAGTGTTACAGTATGGGGGCGGGGCTTTGTGTGAATACACAAAAATGTGGGCGGGGTTTATAAAGTAACAACAAACGATTTCATTTCAGCTTCAATTCCAAACTTTTTAACAAACAGGAGACAGTTTCTTACATTAAAATCTTTAAAAAAATAATAATAATAAAAAAAAAAATAAAAATAATATATATATATATATCTATATATATAATATATATATATTATATATTTTTTTTTTTTTAATACTTAAAGTAAATAATTACCAGTTAATCGATATTACGTTGTGTAACTTTACTATGTAGACTTATCTAGTAAACCGGGATGTGCTGTAAGAATAAACAAGTAGCAAAACCCCTCTGTATTATTACGTAATATTATAATAATATTATAAACTTACCTTATTACAGTTTTATCGCTCTGAATAAAGCTAATAATAAGAATGTCTAGCATCGTCTATTTATACTGGATGAATAACACCATGTTATTGCAGCTGTCAGTTCCTTACAACCCTTTTTTACTGTCCTGATCCCAAATACCGACCACCTCTCTGCCTTTATACACTTCCGTATACAGCGAGGAAGATGATTTATCCCCTATTTAGTGCACTACTTTTCACTAAAACCACCATATGGGACACGCCCACATCGAGATTAAACTATTTTCGGCCAAACGCAATACTGCAAAGTTACACATCCTTAAACCAGCCAACCAACTAATAGTCAAAAAACACCGCATAAAATTGCAGTGTTCAAGTCGCTACTTTGTATTAAACACTTACCCGAGTTAGAAAGCGTTCTGGTTGAATAGTAACAGTGAGAGAAATGAATCTCTGTTAGCAACTTCGCTAACAGTCGCAAAACACATACGCAAGAACGCGCGTGAATCGTGGAACTCGCGATAAGATTCTAGAAATTTTAGGACTCATGGGATTTGTAGTTTGTTAGTTGATTGGTGTATTTCACTTCCTTGTTTCTTTAAAGTAAGGAAATATATTTATAATTTACGCACAGAATTAATAGGAGTTTAATATTAGTTGTATTTTACACCGGAAATGATTAATTTTTTAATTTTTAACGTCTAATAAGGTTGTTTGGATTGTTACAAAGGTTAATCCTGACCATAATTAAATATAACAAAGATTTAAGACATATAAATGCGTACTGTTTAATATGAATATGAATTTTTAATATAGATAAATTTTAATATAAATAAATGTCTGAAAGCGAATTTAAATTCTTATTTAAACCCTTTAAATTCACTTCCGGGTTAAATCTGAAACACGTCTAATATTTAAAACGCATTAAACGATTAGATAATTGTTTGATTGTTTTAATATTTTTTATAATTTTTTCTCTCTAACAACATTATAAAATTTTAAATAAAACATAATGTAATTTACTTTGTACATTTTTTTTTTATTTTACGTAATCTAACCACGCCCCTTAACGGTTTATACTTTGTCACGTGACTAAAGGCTCAGTAACTTTCCTGTACCAGAAATCTGACATAGGTTTATTTTGTAGATCAGCTCAGATAAAGATGTTGATTCTCTGCGTTTTTGCATCTCTGTTTGCTCTGACAGCAGCCAACACATGCGGTAATTATTATTATTATTATTATTGTCATTATTATTATTGTTGTTGTTATTGTTATTATTATTATTAGTGTTATTATTGTTGTTGTTATTGTTATTATTATTTATTAGTGTTGTTATTATTATATCTGTCGTTATTTATTATATTTATTATTTGTATTATTATATCTTTATTTTATAAACATGCTATATTGCCTTAACTAACCCTTTCCGAATAGATTTAATTAAAAGCTTTCAGTTTTTAAACAAGTAAACAAATCAAATTTAAAAAAACTTGTTCCTGTAAAACAATTTTATCGAGCAACAATAAGAAATAAAATTAAACAAATCATAAATAATAAAAAAAAATATTTTAAAAAATCTTTAATTTGTGTTAATTGTTGGATTATTATATTATATTTATTTAATTACTTATTTACACCAAAATAGATATTTTTATTTTTGTTTTCTTCATTCTTGAATTATTTTTTTTTATTATTGTTGTTGCATATTTTGCATATATTTATTTATTTACTTATATTTGTTTGTTTGATTGATAATTGTCCCCTGTAGTTTTGTTGCGATGGTCCAAAAAAAGCTTGAAAAACTATGATAAAAACCACTGTTAACTATTTTTATTGTATTTTTTATGACCATCGAACATGTACAGTATGTATGTATTATTATTAATTATTATGTATAATATGTATATATGTATATATATATATATATAAAATATATAATCGTATAATTAGTATATTATTTATTATAGATTCTTGTTCATCAGGATGTGAGAAGTTTGCTTAATAAGCGTATCACTATATAGATTAAATATTATATATGTTAGTTTAGTTGTCCTGCCCTGCCAGTCTGTTTCTGTTTATTTCTTTTGTTACTCCTGCTGATGCAGATAATTAGGAAAAAGTTTAAAATTTCATCATAATGGAGATTTTTTCTGGACTTTAATCTTGAAGTTTATTTAGCAGTGTTTGAAGAGAGATAGAAAGAGAGAGAGAGACAGAGAGACAGACAGAAAGAGAGAGACAGATCGATTAAGAGAGAGAAAGAAAGAGAGCTGGAGGGAGAGAGACAGTGAAAGAGAGAGAGAGAAAGAGAGACAGACAGATGGATAGATAACAGGAAAGAAGAGATAGATCAAAAAAAGAAGACTGTTTGTGTGTGTGTGTGTGTGTGTGTGTGTGCTGTTGTTACTTTGGAGTCATGAACTCTTTGGTATTAAAAGAAATAAAAATGTGAGTGTAAATTATATTTTAAAAACAATCATTATAATGATTTGTTAATTATACCTGGAAGATCAGGGTTCAATTCCCAGCACCACCAAGCTGCCACAGTTGGGCCCCTGAGCAAGGCCCTCAACCCCCAAATGCTCAGTTGTATAAAGAAGATAAATGTAAGTCGGTCTGGATAAGGACGTCTGCCAAATGCCTGTAATTGTAAATCATACAGAAAAAAACAATTTATTTGAACTTAAAATGTACTAAAATATTCAAGAAAACAAACCTAGTCTAAATTAATGACAGTAAAACTGATCCTGAAACAGTTCTGTAAGTTAAATCAAAGATAAACCCACCGCTTTAGGATGTCACTTCCCTGATTGGTGCATTTTGATGGTGTTTAATTCCTCCCCACAGGCTCGGATCATAACTCTCTCCTCCTGAGGTTGAATCAGGATCTGCTGCGATCCACTGAAAATCAGGAGTCTCTTCCCAACCCGAGCGTTCACATCGCCATGCGCCTCTCCAATCAGCACAACCTGCTTAAAGAGAGTCAGTACCTCATCCAGCTCAACACCAGGTTCCTCGAGGACATTCAGAGGTACTGAGCTTTACCGGTACGCTATCCTCAGGGTAAATAGTGACATTACACCCAGTTCTGCTCTCTGAAACACCCCGTGTGCTTGTGTAATCCTGGAAAGCGACGCAATATATTAGGAAACGGGGTTGGGGGTGGGGGGCAAAAGAAAAAAAAACACCAACAATTTACCCCAAGCACCCTGTTTAAAAGTTTACACTCCCTGGCTCTTGATGTTTGCTGTTGTCTTCTTAGGCATCATTGAACGTTTTCTCTTAATTATAGTAGTTTGGCACGTGTCTCGCAGTTGTCTGAAGGGGGTTAAATATGCAGAAGATGCTGAAAGAAATATACTTACATCTATCCATCCATCAATCCGTCCATCCATCTATTCATTCACCCATCCATCCATCTATTCATCCATTCTTTGTATATTTCCTCTTATTCCTAATCAAGGTCATAGGGATACTCTGGAGTCTATCCCAGCTGTCATTGGGTGAAGGGCAGGGGTCACACTGGACAGGTCGCCAGTCCATCACAGGGCACCGACAGACAAACAACCACACACACTCTCACACACACACGGGTAGAACATGCCAAACTCCACACAGAAACACCCCTTCAGGGGATGCGAACCTGGAACCTTCTTGCTGTGAGGCGACCATTAAGCCGCCGCACTTCCCATATATTAAAATGCTTTAACTCCTATAGACATCACGTAGTATAATGAATTGGGGGTAAAATTGGTGTCTCGAGTGTCTATTTTAAATGTATAACATTTTGCAGTACCCGCGTGGCATATAAAAATGTTTTATTAACTAGACTAACATGCATCTTAGCATGAAACTTATTTCACAAATTTTTACTTGTGTATTTTCTCTCTCTTTGTATCAGCACTCTAAACAATGGGAAGCCTGTGTTAGGCCGACTCGCCCTCTACATCATGGCGCTGAAAGCTTCCTGCCATGACCTAAACAGTGTGACTCTGCTGACAGGTGAAAAAAGTGAACCTCTCATCACACACCTGAAGAAACAGATAGAGTTGGAAAAGGATTACATGGCATGTGAGTTGTTTCTGTTTTTCCTCTGGCTTTCCTCTTCTTCTATTATTCCTGCGTTAATCTTATTTACATCAAATGGCAAAAAGATAACGGACAACTTACCAGAACACTTCCATTATTGCCATAATGTCTAATCACACCGTTGCCTTGTCTCTGTATGTTGGAACTAAGAGACTCAAACTCTGTTCCAGCATGACAATGTCCCTGTGCACAAAACCCCTGAGCTCCGTAAAGACATGCTGTGTTCTGTTTGGTGTAGAAGAACTCTCATGTCCTGTACAGGGTCCTGATTCTGACTCAACTCCTATAAACTGCACCACAGACCTCCTCACTCCAGACCTCCTATTGTGACTAAATGAATTAATTGCCATGGTCACACTCCATGAACAAGTGGAAAGTATTACCAGATGTGAAAGTTATGGGCTACATCTGGAATAGAAGGTTAAAAAAACCCACATTTGGACGTGATGGTCAGGTGTCCTAATACTGTCGCTCATATAGTGTTTATGAATAATTGTTATTTTTCCCTGTTATTATAAAACAGGAAGTAACATGACAAAGGAAGCAACAAGAAGTAACATAACAAAGTGGTAGCTCGGTAGTTAAGGGTGTAAACTGGGCCCCAGCAGTGGCAGCTTAAGCATGCTGGGAATTGAGCCTATGACCTTCTGATCAGCATGATGTGGATGTGTAGTTAAAATCCCATCATCAACACATCTGTATTTGATAACATAACAAGGCAATTGGTAGCTTAATGGTTAAATCGTTGAATGGTTAGGGTGCTAAATTGCTGATTGAAAGACCAGGAAGACCTGGGTTCGAGTCCCACCACCGCCAGTGGGGATCTTGAGCAAGCCCCTTAACCCTTCCTGCTCCAGGGGCGGTGTATCATGGCTGACCCTGCGCTCTGACCCCAACTTTTTATTATGGGATATGTGAAGATACAAATTTCACTGTGCTGTAGAGTTTATGTGACAAACAACGGCATTTTTATTTATTTACTTCTTTATTTATTTTAACCCCTTAATTGATTAGTTTTATAAAATAAAATAAAAATATATAAGTCACTCTGGATGAGGTTTGTTATTTTTCCTTTTCTTTGTTCTACCTTTCAGTCAGCCATCGTCCCCAGACCAACTACTACCAGTACTCTCTGGGAATTCTGGCTCTGTGTGTAAGCGGAGTGAGAGTGAGTTCTCATGTCAGCCACAAACTTATCCACGCTGCCCTGCACGGTCATTTTAAACACGGCGAATCCGAAAGTGTGGGTAAGTTCACACGTTTTATTTAGCTGTATTTAATCTAAAGCAGGATTAACCACATCAATGTGCTACTCCACTCTCTCGACTTTTCCCAGACACCCTTGCGATGGCAGGTATGGCCCTGCAGTGCCTTAAAGAAGCTGAAACCCCGGTTAAAAACACGGAAGAGCTGGATAAGGCCCTGGCCAGTATCAAACAAAAGATTGTGGACTCGCAGCGTGATGATGGACACTTGGGCAATGAGTTCAGCACCGGATTAGCTGTGCAGGTGAGACATCAGTCCTCAGCAGAGTACTGGTGCAATGTGGTGAGAAGACCAAGCATGTGACACACTGTTTTTCTGCTTAAGGCTCTACTGGCGATGGGCAGCAACGTAGAAGACTGCACGACATCTATAAAGGCTCTGTGTTCTGATGCCAGACGTGGTATCTACCACAACGCCATGGCCATCTCTCAAAATCTGCCTGCCCTGCAGCAACGCTCATACCTCCACCTGAGGAACAAAGAATGTCTAAATGAAGACGGTTCGTACAGCTAATACGCCCACAACTCAGTTACACCTGATGTCACAAAGTGGTTGAGGAAACATGAAGGATGAATTATATTGACGTATGTCATTATCTGACTGCGCTATATAAATAAAAGCTAGCTGAAATCTTGTGCTAGCTAACGTTTTGGAATATATAAAGTCTTTTATATAGGAAAAACTAAAGGTGATGGGACAATAAAGACATAAACTGATCAGGAATATCAACATTTACCTCAGATTTGTCGTTACTTTGTTAGAAAAATGCACGATGTGACAGAAATAACATGTATCGTGCAGTTAGCATAAACCGCTAGCCAAACTTTTATTTTTGGAACAATACTGGGAGACACTGTTGCGCGAATAAGTCTGGGAAATTAAATAAAGATGTATTATATTTGTTATTATTTTTTTTAATACTACATTTAATTGTAGTTTAATCTGATAAGTTATTTAAAAAATTTTCTAAAAAAAAAAAAAAAAACCAGAAGAGCTACGTTTTTGTTTTAGGAAAATTTTAAAGAGGCAAAGATTTTTCCCAAAAAGAACCCGAAGTTAGACATTATATTTTTAATTGTTCACAAAATAGCGTATATTTATTATATGAATAAAATAAGCCTAGACATTTTTTGATGATTTGAAACACTTTGCTATGCTAATGCTAAGGCTAAAATCACAACATTTTTCTACACAGACTCTCTGGATCTGGATGCTGTTTTCCTGCCGACCCTGTCGAGCGTTGGCGTGAAGGTGAAGGTGGGAGTGGAGGTGGTGAAAGCAGACGGCAAGACCTCCAGTTATCAGATCAGAGTTCCCAGCGGCGTCTCACTGCTCGAGAGTCTCACACTGCTTCAGGAACAACAGACGGACTTCAAGTCAGTCTCGATTAGCTGACTGTGTGTTTGACCGCAGGAGAAACCAAAAAAAATAGAAATTAAGCCCAAATTCACAGTTGCTATATAGTTCATATAGTATAAATATAAACAAAACAATAGGCTATAGACATCCGGTATTACTTCATACATCATAAATAAATAAATAATTAAATCACCTAAAATCCCTTCTTTAAAATTACATTTATGGAACATTTTTACATATTTATAGGACATAATTTTCTATTTCGTTAGGACGTTTACTTAGGATATAATGCTGTTTGCAAGCAAGCTAGAAACATAACATAAGCTTATTATATAGAAAAGCAATTATATATTATGTTATGTCATTATTATATAAGTTTTGTCAGTTTTGTCAATATTTCTTAGTTTTTTACAACCTGACACATATTTATAAGGAAGCTGCATTATACAGCTTAATAACCTGTGTAAGCAATTGTCTAGAAACACATAATAATAACAATGATATTAATAATAATAATAACAATAATAAAAATAACAGTGATATTAATAATAATAATAATAATAGTAATAAATGTATTTTTATACATCGTCTTCAAGATTAAACCCTAGATACATAGTTTAAAAGCACGAAAAGTCAATAAGCATCCAAAAAGACGATTTAAAGCAACTATAAAAACACATCTAAAATCACAAATAGGCAATTTTTTTTTTTTTTTCACAAAAGTAAGTTTTCAAACACTTTTTAAAAGATTCTGCATGTCTAATATTGTGAGGAAATTTCCCGAGTTTAGGACCGGAATCAGAGGAACGGAGCTCACGTCTGAAAGAGTAGACGTTTAAAGGATCAGCTAAATACTGAGATGTTAAAACATGCAGGTCCTAATACATTAGCATAAGTATTTAAAAATCAGTCCGCCAATGTAAAGATTCTGGTACTGGAGTGATGGGGTTCGAAGTTCTGGTCCTTGTCAGGATTCGAGCTGCTGAATTTTTGGATGATTTACTTGTCTGGTCTTTGGAACATCTGCAAGCAAAGCGTTGCAGTAATCGATGCAGGAGAAAACGAATGTATTAACCAGTTTTTCCGCCACTGGAAAGTAGCAGGATGGAGCATATCTGTGTAATGTTTCTGAGATAAAATAGCCAGAGATGCTGTTTCTAATGTACATTAACATTTACAGCATTTGTCAGCTCCACCAAGCCACCACTGCTCGTGGAGCTGGGAAACAAAACCACAATCTCCGGGTTGGTAGTCCAACACCGTAACCATGAGCCACCACTTGTGTTTCTATCCAAATTATTTAGCTATTTTGGAAAAACATTACAAAATACGTAAAATGACTGTACTGTGTGTATAAAATAAAAGGCTAAGAATTATTCAGACAAAAGATGTAAAAAGTGTTAGCTAGATCTTAGTTTTTCTTTTATAGTTGGTAATTAATGAAATAAGTTTAAGTGGCTAGAAAAGACATCAGGTTTTGTGGGGAAAAAAGTAAAAATAGTTCTCAGTTCGCAGCAATTTCAGTTGGATTTATTCAAACAAAATGAGCTGATCAGAGAAAACATCTGCTGAAGAACAATAAGGAAAAACCTTTGGCTTTCACGTTTTAGGACGGAAGCTAAAGCTAATAATGAAAATAAATGGCTATATATGTGTGTATATAATATTTTATAACGATAAGTCAGGAGATGCTTTGCTACAGTAAGTTTTCGTTCAGATCTGATCGTCTGTGTAGGAGCCTGAAAACTATTTTGTGTGTTGGCTCATGGTTAAGGTGTTGGTTTATCAATCCAAAGACTGTGGGTTCGATTCCCAGCTCCACCAAGCCACCATTGCTGGGCCCCTGAGCAAGGCCCTTAACCCCCAATTGCTCACTTGTATAAATGAGATGAATGTAAGTCGCTCTGGATGAGAGCGTCCGCCAAATGCTGCAAATGTAAATGTAAATGTTTGTCCTGTTGGGTTAATAGTGTGTAATTATATACCGCAGGTTTGAGAAGGAGGACAGTCTTTGGGGACCGTTTCTTAGCGCCATAAACGGAGAACACGCTCGGCAGACTGACCGGAGATACTGGCATTTAGCTTCAGATGGAAAAGGACTAAATCAGGGTAAGACCCACACACTTACAGTTCTATCTCACAATCTCTGTAGGAAACTTTCACTGACATGATTATTAATGCAGCTAATTAATGATATACCACAACCCTCACAACCCCCAGCTATCAAGGCACGTTCCCACAACCTTCGTTAATGTTATTTAAATGTTAGGACATAGAAGCTCCTAAAATAAAGTTCATGAAAAGTTCTCCCAGGGGCAGTATGGTGGCTTAGCGGTTAGCACTGTTGCACTGTTGATTGGTGATTATAAATTGCCCATAGGAGTGAGTGTGTGTGTGTGTATGGCCCTGTGATGGACTGGTGACCTGTCCAGGGTGTCCCCCTCCTGCCTTACACCCTTTTGACTGGGATAGACTCCAGCAGATCCCTGTGACCCCGAATTAGGGATAGGTGGGTATAGAAGATAAATGAATGAATAAATGAATGTTCTCATAGCATTATTAATATTTAAAATACGTTCTTCTGATGTTAAGAGAAAACGTTCCTAGAACAATGCTCTTGAAATGTCCTAATGATGCTATTTGTTCTTGAAAAACGTCACGACACAATAAAATAACCGTGAAATAACGTTCTACTAGCGTTGAACTATGATGTCCCCGCAAGGTAAATATACCTGTGGACATTTGTCCCATAATAAGATATTAAAACAACTCCACACACATTTACTTTCACACGATAGAACTGTATATTTACAATTTTATGTATATACACACACATTTATGGGCATCGGAACACTGTTGCTAGGCGACTGGGCTATAAAAAGTCAGAGCTAGCTAATAACTGGTGCTAGCAAGCTTTTTGTGGCATTTCTTGATGTGACAGTAAAAGCAATACAAGATTGTCTGGAATATCAACATTTACCTCAAATTTGTTGTTACATTTGTAAAAAATGACAGCGTATGTCTTAAATAACCACTTTAGCAATAGTTAGCATTAACGGCTAACCAAACTTCTATGAGCTCTGCTATACAGGAAGACATTGTTGCCTCGTGAAGTGTAAGAAAAAACAATGTAAAAAATAACAATGAATTTTGTTTTATAATTATAATTTGTACACCTTTTGTATACTTTGAATACATTTTTTTATTTTAGAGTTTGTGAACACTTTTTAATTTATTATTTTGGTTTTTTTAGGCATAAAAGATTATAAGATCGAAACCCCTCAGAAAATCACCATCAAAAACACCGGCTACTGATAAGAGGCTCAAAACTGGGGACAAAATGGATGACGGCGGTTCACTAATCTGACATCCTGACCCGTAACTACACAAACGACACGCAGTCAGTCAGTTACCCTGCGATTCTATAGTGTTACCATGGCAACATGCAACGTCTCCGGCCCTGTCCTATCTCGAAACTATTTTTGTTGTGTGAATTATTTGTGATTATTGTGTCAGGAAAATGATATTATGTGATGTTAACTAAACTTGTATAAAAGCAATAGCACACTTATGGTTGTACTGTGATTGTTATGCGATGTAACTTTTTTAAGTAATAATTTTAGGAATAAACTAAATTGAATATGAAAATGTGTCATCATTTTTATTTTGCTAAATTTGTGAGACAAAAAATGTTTAGATCAACTTAATTTTAATGAAGTCCAGTATTTTTTATAGTGTTATCTTTTTTCAGCCTTTTTTTTTTTGTTTTGTTTCTTTTTTTAATATGATGTTTTTTTATGTCGTAATAAGTAATAATTATTTTTTAAAAAAGTATTTTATTTCTGCAATTAAAGAAATTAAGTGAATATATAATGAGTATATGAAATGTTATGAAATTTATTTTTAATAAAGTTTAATTTTGATATTTATTATTAAATATTAAATTATTTTATGTTTCCTGATCACGACAATGTATTTAGGGGTTTATTAAACTCTGTTTAGGTAAAATTTTGTTATATAAAATGGTATAATAGCAATAATGATAATAATAATATATAATATGATAATAATAATAATAGTAGCAATAATAAATTATTTAATTGTCCAAAATGTTATATTTTATTATTCAGGACTTTAATTTTGACCATAAATTACTGTGTATTTGATCAATTTCATTAAATCCCGCCTCCTTTGCTATGATTGGCTAGCTCTATTTTGCCTCTATAATTCACCCAGTATTTGTCTTATTTATTCACTTCAATTATTAAATTTTCCTAAAAAAAATAATTCAATTTTAATAAAAAAATTAACAATATTTTCTTTTTAGTTTTTATACTACGTCTTTTATACCCAGAACCTCTACAAGCATTCTGTCGTTATTAAATTAGAGTTTGTACGGACCAATCAGAGAACAGTTTGACGTTGCGCGTGTAACCACTAGCCAATAGTATAGCAGCAGGCGGGATTCTCTTTCTGATGTGCGTTTACGCTTCACGAACGTAGCCCCGCCCCCTGTTCGACTACAGGCATTTGTGTGCTGATGTGTCCGTGCTGAAATATTGATGTGTCCCGCCATCATTCGCTAAGACAAACATAAATACAGTCCAGCCGCTATGATCGCGAAATGGGCTTTAAAAGTAAGTGCAATTTTATTCTCATAACTAAAAATGCAGCGCTAATAAATGGTACAACGGTTTGGCCAGTCCTAGCTAGCTGGTTTAGCGCATCGCTACTGGGTTGCATCCCAAATGACTCCATATTACATAAGAAGTGCACTAGATAGGCTGCTAAATCTATGATATCAGACTCTACGTAGTCTCCTAAAGTAGGGATTAAAGAGCTATTCGGGATTTAGCCCACTTCCTGGTCAGTCCCTGTACAAATTTGCTATGTTTTGTGTTTTAATATCATTTTTTAAATCGGCATAGTGTATTTTTTTCTATAATTAAACATGTATGATATTAATTTTAAATTAATTTTTACCTTTTAAAATGTAAAAAGAGCGAAACGGCGTTGGGAATATTAGCGTCCAGTTTTAGGTCACTGCACTGCAGAGGTCTGTTGCCTTTAGCTAGATATCATTATATCAGATTTACTAATAAAATTTATATAAGCAACTGTTTTTAAAAAACAATAAAAAATTCAATTTTCTATTAAAAAATATAAAAACTGACGCGTAAAACTTGATGACATCATACGTCTCTTTAACGCAGGATTTCTGTTATGATCAGCGAATTTACAGTGCGTTTCAATATATATTTATAAATATTTATTATTATTTTTGTTTGGTATTCACGTTTTAGCATCATTATTAATAAATCCCAGGTCTGGTGGTGCTCCAGGTTTCTCCAGAACCGTAAATAATGTGGCCCACAAACAACTGACCAATCAGTAGCAAACTTTTCTCCTGTCAATTCGCAAAGCCCCGCCCCCTGCATAATTATGACTTCCTCGTTTTAATGTAAAATATTATTTTAAACAAACAAATAGGCGTTAGAATTAAATATTGCGTAAAAAATGATTTAATTAAAGTTAATTTAATGATGTATAAATCCTCTAGCTATCACCTGGCAAAGAGTCTGATGTTTGCGTCAATCAAGGTAGCTAAGACCCGCCCATTTCCCCAAAAATAAGGCAGTTAATAATATTGGCAAAATGCATTAATGTCAAAAACTTCAGTCATTTTCTGCCTAGATCTAGATCAGATTTTAGTGCCAAATTGTGAGATCCGCTCCGCTCCGCTCACATACTCTGATCTGATGTTCTGTCTACGTGGAACTAGGAGGAACGTTACTCTGTTACCATGACTAGTTAATTTATTTAACAGAAAGTCTCCCTCATAAAGTTATCACAAATACCGTCTAGTGGTTGTCATGGTAGCAACGTGTGGGACGTGGTAGCGCAGTGATTAAGATTTTGGACTGCCAATTGGTAGATCTGGGTTCCATTCCCAGCACCACCAAGTTGCCAATGTTGGGCCCTTAAGCATGGCCCTTAACTCCTAATTGCTCAGTTGTATAAAGGAGATAACTGTAAGTGGCTCTGAATAAGATAATGTTTATCAGTAGGTAAGACATCTATGCGTGTATATATATTAATCGTATCGTATGAGATGACGGTGGAGCAGTGAGTGCTTTCTGTGGAGGATCACATGATCTCTGCTCTTCAGTCCTATTGGTTGTCAGTACAATATGGAGTTGCTCCATATTTGCATAAAGTAAAACTTATTTCTAAAACTTGTCGCATAGCTGATGTGGCCCCGCCCACTAAGTGAAAATAAGTACTTACTGATTTTTTTTTTCCCTCTTTGGAGGTTTTATCATCTGAGGTGAACGGAGGCACTGCAGGACACTCGTCTGTAAGGATCAACCCACGCTTTGTTTAGTGATAACGTTTCTTTATGAGTTATAAAACTGATGTTTCTCATTATGAAAAATAAAAAGTAAAAAATCAAAGAGAACCGAACTGCCAGTTAAACCGCGATTGACACCAGTTGGGATTGAATCTGAAGCCACGTCACACCGTCGAGATGTTCTCCGCGCTGAAGAAGCTGGTCGGCTCGGAGACTCCTGTCCAGCAGCGGGACAAGAACATTCCCGCGGGACTTCAGTCCATGAATCAGAGTCTGCAGAGACGATTCGCTAAAGGAGTCCAGTACAACAGTGAGTCTGCCTTCTTATTTATTTATTTAATTTATTTTCCTAATCATGAACTATACACTCCGCACAGACAATATCGAAGATTCTTATGATCCTTTTTTTTTTTGGTTGGGGCATTTTTGCCTTTATTTATAGGACAGGCAGAGATCAAATGGGGGAGATAGAGAGAGAGGGAGGGGGGTGTGGTCCTGGAAAAGACCCGAGCTGGAATCGAACCCGGGTCTCCAGAGCGCAACTGCACATGTTAAGGCGCCGGCATCCACATGTGCAGTTGCGCTCTGGAGACCCACTCTTATGATTCTTATATCATGTTAGAAGTCGTTCATCCAATTAGCGGAGAGGATTAGGAGAGAGAGAGTGTATGTTTTTGTTTTTTTATGTAAATGTCCTATTTTGTCACATATACTTTTTTACAGCACAGTAAAATTCTTTTTTTGCATATCCCATCTTAGTAAGACCCTTAACCCCTAACTGCTCAGTTGTATAGATGAGATTAATGTTAGTCGCTCTGGATAAGAACGTCTGCCAGATGCCGTAAGAGAAATCAGGATCAGCGCTATGATTCAGCGCCCCTGAAGCAGGAAGGGTTAAGAGTCTTGCTCGAGAACCCAACAGTGGTGGGGCTTGAACCCAGGTGTTTCTGGTCTTCAGATCAACAGCTGGCGGTGGTGAGACTCGAACCCAGGTCTTCCTGGTCTCCAGATCAGCAACACTGGGACACATTGTGTGTTTGTTTAATTTTTTTGACTGATTGATTCTTGCTATATTGAAAGTTTTAATATAATAAGCTTTTCAAACATATTAGAGAAATTATATATATAATACTTTCTCTTCACACACTAAATTTAAGGACATTCAATGGACATTCGGTCAGACTGGCTATTTAATGTGTCATGATGTGTGTGGGGTGTGTGTGTTTGTTTTGTAGTGAAGATCGTGATCCGCGGGGACAGGAACACTGGGAAAAGTACGCTATGGCAGCGTCTGCAGGGAGGGAAGTTCCAGGAGGAATACATCCCTACACAGGAGATCCAGGTCACCAGCATCCACTGGAACTACAAAAGTAAGAGATCCAGTCGAGCTTTTGTTTCCGTTCCATTTTTTATACTGTGTAATCGCGTTGTTCAGGTCACACCGAGGGGTTAGGCTTAAAAAAACCTAATCATCTCAGTCAAATGTTTATAAGGAATGCAGAAGTTCTGTAGAGCACTGGGTGAAGGGGAGCCGTGGTGTAGCGGGTGAAGGGGAGCCGTGGTGTAGCGGGTGAAGGGGAGCCGTGGTGTAGCGGGTGAAGGGGAGCCGGGTGAAGGTCCGTGGTGTAGCAGGTGAGGCCGCTGTGGTGTAGCGGTTGAGGCCGGAGTAGTGTAGCGGGTCAAGCTGCCGTGGTGTAGCGGGTGAAGCTGGCATGGGTGTAGCGGGTTAAGACACCCTTATACAGAGCAAACTTACAATTATCTCTTTCTTTCTATACACTGAGCAATTTGGGGTTAAGGGTCTTGCTCTGGGACTCAGCAGTGCTCACCTGGTGGTGCATTTTTGTAGTCTAAAACCTTAACCACTGCTCTACCACTCCCCCCCCCCCCCCAATACCATGGTGCTGGTACACTCCAGTAGACCCGAGTTCGATTCTGGCTCAGGGTTTCTCCGTCATCAAAATCTTGAAAAATCACGCCGTATTCTCTGCTCTCAGACGCTGGGGGCGTATCCGCTGATGGCACTAAAGCCACGCCCACTCCACGTCCACCTCTTCATGTAATTGTTGTGAGGAAAATTGACATAAGGAGACCGAACTGTTTTGTAAATGATTGCAACACAGCTTAATTAGCTACCAAACTGTAGGCTGTAACTAATGACGTTAGTAACTTGACTCCAAGAGAACAAGGGGGTAGTGTTTGATGCCCCACCCCAAAAATCCTAACCAGTAAAATGGTAAAAAAACTTCTTTGTAAAATGTTTTAGTGATGCATTTCTAACATTTATAATGTGTTTGGAAAAAAATCTTTCCAGTGTAAATTCTTAGACAGACGTGACACATTAAAAGAAAACCCGAGGGAACCTGTGCACCAGTGCATTTTGGGTCTATTGTCCTTAATTTGGTGGGTAGAATGTCGTTAGCTTCCAAACCTTTTCTTTAAAAAGACAAATAATTAATGTACATATGATACACTGACTGTAATTAAGAACAAGGGTAAGGGGATTGTGGGGGAAAAGGTTGTTATAAGAACCTTCCGACCAATCAGAGCAGAGCATTTAACCTTGCAATGCTAATAACGCTGAATCCTATAACCTGTTATTTATTCTTTTATCTTTTTTTGTGTAATTATTGTCTGTCATCGCTGCAGGTAAACATCCAGGTAAAGAAACAACTTCTGGACATTTTTTTAGGCTGCGTTAGAGTAGATTAGGTATAAACTGTAGATCAGTGGCTTTGAGACAGCTTATCGAGCATTCAACCACCATCAAACCCCCGACGCGACAGTGTTAAAACCGCATGTTAGAACCTGTCAAATCAACGATGTTTATTGCAGGTTTTGTAAACGGCATCCAGTTCAGTTTTTCTTTTCTTTTTTTTCTTTTTATTTTATTTTACCAAAAAAAGCCTGGAAACTATTCAAACCAGGCTACCTGCCAAGGCGTTACTCAACGTTCTGGTTCAAACCGAGCCGTGTGAAGCGACGGTGCATTTCTCATCTGCTCATTTCTGATTTCACAGACGCTCACAAAGATAAACACTGCAGGCTGAAGCGCATAAATATTCACACTGGCTTTTTTTTTAAATAGTAGCTTAAAGCTACAGTAACTGAAAAAAACGTTGGTTCAACACAAAGACAAAACCCGAATTAATATGTGCGTTTCCATGTTGGAGTCTACTACAGGAGTCAAACGGTCTAAAAGATGATGTCATGGTTACAGTATTTCTTTTGGACAGGTAGGAATATAGTGTGTGGCTTGAACCGTCTTAGGACGTGTGGCTTTGGGCGGTGAGGGTGGGATGTACACTTTTTTTATCTATCTACATACGAGCTTGAACATGCAAAAGTTTATGTTGTGTGTAGCTTGATAGTGTTGGGAATCGAACCATGATCTTCTAATTAGCAGTCCCAACACCCAACACCTTAACTATTGAACTTTCACTTCAGTCATTATAAGTGTTTAATTATAATGTGGGTTATATTTGGGTAATCGATATTAAGTAATCGAAACAGAAATTTAGTACCTTTAATCGGTGTAATTTCCTATATTTACTTATTTATTTGTAATTATTTTCCCTCCCAAACTTATTACCACGTGTAAAGTCACGTGACTCCCCTTGGCCCAATCAGTGGCGGTGAAGTGACATAATGTAAAGAGCTCAAATATCGAGCAACAGGAAAAAGCTTGTGCTAAAGAAAAACAGTGTTAACTATAACGACAAAATAACTACTTAAAAAAAACAATAAGAAAAAAAATCAATTATTAATTGTTATCGAAAATCGAGGTTTTGGGTCATATCGCCCAGCCCTAGTTAACAGTATATTTATAAAGGAGTAATAATAAGTGTATAATTTTGCTACAGCCACTTTTCTTTCTCTCAGTATGTAAAATAGCAGTGATTTAGTAAACGTGTGAATTTCCTCTTACGTCTGTGGTGGTTTCTTCACAGCTACTGACGATGTGGTGAAAGTAGAAGTGTGGGACGTTGTGGATAAAGGTGAGTCTCGTACACCGCATGTTGGATTGAGTTTTCCTGCATTAATATTTCAAGATTTTATGTTACTTGTTTTTAGTTAATTAGCGAAACATTTCTAGAGCAAAGTAAATAAAATACAATAACATATTTGAAGGTATGTGCCGATAATCGTTGAATAATTTGAGATGTTTTTCCTTCCACATGCAGTGGGTTTACATGCACAGTAATAATCTGATTTTCGGGATCAGGTGATTTATATAATCTTTGTTTTGGATTGAAGAAGGTTATAAAATCTAAAAAGAAAAATTTGTTTTTCCTGTTTATTGAATCACATAATTTTTAACACTTTACTAGCACATCTTCATACATCATTCTTTCACTGGAACTAAGATGGGTAGTTTTCCAAAATAACAATGTTCCTGTGACACAAAGCGTCTGATCTCCATAAAGATGATTTGGGGTAGAAGAACTCTTATGTCCTGTACAGAATCCTGATTCTGACTCAACCCCTTTAAACTAAACACCTTTGGGATGAAAATTGGAACCCTGGCTGAACCCCAGACCTTCTCCAGTGTCTGATCTTATTAATACTGTTGCAACTAAATGAACAAATTCCCACAGTCACATGACCCAATCCAGATGATTATAGTAGGAAAAGTGAGATTAACATCTGGAATAGAAAAAAGAACACATGGTTGTAATAGCCAGATGTTTCAATACTTTTGTCCATTTAGTGCTATCAATACCACGAATTACTCATGACATCATTTTAACTTCCTAGAAAGTCCTGAATCAAGTTCTAATAATGTCATAGGTTAGCTTGGGTAATAATGACATCATATCGGCACATACCTGTGTATTTCTAAATTAGGCTAATTATTTACAGTTTAACATAAAATATATGTATCTTTACATGATGTATAGTATATCTTTTTTATTTACGGTTTCTTTTTAACGCCAAACTAGTGTTCTGCCTGCTCATGTTACACCCATCCCCATTGCCATGCTTTCATCAGATGCATTATTAAAACACGGCCCGGTTTCCCCCGAGCCGCACGGCCCACGCACGTCGCCTCGCCGTGTGTATTAATGGTGTCTCTCTTACTCTGCTCTCACTGTGCACCCAGGCCAAAAAATCCCTCTTCCTGAAGGTGTAGGTGAGAAAACACTTCTGCATAGCGATTAATAGACATTAGGTCATGTGGCTGGTGTGGTGTGTGTGTGTGTATCTAACGGGTGTGTGTATGTGTGTGAGTGCTTTTTTTTTTGCTGTGTGTATGTAATCTTGGTGCAAACACAGCTGCCACTTTCCACTCATTACGTTGCATTACGGTTGGATTCACGACTTGGATGTGACTGAGGTTTTTGCCTGCCAAAGAAATTTAACACTGTGCAACACAAAGCATATCACGACAGCTCTTCCGACACACAGGCGCACTGATTAACACGACTAACACACACATTTACAAATTGTACGTTTGTTATTCTTAGTAAATCTTCCAAGTTAAGTTCATCCTCACTTTTCACAATTAATTTGGAGATTCAATTTAGTTTTTTTTTGTTTTTTTTAGTTTTTATTTATTTTTTATTTACATTCAGTCGATCAGCCAAGACAAGTTTGGTGCCTGATATCTGATGATGGCGTGCGATTGCTGGAAAATATATTATACAAACACGATATTTTAACTAGCAATAAAGTAAATAAACAAAGCCTGTCTTTCTTTCCTCTTCCGCATTCAGTCTGCTCTTAACCTTAATAATGGCTGGGTAGCCCATGTTTTTTAAGTTTAAGTCAGCTAACCCCTGTCCTACCAACTGCTGATTACCTGGTCCAGGTGTGTGCAGTCAATTAGGAGCTGGAAGATACCATTTCAAGTAAGGGTGGAGTAGGGAAAAAAACTGTACTTTTGTTTTTGTTCAATCAAAAATCTGGGGGAAAATTCTGTGTCTTCCCATTCCCATGAAAAAAATCCCATCCTAATTTTAAAAAAAAAAAAAAAAAAACTGGAGTGAACCTCTTCCCAATTTTCTGCAAATTTAGGGGAAATCCCATCTTAATCCCATGAAAAAGCAGGAAATTCCATCCCTTTCTCGTGACCCACAGAATTCCCAAAAAATGTTAGCCTCTAGATTTCATGTCGGACTCCATTTTGATTATGATTTTTTACAGCTACAAAGTGCATGTGGGAGCCTTCTTTTTCTCTTATATTATTGTTATATTATTGACGTTGACATCAACATTATCGCCACCCAAAGGACAGTGGAAAGGAAAAACTCCCTGAGACAGTGTGTGTGTGTGTGTGTGTGTGTGTGTGTGTGTGTGTGTATATATATATATATATATATATATATATGTATGTATGTATGTATGTGAGAGAGAAAAAGAGTTAAGTAACAGTGTATATGGAGTGATTGTGTATTCAGTTAGGCAGCCACACCAAAGCAAACAATAAGATAGCATAAAGAGACTACAACTAGAATGGAGTTTGGAATATATAGTGTATTTATATAAAATGGATATTTGTGTATAAAGTTGGATATCATAGTGTTATTACGATTCACTACGTCAACTCCTGCTGACATTTTTCCTTGTTTCATCCCAATCACGTGATTAATAGTGTTTTTGTTTCTCGAAAAACAAATGTTGTTTTTTATGGGTTTCCTAAAAAACATAAGGAAACTGGGTTAGCAAGCCCAGACCCCAAGTTCTGCTGGGTCTAAACCTTGTTCCTAAACTTTAGCAGGGTTGTGAAAGTTTGCTCTGAAGCAGTCAGCACTGCTTGTGCAGTATTGACTCAACATCGCTGTGTTAAACATCTACAGCATGAAACTATGCAGTGTTACATGTTACAACCGGTTGCTTAGCAACAGGATCCCAATCACATTTACATTGCCAGTATTTGGCAGACGCTCTTATTCAGAGCGACTTACATTTATCTCTTTTATAAAACTGAGCATTTGGGGGTTAAGGGCCTTGATCAGGGACCCAGCAGTCGAGCTTGGTGGCGCTGGGAATCGAACACACAATCTTCGGTTTGGTAGTCCAACACGTTAACCATAAGCCACCACTTCCCCTTAAAAACTGAACAGCGCCCGAAAACACACTATCACATGCTTTGCAGTGTAACCAGTAGTATAGGAGTTTAATTACTTAAAATTATGGATTATCATTAGCGCTTGTTAGTGCTAGGATTGTTATTAGCGCTTGTTGTAGTATGGTTCAAAATTTGTAGGTCACATGACTATGTACCATATGTAAGCTACTCCTGCTCCCCGTGTTCTCTCTCTCTCTCTCTCTCTCTCTCTCTCTCTCTCTTTAAACTTAGATTTAGCCCTGATTAAACGAAATACAAACAGGATATAACACCAACAGGATATAACCATCATGTCATTTACACTTCTGGCAATTTAGCCAAAGCGCTTTGGTGCGACTTACATTTTTCAAATTTTTATTATCTAATTGAGCAGTTGAGGGTTAGGGGCCTTGGTGGTAGTTGTTGGTAGTTTGGTGGTGCTGGAAATTGATCCCATTATCTTTCCTTCAACCATTGAGTTATCATCGGGTCTCCATCGCTGGGATTCAATCATACAATCTCTATTTGATAAGATTATCTAATTTCTACTACTTTAGAGCTTTGTCACGCTGACTGATGCACCTGAACACTAAATTTATTTTATGCTAATCGTGTCTATATTTAGTTCAGAGTTAAATCTTTACAAAAAACAATTCTCACTAGCTACTTTTACCCCCATGACTCGGATTGGTCAGGCCCAATTATACATCTTGGCTGATTGACTGCGTTGAAAATATGTTGAAATGTGTTTTTTGCCGCTGAGCCATTCCTCGGCTGTTTGTTTTCATTTCGGCTTGGTGTGGCTATTGAGTGTTATTTATTGGGTTTTTTTTTCCACCAGGCAGTTGCTAGAACACTCTCTGTTTGGGCTTATTAGGGTTGTTGTGTCTCATTTTTCTTGTTTTGGTCTGTGTAGGCAGGGGCAAAAAGCGAGGAGACACCCTGAAGCTAGAGAACGATCCTCAGGAGGTAACATGAATCACTCGTAACATCAAGTCTCTGAATCAACGGCGGGAAACTTGGCAGTGGACGGATTACCGCAATAATTAATGCAGAAATTATATATAGTCTTGTGTTATATAATCTCAGTATTATATATATAATTGAATACAAGAATACAATATGTAAGGAATAAATTCATTGTTTTACTGTACTGGAATTACCTTGAAGTTCATAGTAGGGCTTTACGATACTGAAAAAAAAATGCGATATGCAATAACATGCTAAATAATGCGATATTCTATATGTGATATGATATTTTGATACAAATTGTGTTTTTTAATGACTGTAAAGATTTGTACTGTTTCCCCTTCGCGTTTCTACTCGAGATTTAAATGTTCTACATAGAACTTCAGTCTGTATGTGATCGTCGCTTTCAACGTAGAAATACTGACAAATTTTTAAAAATTATTCGTAGTTTTGACACTTAATCGGCAGCTTTGTGTGACTCGTGCCAGATATGTTTTATTATACTTTGACCATGAATTATTATTTAAAGTATTAAAACGCTCGTTTATCGCATACCATTGTGATATGCATATCGCGGTACTCATATTTGCGATATTGCAATAATTTTGATATATTGTGCAGCCCTAGTGTATAGTTTGGAAATGTTTTACTACCACTTGTCTTTTGTACTATAACTATATTCATTCATAAATATACATACAGGTCATATTGTGCTACAGGACTCCTTCCTTTAATGTTACTTAAGCGTCTTCTTACCAAAAACGTTACCATAGCGGTTGTTTTGCATGGTTTATTTTATCCGTTTATGTGTAAACCAGTGCTTGTAAAAATGTTGTAGTGCTGTTAAAGAGAATTATTACACCCCTTCTAACCAATCAGGATCAAGCATTTAACAACACAGTGGTGTAAATTGTGATACACAACATAAGGGCATGATGTATTTTTTTTAAAGGATGTTGTGTGTCTGTGTGTGTGTGTGTGTGTGTGTGTGTGGGGGATGTTGCAGGCCGACAATGAGATGGCCCTGGACGCCGAGTTTTTGGACGTCTATAAAAACTGTAACGGTGTCATCATGATGTTCGACATCACAAAGCAATGGTAGTGCAAAACAATTTTTAACAATGTCTGTGGAATTTTCAATTTCGTCCACGTTTCATTGTGGTGGTTAATATTAAGCGTATATTAACGTAGTGTATCATTGTAGTGTTTCAGAAGAATTTCTAATTTTATCTTTGCCAAATGGAAGATTATTTTTATATAAATGTACTAAAATGTTTAACAAAGTAAATGGTGATATTTAGAGCTGCAACAAATAATTATTTTAATCATCGATTAATCAGTGATTATTAAAACGATTAATGGTAAAATCACCTATTTTTTGGCTTGTTAATTAGCTAAAATATTGAATTATGCCAAAAGTAACTGATAAATAAAACAAAAAAATAATTGTAACTTTGTAGAAAAAAAAATTTTATTAATAATATTCATTAATAGTTTTTATGTAGGTATTTGGATGATTGTATTTTGTATTTATTTCGAATATTTTTACCTTTATTTCTGTTTATATATTATTTATATGTATATTGCATTCACTAATAAGCTTCATTATTAGCAAGCTATTTATCCCAAAGCAAAGTATAATATGTGTATATATATTTATATATTAATATAATATATATTAAATATATATTTGCAGGCTTGGTTCCAAGTCACACTATGTGTATTTAACAAACAGAAATGTTTTGCCTCCAAATTGTTTTTTAGGACGTATAACTACATTTTACGGGAACTGCCCAGAGTGCCGACCCACGTGCCGGTGTGTGTGCTGGGTAATCACCGGGACATGGGCGAGCACAGGGTCATTCTTCCTGATGACATTCGAGACTTTATCAACAGCCTCAACAGGTACGAATGAAGCACCCGGATTTGGTATCTTTTATAGAAGACAGAAGTAAAAAAAAAAACAAAAAACAAAAAAAAAAAACAGGGGACCGATGGGTTTCCACAAAAAAGCATTAAGACTCATTGACATACTAACCAATCGTTAAACAGTATCTTTGAGCTCAGGTACTCAGCAAGATGAGATAAGATCGGCTATAAGATAGAATGTAAGGAAAGATGTAAGACAAGATAGGATAAGATAATAAAGTATAAGATAACTTAAAATAAGATAAAATAAAGAAAACATAAGATATAATAGGGAAGGAATTTCTTTAGCCCGAGACCATTTACAAGAGCAATAAATATAAAGAAAATACTTCCTGTATACAAAAAGTACAAAAAAAGTGCAAGGAACTAAAAATATATTGCATATTGTATTATATTCCACATGATGTAAGTGGTGGCTTAGTGGCAAAGGTGTTGGACTGGTACCAGAAAAAGTGGGGTTCGATTCCCAGCACCACCAAACCACCACTGCTGGGCCCCTGAACAAGGCCCTTAACTCTCAGTTGTATAAAAGAGATAAATGTAAGTCGCTCTGAATAAGGACGTCTGCCAAATGCTGTAAATGTATGTAGTTTTGTAAGTTGGTGGATGTGTAGAATGTATAAATGTTTAATGACTGTCCTCTTCCCCTCAAACAGACCACTGGGTTCCTCCTACATTCACTACGCAGAGTCTTCCATGAAAAACGGCTTTGGTCTCAAATACCTGCACCGATTTTTCAACATTCCTTTCCTGCAGCTTCAGGTGTGTAGTTCTTCAGGACTGTCATCCAGTGAAACCCAAACTCTCTCACGCTGACTCTAGTTTCTGGAAAGTAGACTGCAGCTCGTCATTGTGCTGCTTACTTAATATTTCAGCTTGGGGTGTGTGTGTGTGTGGAGTGTCTCGAATATCCAGCAGTAATTAGATCAGCGGTGTCGGACTGCAGACCTGGAGCACTGAAAGGGTTAAACAAACTCCACTCCACTCGTCTCAGTGTACTTTATTAGTAGGGCAAACTGTTCAACTATAAACTCTACGAAGCCTCCAGGCCGCAAGTTGACGTCTGCTGTGATTGTTAGGCTGTAATATAAGGTCTTACCTTCACCTCTGACCTCTGATTGGTGTCAGTTGTAGTAAGTGGACAAAGTTGATTTTAAACACTTGAATTGACTTTCTAATAGTGCTGTTATGGAAAAATATTCAGATATATTCAGAATATTTATATGTATAATATTTGTATATATTAAAATTCTTACTAAATTATGTACTAAAAGTACTAAAAAGATACTTTAAACAAATAGGATTGTCTCAATTGTACTTGAGAAGACACGCTGGAGTGCTAAACAGATGGACAGATACTGTGTTTGTAGGTTCTGTGTCCATTATAAGACTAAAATCCAAAGAGTCCTTCAGTCGGTTTGAAACCAGAAATTGATTTTGTAATTGATTCACTTGCTCCCAGGTCGTCGCATGGTCTAATATCTGAAATAGTCCTGCTTCTATAGCTTCCTTCCTCTTTATTACTTCCCATGTTTATGTTTAGCTACGTTTACGAGTTAGCTATGATTTTGCTCATAATTAAACATCGGTTAAAGAGAACGCCAATAAAATCTGCTCTGTGGTTTAACTCGTATAGTAATCGATAGGGATGCAACAGGGCCCGATACTAAGCTCATGTACTTGTACTTGTGAAAACAGTCCAATACCAAAGTTCAATACTACTTGTGACAAAATTATTAAAAACTTTTTAAATTCACAAAGACTCTAACAGCAGCGACAAAATGGGTGCACTCGGCAACCGACCCTGCAGCAAACCCTTGCAAGACGAGGCAAAAATAGCAAGAGAAAACCCGATAGGTGTACAAATAATTCCAAAAGAGTACAGGTATCGGTAGTACTCTCACTTGTTTGTTTGTTTTTTTGGTTTTTTTTATGGTATCGGTGCATCCTTAGTAATCAACCATGTTTTCTTCTGCAGAGAGAGACGCTGTTACGGCAGCTGGAGACCAACCAGCTGGACATCGACGCCACACTGGAGGAGCTGACGGTCCAGCAGGAGACCGAGGATCAAAACTACGAAATGTAGGAAGACCTCTTGTATAATGTCTGTTTACTTCTTTCATCCAACACAACAATCTTTAAAGAGATTAAAATGTGAAAATATATCTAAAGTGTGTACGAATCTTTAAGGAGGTAATAATGGTTAACAGAGTGGTAGATTACAGTGGTTCGGTTATCTCATTTCGGTTCTTCTGTGTAACTGACACATGTGGAGTTTTGCACACAGGAGAATAATAAATTCCTTAAATGAATCTTGGATAAATCAGTCTGATTGATTTATCATAAATTTATCAGATCTAGTTATCAGATTTTTGATCAGATCACCATTTATGTTAAAATCGACATAATTTTAGCTCATATCGTCCGATAATTTATCTGTCTGATAAATATCGTGCACCCCTATCGACAAGTCAGTCTTTATTTGTTTCATACTTTTCTTTGAAAAACCCATCTTAGGAAGTTGAAGTCTGAGCTCAGGGTCAGCCATGATAACAGCAGAGAGCGTTAAGGGCCTTGCCCAAGGGCCCGTCGGTAGCAGCTTGGCAGTGGTGGGGCTTGAACACCAATCCTCCAGTTAACAATTTAGGTGTCACAAATCAGTAGAGGTTCTAATCTGGCCAAAAAAAGGGAGTTTAAATAATATCTTTCTTCCTGATAGAGTGACTTGCGTATCGTTATTTAATCAAAGTATAAAACGGGGTTAAATAGCCAACAAGAAAATGTGCCATTTTCAATCGATAATTTTTTGCAGCAAAAAAAAAAATGAGGGAGAAGGGGGGTAAATACTTATGCAGTTAGATAAATGAACCCATAAATGGATTTGAATCAAATTTCTTCACGTTTTAATCCCAACACTAATCATTTTGCAGATTCTTAGAGATGATGGAAGCGCGTGCTAAAGGTTACCGATCTCCCGGTGATGCTAACGGTCAGAGCCCCTCGTCAGGCTCGCAGTCGCCCGTGGTTCCAGCAGGCGCCAGCTCCACAGGCAGCTCCAGCCCCGGCACGCCACAGCAACCCCCTGTTATCGGGCAGAACCCGCAGTTACCCCCCACCTCACCGCCTTTGGAGGCTCAGATTCCAGTCGCAGCTCCACCAGTCTTTGCTCCATCTCCAACTCCGTCTCCCGTTCAGCAGCCGCAAAAACGCAGCTTCATCTCCAGGTTGTTCGGCACGACCGCCGCTGCTGAGACGCCCAATTTTGCCCAAGGTGTGTGACACTATGAGCTGTTCGTATTTAAGGACTCCTTGTTTGCAGATTTATAAACAGAACAACATCTTGAAACTTTAACAATTGTTATTAAAACCACAGCGCTCGAGATCTGATTGGTCAGACAAAAGACTTTTTCCAGAGTTTAATTGTAATAATAAAATGATTGAGAATATAAAGAACCAGAAATATTTGTACTTTTAAAGTTGTTAAACACACACACAAGCTCTCTCTCTCTCTCTCTCTCTCTCTTTTTTTGCACAATTCCCTACTTGTAGTGTAGGGACTCAATTCTCCAAAACATAAAAAAACCCATTTGAAGGATTAGGACTCGTGAACATCATGAGTGTAGGATCACATGACTCTGTGTCATGAGTGTGTGGGAGTTTTGTAACTCCTGGTGTTCAGCAGGAACTGCAGAAACACTCTGTGAATAGGATTTTAAAGAAATGTAGCTGTAGATACAATGTTCAAGCCCTGATTTAGATTTTACCCTGAAACTGTGTTTGTGTTTGGTTGGTAGATGCAGAAGCGGAGCCAACAGCTCCACGAGCTCCGTCTGCAGTGCAGAGCGTGGACGACTTCGTGCCAGATGATGGACTGGATAAGAGTTTCTTAGAAGACAGCGTCCCCTCCAGCGTCAAACCCGGCATGAATATGCAGCCCCAGCCAACCACGGTGGAGAGCGACAGGTACAGTATACACACTCCGTCAGCCTTACGATAAACCCGACCACAAACTCTTCGGGAATTTATTCACTTATTCCAAAAGAATGAGGGAATTATTACGGGCGATTAGGAAAAACCTGGAAAAGTCATGGAATTTTAAAACGGCAATTTCCAGTCCTAAGAAAAGCTTGGGGAAAAATAAATAAACCCATAAAGTTTTGGAAAATTTATGAAAATGTATTTATTTTTTTAAAAATTTTTGTATATTTGAATATATTTTAATTGATAAAATTGGTTAAATAACAATAGTTAATGTGGCGTCATGTGACGTTCTATTCGAAGGGTAACGGCGACATGGCGAATGTAGTATGTCTGGTTTTTATTCATACTACCTGTAATCATACTACATAGAATATACCTGTCTGACCTTCGTGAAGTAGGTAGTAACTCAAAAGTAGTATGTAAAGTCGGCCATTTTGTTAATATAAAAACAAAAAATACATAATTAAAAATTGAATTAAATATAATTGATTATTAAAAATAATGTTTTTTGAATAAAAATAAATGTCAGTGATTTAACTGGATTATAAGGCTTGGAGTTGTTGTTTATTAACCATCTTATTAACTGCCATCTTTTTTTTTTTTTTTTTTCCCCCTTTTCTTTGTCAGTGATGGAGAAGGAAGAAGTGGGAACCCCATGGTGGCAGGGTTCCAGGATGATCTGGACCCTGACGATGCAGCACCCATGCAGCAGCCCAGATCCTCGGTCCCGAGTAAAAACTTTAACATCACCTTATCCAGCGACGAGGAAGAGATTGCAGCCAAACCTGTGGTGGCTAAAGATGAAGATCTGGATATCCAGCTGGACAGCCACCTGTAAGATTGATAAAAAAAAAAATTTGCTTTTTATATAACGCTGTCTTTCCTACTCGCCCAATTTCTTTCTGTCCTCCTGCAGGGACGATTTTAGCTCTTTAGCTCTGGAGGAGAAACCCAAACCTGCAAAGTCTGTGCCTTCAGTCCAACCCCTGATGATGACAGAGCCTTCCATTCTCATGCCGACTTCCGTGCACCCCATACACACTCCACACACACACTCGCCTCCCAAGCGGGGTAAAGGGAAAGCAGCTCCTCTTCAGGGTGACTTTTCTGATTCAGACCCCGAGGCTCCGGTGGCTCAGCAGATGCTGTCCTTCGTCATGGATGACCCTGATTTTGAAAGCGAAGAAGAGCATGTGCAAAAAGATAAAAAGGTTAAAGTTGTTTTTTTTTTTTAAGAAGATGCTGACAATCTGTTCCGAGAAGCGCTCTGGTGTGATGTCACTGGTGCAACCCTGGAGTCAATTATTTTTTAGTTACGATTTCTCATGATTTTTCCCTTTCACAGGACGGCGTCTGCGTCAGGTCTGACCTTCCCGACCTTTCGGAAGATGAACTCGTCCCCGCCGAGCCGCTCAAGTCTTCCGCGCGGTCCTTCAAACACAAAAACGACAGCGACCTCTTTGGTCTGGGCTTCGAGGAGAAAAGCGTCAAAAGCAAAGAAAGCAGCGACGAACAAGACGGTAAGTCTGTTCTTTAGCACCGGGTTTCATTTCTCTTGTTTTTTTGTGTTTTTTTTATATGAAGTGGAAAAGGATGAGTTAGGTCTTGTCTGTTTTGTTTTTTTTTGCAGAAAAGGAAAGCAAGCCCTCCACAAAGGAGAAGAAGAAAAAGAAGAAAAAGAGTAAAGAGGTGAAACGAGTGTCTGTGGTGTTTATCTGGTAGCAGATTTCAGATAAAAATCGTGGCAGATTTTACTTCAGCTATTTTTTGGAATAATAATATTAGAAGTAGAATGAAATAAAATTAGGTTTTTGTTAGAGTTTTGCGAGAAGATGCTTTTTACTGGAGGGAAAAGTTATTCATGGCAGGTTTTGCAAACTCGCAAAGGAAATCCCGAAATCGGAGGCGAATCGCTGCTCGTTCACGCGAGGGACAGATGCGGTATGAGGGAATCGCAGAGGTGTAAAATATCAGCTGTGATAAATATTCAGACTTGTGGGCAATTCTAAATCCAGCAGTGTGAAAAGAATTCTGACTGAAAAATACCTCTGCGGTGACCTCCAGCCAATCAGAGAGCAGGATACAGGAAGTTGGAAGTTCAAGGAGAAGTTATTATGGCTTCAGTTCTGTTTTTTTTGCGTGTGTAAACTTGCATCACATGAAATGTGGGACTGCAGCTGAACATAGCGGAAACGGATCAGTAATCAAAGACAGAGTCATAACCTGGGGCTAATACATCACAGTTAGCACATAAAATATATGAACGTACGCCTGGCCCAACCCAGCATTTTGTGTACCAATCTCCCAGGAAACCTTTTTAATTTTGGGAAATATGTGTGCGAAAATGAACATATAACTAAATTTTATTCAATAATTGAATTCTATAAACCCTAAAATTGTAAAATCATTCATTTTCAGCATCGATAGACTTTTATTTAAAGAACCATTTTTTCCTTTTGCTGTATGACCATCAGGACGAAGAAAAAAGCAGCAAGAAAAAGAAACACAAGAAAAAGGAGCGTGAGGAGCCCGAAGGAGCCGGAGACGAGAAAGAGAAGAGAAAGAAAAAGTCGCGAAGCAAGAAAGCGGGTGAGCTGGACGATCTGGAGGCTTTCCTGGCTGGAGGAGAAGCGGCAGAGAAGAGAGAGGAGGGAGACTACGAGGAGCTCTAGAGGACAGAGCGCTCCAATCCAGATGTTTGGGGTTGTTTTTTTTTTTTGTAAACTTGCACTACTGGTCTCGACATGTCATTGGCATTTCAGCAGTGCAGTTCTTGACGTGGTTTGGTGTGTGGTGTGTGAGAGTGATGTTTATGAAGCCGCTTTCGGGCTCTCGTGTTTCATTTCCACCACGAAGAAAGGGGGAAGCGTCCATAACCCCAGCTGCAATAAGTGAAGACGCCATTAAGATCTCCTGCATCCTGCATGTAACTTTGTTCCAGGATAAAGATTCGACCGGCTACTGGCTTTTCTACTGTATCTGCCTCTTTTTCATTTTTCCATACCCACTCCAGAAGCGAACCACTCGGCATTGACTTAGTAGCTGTTATCGTTGTAGGCGTGTGCTGATAATACGGTGGTTTATCGTCTATTTTACAATGTTGTTCCAGTAGACTTTTTTTTTAAAAAGTGATTGTTGAGGTATGGATAGTTACAGAGCAGCACAAGGACATATGTCATCTTCATATCTTTTTCTCTAATCAGGTCAAAATGTAATTTGCTAAATTCTTTAGTTCATACTTGTTTGAATGAAAACTAGCAGGTTTGTATCCGATGAATACCTGCTATTTAAAGCTGAAAAATGTTATATTATCTTTCTTACTATTATTATTAAGTTGAAATGAACAATAAAATATTTAGCAGTAATAAAAAAAATAAAAATATATATAACTATGATATAAACAGTCGAATAGTTGAAGAAATGCTGTTCCGGAAAAACCATGCGCTATTGAGCAGTTTAAAGATTCAACCTTAAAGGTTAAGCGGTCCCAACGACAAGTCCTGAGGTACACCTGCTGGGGTTTTTTTGCACACTGATTACAATATACTTATATTGTGGCAGTTGATTTAGTTTTAAAGTTAAGCTGTCTTAGGTTTTAGTCCTGAGGTACACCTGCTGTTTTTTTCACACTAATTACTATGTACTTAAATCAGCAATTTATTGATTAAAAGGTAAATGGTCTAAGCATCGAGTCCTGAGGTACCTCTGCTTTTTATACAGAATGCTATTTTCTGTTCAAAAATTTAGCACAACGATCTGCAGTATAATGCAGTATAATAAAAGTTCTACTACGCTAAATCTTGTGGCAGTTAATTTTCCAATATCTAATTCAAGAAAACACTTCCTCAGCTCGGTTCGATTTCAGTAAGACGTCACGTCAAAATGGCTGCTCAGTTCCTTATCTTTGAGTAAGTTAGACTGTAGTGTAAATACACAGGTTAAAATCATGTACAGTTATTTTGAATGTGTCTAAAAATGATGCGTAATGTTTTTAGATGCAACAACATTGTGATCATATCATGAATTGAATTTTAACAGCAGCACACGCCTACTCGATCAAAAACGCATGACTGTTCTCCGTCTTGTTAAAGCATGGCTTAGCGTTCTTTTCTGCACATTGTTTTGTTGTATTGTGTAAGTGATGTGTGCTGCGTACTGTAGTTTGTGTCTCTGTATATAGATGAGTTTTGTTCTCCATTTTTTCAAAAGGAATTTATGTATATTTCATTTAGAGTGATTTTAAATTGTGAGGTTTTCTTCTGTTCCGTCAAAGCATTTCTCCGGCACAGGTTCACATATCGTGAAAAACTTGTAGGCCAATCTTATAGGAATAGTTCGGCCAAAAATGTTAACGCCCAAATTACACTAATAAAATTAAATACTGGAATCTCATTTAGGCCACACCTGCTACCATAATGACTTTAAGCTATGCGACAAAGGTTATTTATTGTTTATTTTTGTTTTTTCAATAGGTGACCCTGTTGTGGTCATGTGACGATGTAGCTAGAAGTACCTAACATTTTTTTGGCTGAACTCGGTTTTTAGGTTAGTCGAATACTAAAATATCTCTGGAGGTTTTTAGGCATTTGGGTTATGTTTAATGTTATAGAATTGCACGTCAAGGCAACTGCACTTCCTGTATGAATGTACGTATATATTTCAGTTACCGAACTATTGAGTGGTGAAATTATTTCGTACCACGAAACACCATGATAATGTAAACAAATCACAAAAGGATACAGGATTTAAAATTTGCCATTCTTTTAGAACATCGTAGAAAAGCTAAGCTCCTCATTCTCAGTTAGAGTCGATCAGCCGAGGTGTGTGCAGAAACTTGCTAAAGCTAACAAACTTCTTTTTCCTAAATTACACTGTCTGATTTTTATCGTCCGCATCCATTCCGGCTGTCCAAAATGTCTGCCTCTATAACATTCATTAATTATTGTTCAGCTACACATATGCAGAACTGTCCTGATATTGTTACTGCAAAGTTTTTTTGCGTTTAGCTACATTGCTAGTCAGCTCAAGCTCCTTTAGATTTTTCCTTAAAATTTGTTTATACAAAATGTAAAAGTGCTAAGCGATAACTTCCATTAGCCATGCTTTAATCTTTAAGGTCTGTAACTAAGTAGGTCAAAGGTTAATGCTTTCTGATAAGTAAGTCTGTAAATTACAGGTGAATTGGAGGTTAATGTGCGAGACACAAGTTTTTCAGGCTGGTTTGTTTTTGACATGTCGTTGACACACTCACCATGTTCGTATAAACACTATATAGACAAAAGTATTGGGACACCTGTCTCACTCCTCCTCCCATAATAATCTCTACACTTCTGGAAAGTCTATGCACTAGATTGGGTCATGTGACTATGTGGATTTGATCATTTAGTTACAATAGTATTAGTGAGATCAGAAACTAATGTTGTGGTTGAGGAGGTCTGGGGTTCAGTCGGGGTTCCAGTTCATCCCATAGTTGAGTCAGAATCAGGGTTCTTTATAGGACATGAGAGTTCTTTACCTTTAATCAAAATCAGAACACAGCGTGTCTTCATGGAGATCAGAGGCTTTGTGCACAGGTGCATTGTCATGCTGGAACAGGGTTTGGGGTTCAGCTTAATTCCAGTGTAGGAATAATGGAGCGATACAACTTTTAAAGAGGTTCTAGGCAACACTTTGGTGAAAGTAGACTTAAGGATGTGTTAGATGAGGTAATAAAAGCAGCATCCTGTAGATGGCATCATTTTATGAACATTTGAAAACACTCCTACACTCCGAGTAATTATCAACCTGAAAAATCCACGACACACAGATCCTCCAGCAGCTTTTATAAAAGACACTAAATGCGTGTCGGCTGATCGACTACGTTTATCAAACGTGTTTTTTTGTTTGTGTTTGGGTTTTTTTTTTTCCGAAACGCACCTTAAAACCTCAAACACACACCTGTCTTGCCCTCTGCAGCTGCAGACATGATCTAAAAATGATCGTCACAGCATAGATAACGATCATGTAGGTAGAAAAGACGCATGATATTATTTACTGTAAAGCCATTTTTGTTTCTGATGCTGTTGTGGTGATATGAGTTTCGCTTTCTCGGATATATTATGCATTACTGCGGACCAGTGAACTTATTATTATTATTATTATTATTATTATTATTATTATTATTACTGCTTTATTTCCTTAATGCTTGAGACCAAACCCAGTTAAGTGCAATGGACCTTTTCTGTTCTTTTTTTTTCTCTCTTTCTCTCTCTCTCTCTCTCTCTCTCCTTTTATTTTATTTTTTTTATTTTGTGGTTTTTGTGTTGATATTTTGAACGCTGTATACAACAATTCAAGAGACTCAAGAGACTAAACTGTGCTACTTCCATCTTCATACGGCTGTAATGAACTCGTTTCGAGCATCTGTCTCCGTCTGGAGCTCAGACTCTGAAGATATTTCATTTAAAATGACCCAACACACACACACACACACACACACACACACACGAGTGTCTTTGGCTTTCCAAAGAAACAAACAGCACTTTTGAACAGATCCGCACTCACGACTGGCTTCCTGTCTGACTTCATACCACATTAAACTGTGTGTGAAAATAAAACCCAAATATAGCACGGACTTTTCTTCATCACGCCTGCTTCCTGTTGTTTTATTTATTCGTTTACATGCAAATACTGTACACAACACACACACACACACACACTTTCAGAGCAGGGGGGTGCAAACTTTCGTTATGAGTTTAGAAGTCAAGGCAGTTGCTCTGTCTATCATTAAGAAGGAAGAAAATGTTTGGAACTAAACAAAAGAAACAAAAATCTAAAGCTTGTAATTAAAATCTTGAAATTAAGTCAGAAAGGAAGAATGGAAAGAAGACAGTGGGGAGAGATTGAAAGAAAGAAGGGAATAAAGAACTTAGAGGACAGAGGGGGGAAAAAAGGGAAAATGGAACTAAAAAGAAAGAAAAAAGAAATGAAGAAAATCTTGAAATAAAGTCATAGGGAAAGAAAGGTAGGATGGAAAGAAGACAGTGAGGAAAGATTAAAAGAAAGAAGGGAAAAAAAGGTTTGATCTCGGAATAAAGAACTTGAAGGAAAAGGAAGGAAAAAAGGGGGAAATTGGTACCAAAAAAAGAAGAAGGAGAAACTAAAAAGAAATGAAGGAAATCTTGAAATAAAGTCATGAAGGAAGAAAGACAGGATGTAAAGAGGAAAGTAAAAAAAGACTGAAAGAAAAAAGGAAAGGGAGGATCGATCTTGGAATAAAAACTCGGAAAAAAGCGGAAAATGGAACTTAGAAATGAAGGAAATCTTGAAATAAAGTCATACATGAAGGGAAGGAATGTTATTTTTCTCTTTATTTTAATTAAAGCTCAGATGATAAATGTGATTTTCACTCATTTAATTATGACAGCAAATCGAGTTACACAGAATCACCATGTTCTGAGAGGAGAAAATCTGGTGATTAGATTTGAAGTTTTTTACTAAATGTCACAATGAATTGAGAATAATACTGACTGTGTGTGTCTCCTGAGACCCAAGGAGAAAACAACGGTCATCAATTTCATATGTTTCGTGTGATTCTCGTTCCATTCCTTCCGTTAAAAACAGTCTACAATTTAGATGAATAAAATCTTATCATAGTTTTTTCATTTTTAAAAAGAAATTATTTTACAGCATGTCCAAGTCCATCCAGTCCATAAAAATGCTTGTAATTATGGCGGCCATATTGGACGCAGTGTAAGTGTATAACCTGGCATCCCAGCCAAACTAACTGGAATATCGGGGTTCGATTCCCAGCACCGCCCAAGTTACAACTGTTGGGAGCCCCTGAGCAAGACCCTTAAACCAGCAATTGCTTGTTGTATAAAAGAGATAAATGTAAGTCGCTCTGGATAAGGACGTCCGCCAAATACCGATAATGTAAATTTAAGGGAAATAAACTTTAAGTCTTTACACTGAAGACACATCAACACACACTTCTTAAGCTTCTTCATCATAGTTTTAAGCACAAACTATAAGATTTTTATAAAAAAACCAAATCTTATCAGGCTCTTTTCCGTCGACACGCACCGTTTACTCCTGAAACAAGATAACAGGGAATCCAGTTATTTTAGATTAACAACAGAAAATATATTCTAAGGAAATCATTTTTATGCTTAAAATTGAATTAAAATGGTTTAACAAACATCTTTACAACAGAGTGCTTTTTAAAATAAATAAAAATAAATAACGCTCGGTTTTAAAAATCTCACTAAATCTCTTCTTTTCTGACCTTCAACAATGGCCCCCTTTATGAGAAAGATTATAGTTTCACAGTTCAAGTTTATAAACTGTGAAATCTGCAAAGCTGCAAAACTTCACACAATCATTAAAATTACTGTTTATATCATTCATTCCTTCATTCATTCATCTTCTATACCCATCTTATTCCCTAATTTGGGGTCACTGGGATCTGCTGGAGTCAGGAGGGAGACACCCTGGACAGGTCACCAGTCCATCACAGGGTCACACACACACACACACACTCACACTCACACTCACTCCTATGAGCAAACAGTTGGGGGAAATGGTGGTTTAGTGGTTAGATTAAAGTGGTTAGGGTTCGATTCCCCACCATCACCACCACCGTGGGTTCTTAAGCAAGGCCCTTAACCCCCAATTGCTCAGTTGTATAAAAAAAGAGATAAATGTAAGTCGCTCTGGATTAAAGCGTCTGCCAAATGAAATGTAATTTAGAATCACCAGTCAATCCAACATACATGTTTTTGGACTGTGGGAGGAAACCGGAGAACCCGGAGTAAACACACACAAACACTAAGCCGCCTGGCTGCCCTTGTTTATATCAATCGTAGATTTAACAAGTGATACAGTTGTAGGTAACGTTATAATAACGTTATCATGTATTTTCTTTGTAGTCTATTTTTGTAGCAACTCAAATGTAAAACTGAATATATTTGAGTTTATATTCGAGTTTTACCACGTTTATGCTTTATTCTGTAGAAGTGCACTACACCTCTGAGTGTATTTGTGTCTGTAAATCCAGAAGCATCAGCAGATGTAATTTACCTTCGTTTTTCTTCCTGCAACAGATGGGTGAGTGAGATACGATAGTATGAGATAAAAGTCTCTATCAGTGTTAAATCGGAGTGTTGGCGGGTTTTTGATTCCTGTTCAACATTGCGACACTCACCCCTGCAGCGGATATGAGCCCAGATCACAGACAGCAGGAGCAGAATGAAGAACATATAGCGCAGGACTGTCCAGATCAAATTCATGGAGTCTGTGGGAGAATCCAAACATCCAACAAAACACAAGCTTTAATCTGAAATATTATCAATCTCACTCGAAACCTTCAACAATGGCCCTTTATGAGAAAGATCACAGTTTTTAGGGTTTAAGTTTATAACTGGGAAAATCCATTTTCCGAAAATAGTATTAAAAACATTATTAAAAAAAAATACATATTTGGATTAAAAAAAAAAATTATTTTTACTATAGATTAGACACTAAAGTTTAAGCAAATATTTATTCAGTTATGCATTTATTTTCTTGTTGTTTATTTTCAGTGTTTTTATCTAAAGTCTAAAAATTGGAGCATTTCAGTTATTCAGTTATTTCAGTTAATTAAAATCAGTTTATATTTATTTATTATATGTTTCAAAAGTAATCGATACAAATAAATAATATATATACACACCATTAAAAATAGATAAAAAAATAAATATATAATATAAAATATATATAGTATAAAATATATTTTGGGAATATCATATATGCGATTTTAATATATTAGTTTTATAATGTTATATAATATGGGAAGTGGTGGCTTAGTCTTAAAGGCGTTGGACTGACTTAAGACTGGGGTTCGATTCCGAGCACCACCAAATTGCCACTGTTGGGCCCCTGAGCAAGGCCCCTTAACCCCACAATTGGTCAGTTGTATGAAAGAGATAAATGTGCACTCTGGATAAGAGGACGTCTGCCAAATGCTGCAAATGTAAATATAAAAATAAATAAATAAAAAAAATAAAATAAAATAAAATAAAATATAAATAAAAATAAAATAAAATATTTACAATATTTGGCAGATGTCCTTATCCAGAGTGACTTACATTTATCTCTTCATACAACTGACCAATTGTGGGGTTAAGGGCCTTGCTCAAGGGCCCAACAGTGGCAATTTGGTGGTGCTAAAACAGTCCAAAAAACTCAACCACTGAGCCACCACTTCCCCATATAACATATAAAAATAGAATTTAAAATATCAATTTAATTATAAAAATATACAAATATATTATTAGTGTTAGTTTTAGGACAATATTATTAAGAGAGTATAATTTTATGCATAATTAGTATTTATCTATAAATCATTATAAAAAAATATTATTGTCGAGTCTCTGGAAGAGTAAACCAATGAATAATATAAATTAGTAGGCAAATGAATTAATTATTCAAGTTAATTAATATTTACTTTTATTGTGAAGATTAAAAAATGTCTTAAACGTTTTAATTGACTTTCTTTTGTATAATTCGTCACTTTCTTACTTTCTCACAAATATGTACAGTGTATTTTTTTTTTTTTTTTTTTTTTGCAGACAGGAAAGAAGTTAAATTTTATGCCTATTTCTGTTTAATGATCATCAGTAAAACTTTCTGGTCTGGTCTGAGACTCGAGTATTGAGATGATAACTAGAAGCACTGAGTGTCTTCTGATCAGACTCACTGTGGATTTCTGTCTCCGCCAGTTTGATGACGGTGCCGCTGCCATTCTTTAGGCCGCACAAGTAAACTCCGTCCCCCTGAGACAGACTCCTCACAGACACGGTGAAGGCGTCAATGTCTTCGGTCACTCTCAGACGCCCGCTGTCCAGCTCACTTACTCCTGCTGGGAAGGAGAAACCCATGCAGCAGCTGGGATTGTTTGTGTCCCTTTTACACCAGACTCTCTGCAGGTTAATATTCTTCGAGTCGTAGGGACATTTCAGAACCTGCTCAGCGTAACACTCGGACACCACTGCGAAAAAAGAGCACGAGTCAACACGATTCAATAACAAAGCAGGTAAAAAATAGTTAATTAAGGACATACATTTTAATTTAAATTTATCCCTGGGGTAACACTACTTTATCTTTATGCATCTTTGCCCCATCAATAACTATCCATCCTTACACTTCTCTATATCCCACCCATATTCACTCTGTATTTACTGTATCATACATCCATAACTATCTATCCTTACACTTCTCTATATCCCACCCATATTCACTCTGTATTTACTGTATCACACTCTATATCATCCACATCTATATTCACCTAGCCATCCTTACATCCTTCTCTATATCCCACCCATATTCACTCTGTATTTACTGTATCACACAACTATAACTATCTATCCTTACACTTCTCTATATCCCACCCATATTCACTCTGTATTTACTGTATCACACATCCATAACTATCTATCCTTACACTTCTCTATATCCCACCCATATTCACTCTGTATTTACTGTATCACACATCTATAAACTAGTCCATCCTTACACTTCTCTATATCCCACCCATATTCACTCTGTATTTACACTGTATCACACTGTATCCTATAATCCTATCTATCCTTACACTTCTCTATATCCCACCCATATTCACTCTGTATTTACTGTATCACACATCCATAACTATCTATCCTTACACTTTTCTATATCCCACCCATATTCACTCTGTATTTACTGTATCACACATCCATAACTATCTATCCTTACACTTCTCTATATCCCCACCCATATTCACTCTGTATTTACTGTATCATACATCCCATAACTGTCTATCCTTACACTTCTCTATATCCCACCCATATTCACTCTGTATTTACTGTATCACATACATCATCTATAACTATCTATCCTTACACTTCTCTATATCCCACCCATATTTACTCTGTATGTTACTGTATCACACATCCATAACTATAGCTATCCTTACACTTCTGACTATATCCCACACCCATATTACCACCCATACTCTGTATTTACTGTATCACACATCCATAACTATCTATCCTTACACTTTCTGTATATCCCACCCATATCTTCACTCTGTATTTACTGTATCATACATCCATAACTATCTATCCTTACACTTCTTATATCCCACCCATATTCACTCTGTATTTACTGTATCACACATCCATAACTATCTATCCTTACTTAACTTCTCTATATCCCACCCATATTCACTCTGTATTTACTGTATCATACATCCATAACTATCTATCCTTACACTTCTGTATATCCCACCCATATTCACTCTGTATTTACTGTATCATACATCCATAACTATCTATCCTTACACTTCTGTATATATCCCACCCATATATTCACTCTGTATTTACTGTATCATCACACATCCATAACTATCTATCCTTACAGTTCTTCATATCCCACCCATATTCACTCTGTATTTACTGTATCACACATCTATAACTATCTATCCTTACACTTCTGTATATCCCACCCATATTCACACTCTGTATTTACTGTATCATACATCCATAACTATCTATCCTTACACTTCTCTATATCCCCACCCATATTCACTCTGTATTTACTGTATCACACATCCTATAACTATCTATCCTTACACTTCTGTGTATATCCCACCCATATTCACTCTGTATTTACTGTATTATACATCCATAACTATCTATCCTTACACTTCTTCTCATATCCCACCCATATTCACTCTGTATTTACTGTATTACATACATCCATCCTTACACTATCCCACCTATCCTTACACTTCTCTATATCCCACCCATATTCACTCTGTATTTACTGTATCATCACATCCATAACTATCTATCCTTACACTTCTCTATATCCCACCCATATTCACTCTGTATATCCCTACCCCATATTTACTCTGTACTGTACACATCCATAACTATCTATCCTTACACTGTTTTTTCTGTAATATCCCCACCCATATTCACTCTGTATTTACTACTGTATTATACATCCATAACTATCTATCCTTCACTCTCTTCTCTAATATCCCACCCATTTCACCTCTGTATTTACTATTATCATCCATACTGTCTCTTATATCAACCCCATACTTCACTGTATACTAACACATCTAACTACTATCCTTACACTTCTCTATATCCCACCCATATTCACTCTGTATTTACTGTATCATACATCCATAACTATCTATCCTTCATTTACTGTATCCTTCTCTATATATCCCACCCATATTCACTCTGTCTTATACAACCATAACTATTTACTGTATTTCTGTATCACATCCATCAACTCAAATCTATTATCCTTACACTTTTTCTATATCCCACCCATATTCACTCTGTATTTACTATATCACACAAACACTTGTATGTTTATTTCCATTATGTCGTTACTTGCACAGCTATAACTGTATCACACTACTGCACCCTCTGTACATTATTTACCCTAATCCTCTGTAATTAACAACCCTCAGACCCTTATTTATTGCACTGCTATTTATTGTAAATAAGCCACTTTTGCACTTAGTTAGATGCTAACTGCATTTTATTGGCTCTGTACAGGCACCTCGCACAGTGACAGTAAAGTTACATCTAATCTAATCTAATCTAATCTAATCTAATCTAATCTAATCTAATCTAATCTAATCTAATCTAATCTAATCTAAGGAATTACCCCTCAGAGGGATCAAGCCTTCTTTCTAACTAGGAGATTCGTCTCAATGACAGAACGATCACTAATTATGCAGAAATGTTCATATTCACTGAAATCCAATAACAAGGCATGGATTTTAACATTTTTAAAAAATACCCTGTCATTAGTAATAATGATTTTTAACTGTTATATGTATATTTATTACTCTTATTTTTTTTATTGATTTTATTTTAAAATGGTGGTCTTTTACCTGCAGAGATGAAGATCAGTGTGGCTGCTCCCATAAACATTTTCCTCCTGGAATAAAACACACAAACACAATGATGAGAAACGTTCTGCTTTCGGCTGAGGGCAATTAGGAAATGAACATGACAGGAAGTAGCCACGACCTTAAAACCCTGCACTCGTTCTTCCTTCTTCAGCTTTAGCGTGATTATTTATTCGATGTAAAATGTAAGACCATTAAACTCATTGATGGGAGGATTAAAATGCCGAAACAATAAGACAGCTTTACATTATAGGATAAAATGAGACAAAAGAATTTTCTAGAATTTTGATAAGTTGAGACCCCAAAAAGAAATGAATTAGTTGAATTTTCTTTCTATTTTGAATTGATAAGGCTGTGCTGTTGTGCTGCTTTGGATCAATTCCCTTTTTAAAGAAATATATTTTGTTTTTGGTCCAATTTTTGAATGTATTAATACACTCAAATCTGTACTTATTGCCTCTATAAAATCATCCAAAAGCACACAATTAATCGGAAAAGAAGAAATGATTAGAGTAAAGAAGGAAAGAGAACAGAAGAGAAGAGAAGAAAATAGGGAAGAAGAGAAAAATAGAAAAGAGGAGAAGAGAAGAAGAAAGAAGAGAAGAAAGAAAAAGAAAAAAGAAAAAATAGAAGAGAAGACGAGAAAAGAGATGAAAAAAAAGAAGAGAATAGGTGAGGAGAGGAGAAAAGAGAATAAATAAAAAGAAGAGAAAAGAAAATAGAAGTTAAGATAATCAATATCAATGTAAACATAATTCCCACGTGAGTTTATTAAAAATTTTTTTTTATTTTTTCATAACATCAGAAAGCTGACCTCTTAAAAAGGAACTAAGCTTTATATTTGTCAGAATAAACCCATAAAATGAATAATATCTACTGTATTACTGTTTATTATAACATTTATATACATTTATAAAGAAAACTTAACGAAGCCGAAATAACAATAATAATTAACCTACATTTCTTTTATTATGAAAGCGAATTCTATCTTCTGTTTGATTGGTTCAGTCCCTCGGCCAATAGAAAGCAGCGTTGCTAGTTGGTCGCCCGGTTACCGTTGTCATCAATGCGGCACGTGTAAACGAGCTGAAGAAAATAGTTACAAAATGGTGAGTAAAATCCTTTAAATTTAAACATTTATTCTGTTAAATAATTTTTTTTGTATATATAATTTTAACAAAAGAAGTGATTCGTGTGGTTATTATAACTAAAACAGCTGGAAGCGAAGGGTTTGTATATTATGTTGGGCTGAATCCCAAATGTGTTTCTGTTGAGCGTTTAGGGCACTAGGTAGGGTTCGAAATAACGGAACTGGACTTATTGTAGTGAACTAATGTGTCGGATTGGAAGGCGATTTGGGATGTGGCCTTTGGTTCTTAATGCTAGTTTGCTCTGTTGCGCATACCTAACACGCTTTAATCGCTTTTGAAGTGAAGTAAAAATAAAATTTATATTTTGTAGCTGGATGTAAGAAAATAAATGTGATTCAAACAAATAATACAAATAATAATATAATCGAATAAGAAAGCTAACGGCGTTATTTTAATAAAATTTGTCTCACCGTTACTGTAAGTACACGGAAGTTAAATAAAAGTTGTCTAGAATTTTGAACGAATTGTTTTTATACCCGTTTACATATCCTAAGAAAAGGTATAGATTTCTCATTTTAATATTAAAATGCGCCCATTTTGGAAAAAAAAACCTAGAGGTTTTTAATGAATATGAATTCGTGTTCATATGTTTCTAAACAGATAAAACACCACTGACAGGACACAAAATATGGATTTCCCTAAATATTAATAATCTATAATAAAATATTTACAGTAGAGCGTTAATAAGGCACAAAATGGAGCGATTATAAAACACTCTCTGTTGGGTTTTTTTTTTTTTTTTCACAACCAATTAATTCTGAAAGGCTTAAAACAAACAATTAATCGTTAAAGCCCCCAAACAGGCAATAAATTGTCATAATCGAAATGATTTCTTTGACAATTAATCGTCAACCAAATTTGATAATCATGACAGCTCTATGTTGACACTTTATTTATTTATTTATTCATTCATTCATTTGTTTGTTTGTTAGTACAAAAAGCAGATAACCGACAGAAACCTGGCATCGATTAGTGATTAAAAACATGCTTGAATTCAGAGGGTGCCAATACTTTAGAGTACTTTGCTAGAGTACTAGCCAAACAAATCTCAAACAGAGATAAAGAGGCCATTACTTTTACGTTGTTTATTGACGAAATACCCTATGTTGCAGACTCTGTGTAGTGCACTAGGGACTGCCCTACCTAGTGGACGTAAAGTAATTTAAAGGCTATTTTTTATTGTAAGAAAAAGAAGCTATTATGTTCCCGTTTTTGGGATTCGACAGACACCGTTATTCAGATCAAATTACATTTATGCACATTGAGGTTGTGGTTGAGGGCCTCTAGGGTCCTTTAGGGGTTTAGTAGTGGCTACTAGAGGGTGCTGGGAATCAAACCTATAATCTCCAGATCAGCATTCAGACACCTTGACCACTAAGCTACTGCTCACATTGGTTTTAACCAATCAGTGTTCTGCACCAGGGTATGTCCCGCCCACACATCCCACCCCGCCTCACAGATTCTTGAGCTCACTACTGTTTTTTTTTGGGTTGATCACACCAGAACCAGAGATCAATATTCGAACAGTATTCGTTCTCTAACGTCACTTGTGTATCACATGTTCTGGTTCAGTTACGGCGAGAGGTTCGGCTCAGGAAGGAGTACCTGTACAGGAAGGCCCAGGAGGACCGACTGCGCTCCATCGAGGAGAAGAAACAGAAACTTAAATCAGCTTTAGATGGTGAGTCGCACATTCTTAAGTCTGCGTCAGTAATTTTACCCATCGCCAAACATCGACTTCCTGTTTTTATTCCTGATTATTAAAAATTGCCTTTATATTTTATACAGTTCGACTTAAAATTACTAAATCCGATTAGGAATATTTGTGCGTTATTTTTTTGATTAGTGCTTCATGATACGTTCTTCTCTTTTTCATGACACTGTGTGGTTTTCTGGACACTTTAACACCGTCAGCTTTAATCCAAGTCTTCACTCGACTCCACACTGTGTGTTTACACATGCAGGGGTGTAATTTCCACTGGCGACAGGGGGAACATGTCCCACACACACACACACACACACACTTACTTTAAAATCGCTACGCTACGGCGGAGCAGGACCGAGCAGAACGTCCAGGAACGTCGTACACACACGGAAAAATAGCTCACAATATTTAACATTTATTTTCACCCAAATGTTTCTCTCAAGTCTTTACAATCAGCTCCTATTATACAAGAGAAAGAGTCAGCATCTTCATTTATTATTATAGGCTGCACGGTGGCTTAGTGGTTAGCACTGTTGCCTCACAGCAAGAGGGTCCTGTGTTCGATTCCCCTGCAGGGGTCTTTCTGTGTGGAGTTTGCATGTTTTCCCCGTGGTTGTGTGGGTTTACTCCGGGTTCTCCGGTTTCCTCCTACAGTCCAAAAACATGTATGTTTGATTGATTGGTAATTCTAAATTGCCCATAGGAATGAGGGAGGGAGGAAGTGAGGGAGGGAGGGAGTGAGTGAGTGAGTGTGTGTGGCCCTGTGATGGACTGGCGACCTGTCCAGGGTGTCCCCCTCCTGTCTTTCACCCTTTCAGAGACGGCTGGGATAGACTCCAGCAGGTCCCCGTGACCCTGAATTAGGGAATAAATGAGTATAGAAGATGAATAAATGAATGAATTATTAGAATCCACTTAATTTCCTGGATTTTGCAATAACATCGTCACCATAAATACAATTCATATAAAAAAAACAAAGGTTCCACCGTTAAACCGTGTTTTTATCTTTTCATTGCCGTTATTCATCCTAAACCTTCATCTCTTAATCCTTTTCTACAGCGTTTCTTTTCAGACGCTGAGCTCGAAATAAAGATTTAATGCCTTCTTTCCCCTGTTTTGTTCTTTCCACAGAAAACCGTCTGATCCCTACAGAGATCCGCAAACAGGGCTTACAGCTGCAGAAGCTTCTGGAGTTTGATGACGAGGGCGGAGATGGTAAATCTCTATCAGTCACACCATCTTTAATCTGTTAATAAACGATCCTGCAGTTTGCTGGTTTATAATGTTGATATAAACTTTAAATACACTGAGTGAGTGGGAGGGTGAGTGAGTGAGTGGGAGGGTGAGTGAGTGAGTGAGTGGGAGGGTGAGTGAGTGAGTGGGAGGGTGAGTGAGTGGGTGAGTGAGTGAGTGAGTTGAGTAAAGTATGTACAATAAGAGTGTACAATTTAAACACTGGCCTGAGTGACATATTGGAACTCGTCTGTTACAGATAAATAAAGATGACCTGTTTTTACTCACTTTTCTTTAAACAGGTTTTTTGTCCATTTGCACTTTTTCATATTTTAATAACAATTTTAATTTATACATTTAATTTTTTTTCTTGGTTATGGTTTAACGTTATAAAACATTATTTACTCTGTGCATTATATAAATTGTGTGTGTGTGTGTGTGTGTGTGTCCGTCCCAGGCGTCAGCTCGCACATGGACGACGAGTACAAGTGGGCCGGTGTGGAAGATCCTAAAATCATGGTGACGACCTCCAGAGACCCGAGCTCCAGACTCAAAATGTTTGCCAAGGTCAGATTTTACCTTTTTTTTTTAGTTACATTTTTTTCTATTTGTTGATGTGTGTGTGTGTGTGTGTGTGTGAAAATCTCATGCACAAATCTCACATTAAGTTTCTACACTTGTTAACCACAGGAAGTGAAGCTGTTATTCCCGGGGGCCCAGCGCATGAACAGAGGAAACCATGAAGTTGATACGCTGGTACATGCCTGCAAGGCCAACAGCGTCACCGATTTGGTGATCGTCCATGAGACCCGAGGACAACCTGGTACCGTATCTGATTGCGGTCTCATTTGTTCACTCATCTGTTCTGAGTGTCTGTGTGCTTGATTTTGTTTTATTTTTTTTGTGTCATCAGACGGTCTGATCGTGTCCCATTTGCCTTTCGGACCGACGGCGTACTTCACTCTGTACAACGTGGTGATGAGACACGACATCCCGGACATCGGCACCATGTCCGAAGCTTTCCCTCATCTCATCTTCCACAACTTCACCTCTCGTCTCGGCAGACGGGTGAGTCACTCCGGAAGATCAACAAACAACAGTTAGTTTAAAAAAACAAAAAAACAATCAGTGTTCCACATCGTCTTAAGCCCCGCCCACACGTCCAGGCACGGCTTGCATGTTTGGTGACAGTAAAAAACAGTGGGAAAGAAAATTCAGTGCTGTAGCATCATCTGGTGGCCAACACGAGCATTGCAGAATAATTTACCAGCTGCGATTTTTTTATAAGTTAATATTAATTAAAAAAAATTAATTTAACAACAATCATGTCAAGATGTCATAATAAGAATACATGATTTTCATCCATCTATTTCTATATATCAGCATGAAAATTAAATGGTCTTTAGAGCTAAATCTGTGTATGTCATTTAACTTATTTTATAAATTTATAATAAAAACAGTCCGGATTTTTTATTTATGTAGGTGGATGTAAGATGGTTGTATGTTTAAAACTGAATGTTTACCCCATCTTTTTTTTTTTTACAGGTGTCCAACATCCTTAAGTACCTGTTTCCTGTTCCCAAAGACGACAGCAGGCGTGTAATAACATTTGCCAATCAAGATGATTTCATCTCCTTCAGGTGGCTAAATTTAGTCTTTAACTCATCGGCTGCTGTGTGATCGATCTTACAAATGTAATTGCAGCCTGTAGATTCTGAGGAAATCTGTTATTTATTGGGACCAAGTACCAAAGTCGCACAGCTGGAATTGTCTTTGCCGTCCAATTCATCAAAGACAAAATCGGAGAATGAAGTTTAAGACAATTTCTCAATAACATTTTTTACATATTTTATATTCATTTTTTTATATGATTTCGTCTTGTCAGTTATATTTAGCCTACATAACCTGATGTTAATAAACTGGTATTTTTACTCTGGAAGGTTACTAAAAACAGAATGAGGGGCAAAACCTTAGTAACAGTTTTTGCCCCTAAGCGCTCGTAGACTGTGTTTTCTTCGGGCGTTAAGAGTTTTTACCAGAAAGTACTGTAGGTTATATAAATTTAATAATATATATTTATATACATACATTAAAAAATGCATTTGTTCATTACAGGCATCACGTTTACAAGAAAACCGACCACAAGAACGTCGAGCTGACCGAAGTTGGACCGCGGTTTGAAATGAAACGTAAGTCACTTGTTGGTTACCCAAAGATTTTAATGTTATTTAATGCAGCATGTGATTTCTGACGTTTGTCGAATAGTTGCTTTTGTATTTAATTTTTGAAAAAAAATGTTTTTAAGGCCAAATTTATGATGACTTAAAAGTTATTTAAACAGCGTATATTTCTCTGACAGTAATACAGGAATACAAATCAGCCGACTTGTTTATGATCATTATACATCAAACGATCGTATAAGGTTTAAAATAAACCCTAATTGGGTCACGTGACCTTAGAGCATTTACCTGAGACACAAATATCAATAACGTGTACACTTCCGTCTGGTCCGCAGCGTACATGATCAAGCTGGGAACTCTGGAGAACGAGAGCACGGCGGAGGTGGAGTGGCGGCATCACGCCTACACGCGCACAGCCAAAAAGAGGAAGGCTCTGAGTGTGGAGTAAACGAGTGTCAGTATGATCAGTGTTTAAAAAAAAAAAAAAAAAAGACTGTGTGGGTTCATTATTCTGCTTTTCACCGGATTCTTTTAGTGACGCTGTTTGTAGACGGAGGAGTGTCAGGTTTATTTTTTTACTTAAGTGAATGACACACTTATTGTTTTCACAGGACGCAATGTTTTGTATCTAAACTGCTGCTTGTAATGATACAGAGAAACCATAAAGCAAAAAAAGGTCTGAACAATATTTTACAGAACATTTTCTTCTTCTGTCCAATCAGACACCAGAACAGTGTTGCAGTATAATTGTAATAAAATACTATATTGTTTCATGAATCTGTTTATATTTAATAATTTTTTTTATCAATATCCCGGCTGTTGTGTAACAATAAAATAAAATTGTGTAAAAGTTTGTCTCTTTATTTTATTAACACATCGAATCCTCTTACATTTTATCAGTGGTTAAAATGATTATTTATCAAGTAATTATTAAGTAATAAGTTAAAGATGCAAATGGTTTATTTTAATTATATTCTTATTATTTTTCCTGTGTTTTAAAAAGCGGCTTTAATTTTGAAAGGAACTCTTGTTCGGAACTCTTCCGCATAAAAAAAAAAAAAAATCAATCAATAGACTACGCATGCGCAGCGCCAACACGGAAGCACATTCGGGTCGCGTTAACTTAAAGGAATCATGCAGTGTTTGAAGATGTTTTGCGCGTCACACAGATGTTTCCTGAACCTACAGAACATCTGTAGAGCAGCGTTTTCACGTGCAGCATCTGGATCAACATTAGAGTTTTTCAGAAAAGACATTGTTCATTTTAAAAGAGCGAAATGGCTCCTGGACCTGAAGTTGGCGAGGTGTTTGTGTTCTTCAGTAAGGACGTGTTGGAGGTGCGGATCTTCTGCTCAGCTGTTCTTCTGCTCTTCATGTGATGCCCTACAGCCTCCTCAAGACCAAGCTACTTATTTTGAGCTTTTAAACTGGTAAATTTAATATAATGCAAAACAAATGAAATTTATTATAAGACGTTACAGGGTATCCTTTCTATCTATTTGTTTATTTTTCCATTTTTTTTGTAATATTCTGTCTGTTTTTCACTGTTATTAACTTTAAGTATTAACAGTGACAGATAACCCAAGGAATATAGAATATGGAGTAATTTTAAGGTGTTGGACTGATATCAGAAAGACCTGGGTTCGATTCCCACCACCACCAAGACACCACCATGGGTCCCCCGAACAGCTGCATAAAAGAGATGAATGTAAGTTTCTCTTGAGTCTGGATTTAAGGATGACTACCGATTTAACACGTCTGATCTCTTCTGGAAGCTGCTTTCACTGACAGGCTGTGTAATAAGTGGACGCGTTGGTCTAACTGACTTGATAATAATGATCTGAATGATCTGATTGGTTTATATTCTGTGATCAGATCCATTCACATTCACAGCATTTGGCAGACGTCCTTATCCAGACCAACTTACATGTATCATTTTTAAAGGCCTGTCCAGGTGCCCAAAGTGGTGGCTTGGTGGTGCAGGGAATCAAACACCCGGTCTTTCTGGTATCAGTCCAACACCTCAACCACTAAGCCACCACTTTCCCCAAAATGTCTGTACGTCCTATAGGCCATTGGGTGATTTATAAATGAGTAACCGGTCTTTTAAAATCAACTGGTAGTCAGTGATTGGACCTGAGGACTGGTGTGTTGTGGTCAGACACCTGGTGTCAGTGTTCTTTATGAGCTGCAGCTGTCTAATCAAGAGTACATTATTGTGAATATAAATATCTTTATTTGTCACATATGAAATTTGTTCCTTTGCATATCCCATCTTAGTAAGTTGGGGGTCAGAGCGCAGGGTCAGCTATGATACAGCGCCCCCTGGAGCAGGAAAGGCTAAAAGTCTTGCTCAAGGACCCAACAGTGGCTGGCTGGCGGTGGTGGGGCTCGAACCCAGGTCTTCCTGGTATTCGGATCAACAACTAAGGCTGGCGGTGATGGGGCTTAAACCTGATCTTCAGACCAACAACTCAGCACCTCACCCATTTAAGCCACCACTGTCCCACCATAGTCCAGTCTACTGGTGATACTGACCACCAACCACTGAATGGACAAGAATCTCCAGATCCTGACCGGAACCAAAGCCAGAATGTTTTTGATGTGATAGTTTGCTTAGTTTTGATAAACACCAGCGATAGTTTCCTGATATGTTAAGCTGAATTGCTGTTAGTACTTAATTTATAATGAAGTCTAGATATAATCACTTTAAAATACTGTTCACACTGTTCCGTTTCAAATGTTTAGACTTTATTTATTTTTTTATTTTATAACTTTAGTGAACAGAAGTTTGCTTTGGACACTCAGAAGCTTCAAGGAAAATACATAGAGCTTCAGAGATCTTTGCATCCTGACAACTTCAGCCAGAAATCCCAGGTACTGAGAGTGAGAGAAACACTGCCCTCTGCTGCCGGTTTGGAAAATTACACTTAATTTACATTTACAGCATTTGGCAGACTTACATTTATCTAATTCATACAACTGAGCAATTGGGGGTTGAGGGCCTTGCTCAGGGACCCAGCAGTGGTGGCTTGGTGGAGCTGGGAATCGAACCCACAATCTTCGGGTTGATAGACCTTAACCATGAGCCACCACTTCCCCACTTAATGATTTATATGATCAGTTTCTTCAGGATTTCAGAGGCTCTTTTTGTGCTTGTTGCTGATTATAGTTAAATTTCTCATCAGCTTTAAAAAAAAAATGCGATGAATGTTAAACTATTATTGCGCAACAGCGGCAGATTGGTGGTGCTGGGAATTGAACCCTGATCCTCCAACACCTTAACCACTGAACTACCACTTTCAGGATAATAGTAATAGTATCCTGAGATGCTCTTTGTTTTTTAGAAGCGTTAATAATTCACACCATGGATATGACCTGCATTTACAATGCTGACATTTCTCAGAGATTAAATTCTGTGCTAAATCGTCTATCTGTAGGTGTGAAGTCTCCACCGGTTGCTGGTACATTAGTACAACTAATGACCCGAGTAACAGTAAAAGTAATAATGTTTAAAGTTTTTTGATTAAGAGAGTAATAAAGTCTGGGATGATAAGTGTGGTAAGTTATTAATTACTTTGGATCTGATTAAAGAAAGAGAAAATCCTGAATCCAGAAAAATGCTAACAATCATAACTACATGTAATACACAGAAAAATAAGTTGAGGTTTTATAGTAATTACGGTAAGAGTAAAGTGTCCATAGTGTCAGAATCACCATTAAATAGTCATTATGGTGAAATTTACTGTAAGATGTTTCCTCAGGTTGGAGCTGGAGTTCCTCTGCACTTGTTTTAGTCACATTGATGACGTCACATTATGGACCTGTTGGTTTCTCTGATTGGAGTGTATAAACTGATTAGATGTTGAAGGTTGTGTGTGTTTCTGTTTCTACTGATATTCTCACTTCTTCTCCCTCTTCAGTTGTTATTTTCCGAACTGATCGCGCTTTAATAAATGAGCGTGTTTCACGTTTGTACTTCAGACGACTGCAGCCTATCACCAGACCCGACATCTCATTATACCAGCCTGAATCGCTACGGCACAGCCAACATTAAGATTTTTCATACCTCAAGATTATTTTACTATTTTCCTTCTTCCAAATTCTTTAAATTCACACCTTTTATGATTTTGCGTTTACTCTAGCCTCAGTTTTCTGTTTGTGTCTGACATTAAAACCTTAAGTGCTTTTCTGCTGCTTTCAAATGTTTAGCCTGCTTTTCAGCTCAACATGGATGCAGAGAGCGGTAATTCGAGTTACTGTTAACTTAAAAACTTATTATTCTCTGAAAAAACACAAGACATTTCTGACAGGAAATATCCAACAGGGGTGTTTTGTATATCTTGGTACATGGATCTTTTGCCTGCTTTAAGGTTTCCCGTATAACTTTGGTCCTTGAGGTTTATAACCCTGCCCCCTTGTCTGACGGACAGCTTAGTTCCTCTTACTGCTTCATAAAAAAACCCCTGAATGCTCATGGCTTCTTAAGAGTTTTCAAGTGTCTTGAATTACACTTGTAACTGCTGGTCCTAATTAAAAAAACAAGCTTATGTAGCAAAAAATATCTTGACATTACACCATTGTGAGGTCTTTACATGATCTTCCAAACCCCAGACAACCGTTTGTCCTTTTTTAATTTCCCTGCCGTTATTCGTCCAGACACCCGTCTCACGCCTTGCCCTCGCTCCGGAGAGATCCAACTAACTCCCCATCCATACGTCGTTACCCAAACACAGAGACACCTGACAACAGGGGTGAAAGAATCCGATTATCGGTGTGGCCGTGGATTGGAGATTAAAGACAGCAGCTGTGTGTTTGGGGGATTTAGTCTGAACATGTGTGATAGTTGCGAATGACTGGCTGTGAGCAAAATGTGTGAGTTTTAGATGAGTTTTTTTTCCCGCTTTTGTGAACTTACAAAAGGTGCAATTTCCCGTCGACACCCCGTGCTTGGCTGATGGGCTATATTTAACCAGGGTGTGACTCAGATTTATTCGAACAATAATATTTCTTTTTGTTCTGACTCTTGGTTCCAGACAGAACAGCGATATTCGGAAGAGCAATCAGCCTTAATAAACAAAGCCTACAGAACTCTACAGAAACCTCTTACACGCAGCGTCTATTTGGTAAGAAAAGCTTTTTCCTGGTATGGAAACGGTTATCAAAAAAATGTTTGTCCTAAACTTTTTCGGGTTGTCAGATAAATTAAGGTTTTAATAATACTACGGATGCTGTTTGTCTCTTGCTGCCACTGCCACAGACACAAATCCAGTGTTTGCACATTTTCACAGGCCTCGTTATGAAATTTATTTTATGGACAAAACTAGGGACTTTAAACACCACTTCAAAAAACACAGTGTTATATGACACTGAAACACACAAAATCTGCAAAATACTAAAGCCCTGATGATCGATATAGTACCCGCTAGATTTGTTTCAGTACCTGCCGTATTCGTTCTAGCAGCTGCTACACATAATTCAGTACCAGCCGAATTTGTTTCAGTACCTGCCGTATTTGTTTAAGCAGCTGCTGCATTTGTTTCAGTACCTGGCTCATTTGTTCTAGCAGCTGCTTCACCTGATTCACTACCAGCCGCATTTGTTTCGGTACCTGCCGTTTTTGGTTCACATTTGATTTAGTACCCTCTGTATATGATTCAGTACATTTCGCATTTGATTAATCAGCTGCCGCATTTGATTCAGTACCTGCCATATCTGTTTCAGTCCTGCTGTTTTAGTTTTTTACTACTTTCCATGCTCGATTTAGTATCTGCTACTTTCGATTGGGTGCCTGTCATGTTCGATTTAGTACCAGCAGCAATCATTTCACTACCGGACGTATTTGATTTAGTACCTTTCACATATGATTTATGAACGGTGGCCTCCAATTCAGAACCTTTTTTTGCCATATTTCTAAATGCCATATTTATTTCAGTCCTGCCACATTTGTTTTTGTCCATTGCATTCAATTCAGTACCTGTTATATTCAATTTGGGTTGAGGCGCATTTATTTCAGTACCTGACAGATCCGAATCAGTACATGCAATATGTATTTCTTCACCTGCCACAATCAATTCAGTACCTGCCGCATTTGAATCAGTACGTACTGATGATTTTATATATATATATATTCAACTTCATTGTCGTTGTGTAAGGTATGTGTACAGAGCCAATGAAATGCATTTTTCGCATATCCCATCTTAGTAAGTTGGTGGTCAGAGTGCAGGGTCAGCTATAATACAGAGCCCCTGGGGCAGGAAGGGTTAAGGGTCTTGCTCAAGGACCCAACAGTGGTTGACTTGCCGGTGGTGGGGCTTGAACCCAGTGTTTCTGGGTTTCTGGTCTTCAGATCAGCAACTCAGCGCCTTAACCATTTGAGCCACCACTGCCACCATGTGTGTAGATGTGTGTAAAATAACGTTACAAGGAAAATAATGTGAACGTACAGAAAAATTTAGATTTAATGGACATTAGATCTAACGAACAAAATCTGCAGAGGGGTAGTGTGCGAATGGTGTATCAATACGTCAGCGCGTAGCTAACAAAGTTTGTTAATTCCAGAAATTGCCGCTGTTGTTTTTAGGCCACGAGAAAAACAATGATTCAAATTAGCAGATAAAAATAATGAATAAAGAGTAATTGTTTTTCAAGAACATGTGATCATATTAGCAATAATATGCTTTTTTTGTTGGTCTTTTTATTATTGATCTGTTATTTATATAATTATTATCATATACCACATCTGCTGGCCGAGTTTCGGTGAATACGCCGTTACTATAATAACAATAACCCGTTCATTTAAACTTTTACTATTCATTCATTTGTCTGTTATAGAAATTTAGACTAAATTAAAAGAATTTGTTAGTGGCATTTTGTAATATGAAACATTTTGTGGGTTGATGCTGCTGCTGCTGCTGCTGATGATGATGATGATGACGATGATGAATTGCAGCTGCAGTTGCGAGGAGTGGAGCTGGATGAAGGCACAGACTCCACAGTAGATCCGGCCTTGCTGGTAAAGATCATGGAGGTCAACGAGAAGCTGGCGGAAACTCAATGCCTCAACGAGGTCAATGCTGTTGGGCAGGAAGTACAAGGTGAGCACCGCCACACAGCATAAATTAATAAAATAATAAAAAAAAAACCTTGTAAACATTTCTACACCCACATTTAAGCCTTGTTTATTTGACTTCTTGTGAACGCTTTATAGAAATGCTCAAGGCTACATTTTTATTTTCATTCTTAACCTCTAGTTATTTTGGAGATTTATTTCCGCCCAGTGTTCTTTTACTGAAAAAATTGACAGGAGTGAAATAAAAAAACACAAAAAAACCCCAAGCGTGTTGTGGCATTCCCATCTCTATTCATACGCTGTAAACACATGTGAACTTTTCTTTCTTTCTTCAGTGACCTTGAAAGACCTGACTGAACGGATGAATACGGCGCTAGACAAAGGTATCCTCCAAATTTTCCTCTTCGCTTCTTTTCAAATGTTTAGCGGTCAATACACACAGGCGAGGTTACTCTCCAGCGATTTATTCGTCAATTTAAAAAAAAAATAAAACATTTATTTCTTTTATTTTCCTCATTCCAATTTTCTCAGGGGACCTGGAGTCAGCCAGAGAGATCCTGATCCGAATGAAATACTTTGCGAATCTGGAAGAGAAGGTCAAGGAGAAACTGAGAGAGAACTTGTGAGGTGGTGGTGAAGGACGGAGCAACACTTTGTTTGCAGTTGTTTTGATTTATATCTTGTTTTAAAACCTTCTAAATTAAAGTCTATTTTTAATCTTTGTGGTCATTTTGTGCTGTTTTGGAGGGAAACGGTGCATCACTGGGATCCAGTACCTGCCATATTTGTTTCAGTACCTGCCATATCAGATTCAGTACTTGTCACGTAGGTAGCTGCTGGATACGATTCAGTCACCTTTGATTTGTCAGCTGCCACATTTAATCCAGTACCTGCTGTATCTGTTTCAGTACCTGCCGTATCTGCCGTATCGGTTTCAGTACCTGCCGTATCGGTTTCAGTACCTGCCGTATCGTTTGCCAGTATCCTGCCTGTTCAGTGACCCTCCTGCGCCGTATCCGTTTTCAGTACCTGCCGTATCGGTTTCAGTACCTGCCGTATCGGTTTCAGTACCTGCCGTATCGGTTTCAGTACCTGCCGTATCCGTTTCAGTACCTGCCGTACCTCCGTTTCCGTACGTTTCGCCAGTACCTGCCGTATCCTTTTTCAGTACTCCTGCCGTATCCGTTTCAGTACCTGCCGTATCGGTTTCAGTACCTGCCGTATCGGTTTCAGTACCTGCCGTATCGGTTTCAGTACCTGCCGTATCTGTTTCAGTACCTGCTGTATTCGTTTCAGTACCTGCCGTATTTGTTTTAGCAGCTGCCGTATTTGTTTTAGCCGCTGCTGCATATAATTCAGTACCAGCGCATCTGGTACTGGTGTTTCAGTACATGCAGTATTTGTTTGAGGAGCTGCTGTATTTGATTTAGTACCTGTCACATCTGAGTCGGTAGCTGAGTTCTGTGCAGCTCCAAGCTGTCCGTGTACCTGTGTGGTACGAAACCGGAAGCAACTTAGCCGTCTAAAATTTTAGCGAAAGTATGTCATCGCTCTGTGTGCATACAGCCAATTGGACCAAGTTTCCACTAGATTGTGTTATTACACCGGACACACAGTAAAACACCCCTGCCTTATTATCTACAGCCTCCTCAAAATAGTTTCCCTGCACTGACGCTTGTAGCGTCGCTTTGGACGGGCTGTAAACAAAATTATGTAGAAATCCACTTAGCAATTGAAAGATTTATAATTGTGTGTATGCGTAAGAAGCATGTGTGTGTGTTTGGGTACCTCAGTTAGACTGTAGAGGGAACCCTGTCACCTGAAAATGATGCAGTGAGACTTTATATACGTCTAAGATGTGTGGGTTTTTTTTGTAAATAACATAATTATACAATCAATCACACAATCAAATTTCGGATTCTGAAGTACAGACTGAAACCATTTATTCCCTCATTAATTGTTTCTATTTCATCACACACACACACACACACACCAGTTGTGTCTTTGTGCATGTAACCTGTTGGACAGCATTGATTTAAATCTTTAATTAAAGTCCTAATTACGTCTTAATCAAGAACCAGGAAGCCAAACGAACGTATGAGGAAAAGCTTTACGATGTACACTGAGACAGGAAAGTGATGAAGCGATGCTCGGCGTCCGTCCTGTGGTCCATGACCAGGACTCTGGACATGCGTTTATTAGGGACAGAAAGTCTGTGTCACGTATCTGTGTTTTCCTTTACCGACAGCTCTGTTTCCTTAATGCATGCAGATTGGCTGGGATATTAACGTCATCCACCCACGATAGTGAAGAGAGAGCCAGAGAGAGCGAAAGAGAGAGAGCGAGAGAGAGAGAAGCATGTGGCCTATTTATTATTCAAGCTGTAATCTGGAAATGTGCACTACGCTCACAAATTAATGAAAAAAATGACTGACCAATTGTGAATTGACTACCGAAATTGAGTTAAAAAAAATAAATAAAGGGATGGAGGGAGAATAAGAGAGAGGGAGAGAGGGAGAGGTAGAGGGAGGAGGCTGACAGCAGCAGCACAGAAAAAGAAAAACTGCATAAAACCAGCTTTAAAGAAAAACATCGCCTGGAAGAGAAATTGACTTGGACGGCACACAGGAGGGCAGCGAGCAGGAGTGTGTTTGTTTTAGCTTCTCGTTTTGACTCAGACAAAGAACTGATAAACATGCAGGACACCAGATTGTCTATCAAAACATGATAAAAATGTACTAAAAAACAGACAGAAAAATAAAAAATCAAATCTGTGTAAAAGTATGCTTTTTTTTAACAGTCCTTTCCGAGTGTTGGTTGTCACTCTGTATGATCATGATCCCCGTGTCACACTGTAGGATCTCATTGTCATAACGTCAAACGGACAAAACGTGTCAAATATTATCACACATGAGACGTCTCGTCCAGAGTTTTCGTCATCAATTGATGACACATTCAGTAACCAGAGTTCTCTCGCTAGCGCGGGGGTGTCCAAACTTGCTCCTGGAGGGTCGGTGTCCTGCAGTGTTTAGCTGGAAATCTCGGAAATCTATTGAAACTGACAGAATTTTAACAAAGAAATAAAGCTAATCGCAGCAGATGTTAATAATTTGTCGTCAAACTAGCCGTCAAAGACAACAGATCTTGGTCTAGAGTTTTAGGATTTCAAAATTTGTCTCGGAGACCAAATCAGAGACAAAATCGCACGGTGTAAACCCAGCCTAGGTAGCGCAAAATGTAAACGGTAAGTCATGCCATATAAAAGATGCTAATCGACCACATTCTGTATGTATTTGCTAATTTTACCCTAGGACAACTCAAAAACAGTTAAGATTCCTAAATTAGTATTAATGTTTACGGCTGGCTCAATGACACCAGGGGTCACCACCAGTGTTTAGTATCTATACACGCCTCAGCATGAGCGCTGTACAGTACAGCCTGTCTGGATCTCAGAGATCTCTTCATGTATCTAAAACTCAGAGAAGCTGAACATTAAATATTTACCCATGTATCTATATCTTTATCACGGATCACTGAGCCTGGATTAAAGCTAAGAATCTTATTAATAATAAAAGATGATTTAGCGTCTCCGCTTTTTTTTTTAAGGTTAGCATTAATATTCAGAGGAATTAAATGAATAAACTGCATAAGCATCTGCTAGTTCATTTGTGTTAGTGTTTTGTTACAGAAACATGGGTTGTGGATTAGCATAGGTGCAGCAGTCAATGATGTTTACACGGCTACGTGTGGAAAACGCATTTCGTTCCGGCCCTCCGGCAACATTTATCTAAATCGGACAGCAAGGTTCCAAGCTAAGATAACGGACGCTCGTCGGAAAGACGCGACTGCACCTGCTTCATTCACCCCTTAACATGATAATGCTAATAACGCTTCCTTTTTTTCAAAAGGTGGATGTTTTTCTCCTCATTTTTAAAAATTCATGATGTGACACGCATGTCATGGGAACTGGGGTGCGCTTCTCTTATTTTTTCTCAGGTTTTCGGTACTTAATGTTCCTCCTGTAGGTGTCTGTCTCACTGTGGCAGCCATACGAAGACAGCAGGAGGGATTCTGAACAGGATTCTGGGGAAGATGAAATGCCTCCCGAGGGTGAAGCGAGAATTTCATTGGCAGCCTTACGACTAGAAAACATCTCTGTCAAACCTCTTTCTTTCCATTGGCCCCAATTAGGCCTCATTAGACTTTTCTACACTCGTTTTGCAGTGAAAATGTATAAATGAACCTTATTTTCTTGCCTTATTTCACCGCTTTATTGAAAACGATCCCAAAGCAAGTTGCACCCGACCCTGTGACACTGATCCAAGGCCTGCGATGTCACAAAGTGAAATGAATAAGCTGCAAAATCGATCGACGACAGAAAGAAATAGCCAAAGTCTGAAACATCTACAAACATGACAGGAAACACCCTGTGCTGTGTGTGGGAGTTTGTGCAAGTCCCCAGACACGCATTCCTTGATTTTAATTAAAGATTGGCAGAGCGTCAAACTCCCGGCACATCAGATGGATCAGAAAGAATATCAATGGATAAGATTTACTTTTGAAAAGGTACAAAAGAAAAAAAAAAGGAAAATATACACACTTCTAAATGAAATTACAGAAAGTTTCAGCTTCAGGTTACGTCTCTGGGTTTCGATGAGTTGAAAATGAAAAGCTTTTCTCTAAAGACAAAGAGGATATTAAGTATATCTATTCTGTGCTATTCTGCGCTCAGTCAACATCCGTTCAGTATTAAGGGGAGGTTTTTTTCTGAAAAATGAAAGGCTTTCATTTAATTTGCTGTAATTGATTTTTTTTTTCTTTGTAGAATTTCTAACTTTTATTTTCTGGCTCTTTTCGACAGCGAGGTTAGGATTTTCACTAAATATTTTGTCTAATTCTAAAGGCATTTCAATGTGAATTCACAGAATATAAAGTCACCGGTTTAGGATTACATCGATTTTTTATTAATCTGGGAGATTTTTAACCTGAAGATGAAAATTTCATACTCTGACACAGTTTATGACCTGATCCTACACATTTACCTTTTTAGACATTTTACGTAATTAATACAAATGAATTATGAGACATTTAGTTATGAATTGTTTGCGTAGTATTTTGTAACAAGTGGGGAAGTGGTGGCTCATGGTTAAGGTGTTGGATTACCAACCCAAAGGTTGTTGTGGGTTCAATTCCCAGCTCCGGCAAGGCCCTTAACCCCCAATTGCTCAGTTGTATAAACAAGGAATATTGTAAGTCACTCTGGGATAAGGGTGTCTGCCAAATACTGCAAATGTAAATGTAAACGTAATTAACTAGGAAGCAGGAACTCCTTCTGCCTCTTTCTACCACTCGGTCATTAGTTATAAAATCAAGTCTAGTCCTTTAATTGTAGCATTTTGGGTTTAACCTCTTTAATGAATATTGATTTATTCAAGCAATTAAAAACCCTTTTTTGATATAAGGCAATTTATATAATATATTTATATTTCCTTCATCTGGCAGACGCCGATATCCAGAGCGACGTACAACAATTGCTTTAAGTCTCTATCAGTGAACAGATCAATACTGGTTTGCTAAAGCACAAAGAAAGTGTGACAAACCCCAAACTGATGGAAGATAAGCATTTTTGAAAAAAAAACCCCAAAACTTTTATTTAATGTCATTAAAAGTAAAAATGTTATTGTGTGTGTAATCTTTCAGTTGCACTGCTTTGGGTGTACAGTTAAACATAAATTTAATCACATTGTCAAGTTTCATATAAGACAGAAATCCTAGTCATTTTTAGACAAACGGCACAAACCCCACACACACACACACACACACACACACACACACACACACCCCCATAGGCAGAGCGCTTGCCCTGTAGGATATGTCCTATGTAGAATTTTATGTTTTTATTGGGTGCAGGTCATGATGCTTTTATGAAATGCAATTATGTTCCATAATTACTCATGGATCCGGGTTAATCATTCAATCCGGGAGCCAGCAGTCGACTCGAGCACAGTGAGTGATGATCAGGTTAGCCATCGTTATCAAGGCAGCACTGCTAATTACCTGCTGTCACTTAAATCTCCGATTGCAAATTAAAGTATTAAGAAGGTATAAAATACTAAATAATGAATTCGGTAAATGATTCGGTAGATGTAGCAATGTGCAAGGTGACTCAGAGGAATAGTGTTTCAACACCATGCTGAGAGAGAGGGGGGGGGCAGCCATTATAGAAAAAGACTTGTGTGTATATATATATATATATACACACACTATAGTTTCATTTATTTTTTTGTTGTGGATTTAATCATTGTGTGTGTTTTAGTGCAGGAAAAAGTGAAAAAAAAAAAGCTTAGTATCAACAACCAATGAACTCGTGCCTTAAGGGTTTAAGGTGTTGGAGCGGAAGATGGTGGGTTTTATTCAGAACGACTTACATTTGTCTTATTTATAATAACTGAGAAATATGGGCCTTGCTCTAGGGGCTCAACAGTGGTGGCTTGGTGAAACTGGGAATCTTTGGTTTGCTAGTCCAAGACCATGAGCCACCACTTCCCATACTAAAGCTTACGAATGCACACAATTGGCTAGTTTGCTGTGATTGACAGGTGTGGGAAAACTTATTTTTGGCAGTTGGGAGGTCTGGAGTAGGTGACAAAGTCAGGAAGTCTGGAGTAGGTGACGGAGTCAAGGAGTCTTAACAAAAGATTTGAAGCTTTAATATCAGCATAACCTGACAGGACAGCCTTCCAAGATGTGTTATAAAAACCAGGTTATTATTTCTGGAGAGACATTGATGACCCCAGAGATGCTGAAGTGTGTTCCAAATTTTTAATAAAAGATTCTTGTAACATACTTCCACGTCTCCTCGTCTTCTACTGGTTTTCGTTCAGTAATTTACAACACAGGTGAAGAAATGGATTTTCCCCCCTAACCAAAGAAAACACTCCTGTATTCAGTGTTAAGCCTTCAGGATGTCATATGTAAATATAATAAATACTGTACTATACTGTACTATACTGTAAACCTCAGCATGATATATTCAATGTGAAAAATAAAGTTTAATTTTAAACGCACAATAATTTGAAGCGTGTCTTCTGACGGGATAATGATGCTTGTGCCTTGATGTCAGTCTCACCTGGTTCAACATCGCCGCAGCCCTTTGAGCGGTCCCTGTTTCCATGACAACGCATCCTCAGCCTGCCTGCAATGCTGTAATGAGGGACAAAAAAGAAAAAGGGTTGATTATGGATTTTTGGAGTCATCTCTGCTTTATTAATTCTGCTCACCTTTTTGATAAGAATGTCCAAAAAAAACCTCGATGGGCTTTTATATATTAACTTTAAATTTATTACAAAATTCATAAGGTTTTGTTCTCTTTCTGGGATGATATTTTTTTTTGAATAATGTCTCCTTATGCTTTTGATTTCTTGCTCTATCTTTCTCTTTCAGTCTCCCGTGAACAAACATTCAGCACAAAATGCAGCCGTATCAAAGCCTCTTATTGTGTTAAAGCCTCTGCTTGGGATCGAGCTGATGTATTACAGGCCACAGAGCCGAGAAGATGATATAAGAGAACAAAAGAAAAAAAAAGTGCACTGGGTTTTTCTACGACTCTGTCGCAGTTATTGTGTTTGACAGGACGCTGGCCACATAACTCAATCCTGTCAGCGCCCAGACTGAAGGCCCTGCAGACGTCTGGGCCGCCATTGACCTGTGTTGTCTAGAGTTGGCGGTTTATGAAAAGGTACAACTGCAACCTGAAGGCATGAATTGCCTTCTTTATAGGTTTTTTCTTCCTCTCTCTCTCTGTCTTTCTCTCAAACACACACATATTGCTCTGTATCTCAACTGCCTTCCATATGAGAAACTTCCAGGACTTAGAGCAACAGCGGCCCCTTGATTGTAATCCATACTAGCCAATTAACCAGTGTCTCTTCAGGATTATGTGTTTTTTTTGTTAATATTGTGACCAATTCTGTGTCTTTTTCAAAATTTGCACAGCAACTCGCTGTTTTTTGTTTTTTTTTTGCATGAAAAAACTACTTTATGTTTAACAACTTAATCGAAAGAGGGTTCTAAGCTAGTTCTATTCTTCTAGCTCACTTTTTAGTTCATGAAAACCGAATACTGACAAATACTAAAGACATTTACAAATACTGTTAATGCACTAGTTATGTTAGACTTGCCTACTTTAAGTGCTACAACTACCCGGGTAACATTCATTAGCTGCACTATGGATCGGTGACAGACTGCATACACACTGCATGACTTTACACTAGGAAGAATCTTGACATCTCAGTCTGATCCGCAAACTATTGTCTCACAATCAAACTCACGCGAGATGTGATAAGAAAATAAAGCAAGGTCACACGCGTGAGTGGAGTTCTGGCGCAAGTTCAGATATTTAGCATGCCAAATATTTCACAGGTCTCTGTAAAGCCTCGGTGATTTCATCACTTCACGTCTTTGATAAATCACACTAGCATCATTTTCAGGTGCTTCATGCTAATTGGGCAAAACCTGTCAGCGAGTGAAAGTCCATCTATTCATCCATTGTCATTACCCGCTTATTACTAATTAGGGTCACAGGGATCTGCTGGAGTCTATCTCAGCTGTCATTGGGTACACCACACACACACACTCACTTCTCTGGGAAATTTACAATCACTAATCAATCTAACACACATGTTTTTTGGACTGTGGGAGGAAACCGGAGAACAAGCATAGGGAGAACATGCAAAACTTCACGCAGAAAGACCCCTGAAGGAGATACAAACCTAGAACCTTCTTGCTGTAAGGCACAGGTGTCAAACTCCAAATGTAAAGGACAGACCTGTTTGTCTTGTGTGCGGAGCCGCCATGGCTGTAACGAAAGAATATAACATAAGAAGACACTATAAAACGAAACACCACGACAAGTACAAGGACCTGGACATAAAGCACAAGGTCCAGAAGGTAGAGGAGATGAAAAAAAGTCTGGTTTCACAGCAGAAATAATCATTATTATTTTTGGTTGTTTTGTTGTTGGCCTGTAAAAAAAGATTTACATTAAAAAGGAACTCGAAAGGCTACAGATAGAGAGAGACATAATAAGAAACGAATAACACTGATGTGTGTTTGATTTCAAATTTAATTTCTCATGTGTTTATAATATTAAGCTTTCCTTGTTCCAGATTCAGTGTTTACGCAAAACTAAAGTTTGTTTCCATATGTAAAGGTTTAACATTACATATCTGGAGAGAAGGAAAAACATGCACAATTGCAGTCAATTTTTCAATAAATATTGAGTTTGGTTCGCGACTTTGTCCCATTTTTTTATTTTGGCCCACTGTGAATTTGAATTTGACATCCCTGCTGTAGGGCAACAGTGCTACTACTAAACCACTGGCTACTACTAAACCACTGGTTACTACTAAACCACTGGTTACTACTAAACCACTGGGCTGCCCAACAGATGAAAAAAAAAAATCACAGCTCAAAATGTGTAGTTTTTCAAAAGACGTTTATATCAGCCACCACTGTGTAGTGTGACATGACCATAACACCTAATGCTGAAAATAGCCAAAAGAAATCAGGACTGTGCTATAGATAAACGGCCGAGGCAAAAGCAACTTGTGAAGAGAGAGAAAAAAAACAACGTCTATACATTGACGCTATTTAAAATATTACCGTTAGGCTAACAGATGAAATGTCAACCTAGAATAAAGAAATTAGCCTGGACTGACACTTTGCTTTCAGCTAGTTTGCACTCAGGATTTTGGTATATTTTACTTATCAAAGTCATTTAGACTAAATCACAAAACGGAGACTTGTTTTTTCTCTGAGAAACTGCAATCCATTTTTGTTCTATACAAAACTTCACAGACTTGAAGATGTGCTTTGAAGGACCCTTGGAGACCACTTTAAGTGTCCTTTTAAAAAGAGCCCTTTTCTGTAACCACTCTTTTAGAGCTTTTACCTCAAGGTGAATTCAACTCTAAAGGATTGTCTGTCGAACCCAGCGTCCTAAAGAAAGAGGGAAAAAAAGTGCCATGAAGTGCCCTTTCAGTTCAAAGAGCGACAGGAAGCCAGATCTATTCAATTTCATTGACAGAATGTGGCCTCTGTGTTGATGAAGTCTGGCTTTTTAAAATCCACTCCATTTTTTCCCATCTTTTTTTTTTCTCTTATGGCTCAAGTTGGTGAATAATACACAATTCCCATAACTCTTTAATGCGCTCCAATTTTGGTAAAGTTGAAGGTTTTTAAAACGCCATTAATCTGTCCTGGCTTGATTTTTCCTTTAACCATCTAAGAGCAGGAAATTAATCAAAAGCATTACGGTTGCCAGATTGTAGACATGAGTTCAAAATAGATCAGACTTTTTTTGGCATGGTTCTTAAAACCCGCATGTCACATTATGATCTTATGGTCTTACTGCTCTTTTGCACGTACTCATTTAAATGTCCTCTAATAGAGACGGCCAACATGTGCCAGGTCTTGCCAGTTTCTGTTGTCACTGTTACATGCTCTGTTTCGGGGGGAGTTATGCTGCTGTTCTACCCTTAAAATGGAGATGGAGAATGGAATTCTCTCTCACACTTGGGAAATTCCTGATAAATGCTGTGGGTTGCACTGGGCATGTCACTAGATGTGAAAAGTTGATTGGCTGATGATTCTGTTGCTAATGATTTTTTGTTACACATCAATACAATTTACATTCACAGCAATTAGCAGACGTCCTTATCCAGAGCGACTTACATTTTATCTCATTTATACAACTGAGCAATTAGGGGTTAAGGGCCTTGCTCAGGGGCCTAGAAGTGGTGACTTGGTGGAGCTGGAAATCAAACCCACAATCTTCATGTTGTTAGTCCAACACCTTAATCATGAGCCATCACTTCCATGTCAGATGGATAGTGCTTTCTGTAGAGCAACCCAAGATCTTTACAATTTTTTTTTTTCTTGCTTTGAGTTGCAAGCTAAAATTCGGGTTATCAGCCAGCTTCAGACACCCAACCGCTAGTTAGCGTAGCGAATGCCACAGTGAACAATTTCAATAGGGATTTGAGTTACGAGCTCCGTCACGGAACAAATTAAACTTGTAAGTCAAAGCACCGCTGTAGTTACCATAAAGACATACTGAATGAAATTATATTTAAAATTTATTTAGTTTACACGGACAAATACAGACGAGTTGAAGTCGATCTGGTCTTTACTCTTTACTTATACTTACATATACTTAGCTTAAACCGCCTGCTGTGTGACTTCTTGTGTACCTGTGTTTTGTCTAGAATGCAGAATAGTAGATGAAATTGTTGATTACAGTGCTCTTCACCAGCAATGCATGCTTAATTACCTTCTGTTTAACATAAAGATTAACTTGTACTTGGGCGCCAATGGAAAAAAGAAAAATGGCTTCTCAGACGGTTGCACAAAAAAGGTTCTGGCTGTATTAGTTGAGCTGTAGGTTGTGTGAATAGCCGGTCTAAGTAAAAATGGAACGGACATGGCTTTCGCGCTCACTCAGCACTTAGCCGGGCAGCGTTCAGTGTGCCTGTGGATTGGGGTTTATTCTTCACGGCGTTGCGAGCAGCATGTTGCAAGTGGAGGCTTGCTGGAAAAGTAATTTTCTCCACCAGATGGTCTTGTCTGGTGTCTTTACTTCGATAAGGACTTGTTTATTCCCGTTTGGTTTTACCAGGAGTCAGCAGTGTTCTCTATTGCGTTAATGTCTTCATCTGTTCTGATAGATTCATCAGCACGACTCGAGGTGTCTGGCGGACCCCTGGGGTAACACTTGATGTAATTTATGAATCGTAGCAGTACAGGCAGTCAGATTTTGACAAGAAGCTAACAAACGAAAAAAAAACAAACCCAAAAATAATCCCTAATATTTGTTCAAGTTGCAAAATGTATCTATGGAAACCTCTATTAAGACCAAGTTTTATAATATGGTGTTTTTTAAAATCTATATTTATCATGTAACCACAAAAAAATCTTACAGACGCTAGGAGACAGTGAAGAGGTGACCTTCCTGTTATACAGCTTCCCTAAGAATAAACCTTGGTCTGCGTTAACAGTCTGGAAGGAGCCTTTGGTCTCAAAATTTTACTTTATACACACACACACACACACACACACACACACACACACACACGTACAGCAAACATTCCAGGGGAAAGAAATATATTCTTTTATTTAGCATGAGTCTGAACACCTCTGGCGTTAATATTGGTGGCCAGACCAGACTCTTGCTCCTTACTGTAATATCTTTGCAGGCAGCTGCTGGAATAATCACACTACGCCATCTTTTTTCCTTCTAGTCCCATATGGAGAGCTAAAGGATTAATCCGACGATCAGACCCTGCATGTCTGATGGAGGGGAAATGATTTTATTTGGTTAACTGCTGGCTTAATGATCTGGAAGCTGGCTTCATTAGGTTGCATCCATTAGGTTGGCACTCTCAACCGGAGTACATTTTTCCATACGCTGCACCCCAGTGGCTGAGAGGCTCTTATAACCTGATTTAAACCTGAAGTTTTTATCCAAACCTATAGAAATATTGTTATTAAAGATTATTTTTAGATTTATTTTTCTTTTAAGGACAAAAATGCTCTATTGAATAGTACACTATAAATCATTACCGAAGCTGTGAACGATTACAGTAGAGTAAGAAATATCAGCAGAAATTATACTGCAGTAAGATTCGAAAGAAAAAGAAAAATCTTATAATAAATATGAAAAAATTTGTAAATCTACACACAGGGATGAGGTTTCGCTTTATTATGATTCTCCTGCTTAAAACTTGCAATGATGTAAACCTTTAGCAGTAGACCTTTAGCCCACATGAAGCTAACTTTATAATAGCTAATTTTGATAAAAAGTCTGACAGTAACCTCCCCCCGTCCATCCAAAAATTGTGCATTACCCCTCTCGCCTGGGTGTGATGTAAAATTCCCTTTCCCAAATCGAAGCTACATTTTTAAAACTGCAGACGAAGAACAAAAACAACAAAACTGTAACGCTGTAATGCAAAGCTCCGAGTGCTCATTGTTCAAGCGCATTGATTTTGCACAGTATGTAGAACTGAATATTGCATTTTCATTTCACTAAATCTGTTTCTCGTCACGGTAAACGGGGAATTCATTGAATTTTGTGTTCAATAAAATGCAGAAGTAAAAATCTATTAGCGTTTAACTGTGAGCGATAGTGTAACGAGTAGTCCACTGAGGAGAGACGTATAGAACCCAAGTGCAGCTAATTTACAATGTAAACTATTTACGAAACACCAGACAAACAAAAATAAACTAAACTAAACTTAACTTTCAACTAGACTAATCAGGAACAGGACCGGGACCATTAGCAGAACAGGAACATTAGCACATTAGTACAGAAAACAAACACAGACAATAATACAGGGTAAACACAAGGGCTTTAAATACACAATGAACTCATTAACAAAACAAGACACACCTGAACCATTGAACAACCCATATGACTAAACAAACCAAGGACAAGGGGAGCACATGACAGGAAGACATAAGAACAAACCAAAAATTAAACAAAACAGAATGCCTAGGCTAGCTAGCATAGCATACCATAGCTTAGCTAGCACAGCATATCTTAGCTAGCTAGCATAGCTTAGCCTAGACATAAAACAAACAAAAAAACATAGATAAACATGAAAAGCTTACATATAGACAAGAATTTGGTTCATGGAACATCTTTTCCTGCTGCTATAAAGAAACAAACTTTTGTCCTTTTTATTGTGCAAAACTTCTGAGGTAACCACAAATATCAAAAAGTGGGAGAAAAATAAAAGCTAGGAGTAACTTCTTTACGTCAAACCACTGCATTATGGATTAATTTTCGAACCGATATTTATACTGTACGTGCCGATGTTTGTTACTCCGTGAATTTTACTATTTTCTGTGTTTTCAGTCCTATAAAGACGAGCTGCATCGCTTAATCGAGCTAGTTAGGGACTAGTTGTGTTGCTCTTTAGCATCCGCATGTGTAAGTATGCGCTGTTACTGAAATCTTTTATGAAAAGATGATGTGCAAGAAGCAGAGCTTTTCTATAGCAGTGTTTTACTACAAACTATCAATTTCCTGCCCCCTTCTGAAGAGTAAAAGCCTGTAAAAGGAAGCGGGTAGTAAAACTGTGCTATGGAAATTTAGCGAGCCGTAATAAAGTAGCCGTAATAAGTCATTTACATGAAGGAATTTTGGATTCGTTTGATTGGGTCATGTCAAGTTTCATCCCACCTCCTTGAACCTGATTAAAATTTTAAATCAGGTTAGGCGCTTTTATTGTGATTGAGGAATTTACATGAATTATTTTTAATCAGATTAGATTTTGAAGCTAATTTTAATCGGATTACAATTCGCCATGCAAAAAAAAAAGAATGATTACGTTCTAAACTGACTGCAAATCCAAAGACAGAAATGTACCGCCAAGGATTTAACTCGAAATTTGGATCAACAGAAACAGTGTGACATAGGCTAGACACCTGTAGAGCAGACAGAGAGAGAGAGAGAGAGAGAGAGAGAAAGAGTGGGTGGAGCCAGTATGGTTGCAGTAGTTGGTGTGATGGATCTCACTTTCTTCTCTTCTCAGCTGGATTTTTTTCTGATGCCTGGTCCTGATGTAAATTAATTATTGTACTACAGGATTCCAAAGCTGACAGTAAAATATTTATCATCAAGGCTGAAAGCTGCTTGTATTGAGCACTACAGTCATTTATAAACTTCTTTTCAAGATTCTTGTCATTTGCACATTAAGGAAACAAGTTTCTCTGTACATCAGAATTCTTATTTTGCTGTCCACAGTAAATGCCGGGAAAAAAACCCCTAACATAATTAAAAATAAAATAGAATAAAAAGTATAAATAAAGTAAATTATACTAAAACAAGCGGGGGGGGGGGGGGGGGGGGGGGGGGGGGGGGGGGGGGGGGGGGGGAGCGGGGGGGGGGGGCGGGGGGGGGGGGGGGGGGTGGGGGGGGGGGGGGGGGGGGGGGGGGGTTAGTACAATAATTATTATGTGTCATTAGTCTGGTTTAGGATCGTTTTAAAAACTCTTGCTAAAAATAATGACAACCCACATCTAGCAGCTAACAGCTGGAACGATAAGCTCCGAATGCTAACTAACTAATTAATCAAGTTTATTGATTGGTATATAAGGGTTAGGGTTGGATTTTGTTGCTTAACCTTTTCAGCTCGAGTTTTTTGAATGGTTTTGAAACGTTTTTTTTTTTTGTTGTTTTTAGGAAAGTTAAATGTACGTAAAAGGTCATTATCTTCTTCTTTTCTGATTTAAAAAATAAAGCTATTAAATGTTTTTCTGTCTAAACCTTCAAAAACGTAATTTAAAAGCTATTATTTTTAGCCTAACTCACAGATAAAATCTGTAGAAAGAAAAAAAGAAGAAAAATGTTGATTGATATATATATATAAATTTATTTATTAACCAGGTAACAAAAGTTAAGTTATAAACGTATACTAGACAATTCCATCTTGGTTGTTTGTATAATCATGGAACAGGGTTGTTATTATTATTATTATTATTATTATTATTATTATTACATTAGACAGATTTAACAGGTAATTAATCAAATATTTGTACAATTTTTATTCATTTTTACTATCCAAAGTTGGTTTCTATTTTATTTTTGATGATGATACAGTTGTAGCCACTTGTGCCAATAATACAGATGGATTATTCTTGTTAAAAAATAAACATAATTAAATCATGCAGTCAAGAATAAAAAAGTGATAGACAAATCTGTTTAGAATTTTTCACTTAGAAAGCAAGTTATGAATATTAATAACGTAAGTGCTGCTTCATTAGCATGAAACACTCAGAGTTAAAAGGATTGTTTGAAGTATAAACACTGTTAGTATAAAGAATTGTAGATAAATAATTATATAAATTAAAAAATAAATAAAAATTGACCTACTGCTAAAGTTAACAAACAAAAATGCTACTCATTTGTCTATGTTTACAGTACAAATGACGTCTAGAACTTTTTGCCGTATCTAATTGCTTATTTATAATCATCTCTTAATCTTCCGTACTCTTCATTTACTTTAAACACCGGCTGTTGTTCCGTCTTTCTTAATGATGTGCTTTCGCAGGCCGAGCTAACAATATGCTTGGGAGCACTTCGGCGCCGCTCGAATTAAACCAAAAGCCCGACGTGTTTCAGTATAGGCCGTGACAGGAGGTACACCACTTTTATTTTTAATTTACATTAAACCATGAAAGTAAATTACAAAAAAAAAAAATTCAGGACTTTATTTGGACTCGGGGGCTGTTGCAATTACACAAGCAATTAAACCAGTCTGGAACCTGAAATTGGACCCGGACTGCTTTATTTGAAATCAAAATCAATGTCGGATCTTTATATAACCGCAGTGACGTTAGTACTAAACTTGTTCTTTGCTTTTTTTCTCTCATGCCAGTTTAGCAAATTAAAAGTTTAATTAAAAATCCAATCCAGTCCAATCCATACTATATCCACAATATCTTTATATAAGCGTCTGCGATGGCTTTTTATACGTATATCAAATGTCCTTTCACCAATTCTTGTTCCTTAAACACTAAATGGCCAAAAGTATTGGGACACCTGCCCACCCTCTTCCAGATTCTCACACTTCCTTGTATAATAACCTACGGGCTTCTGTGGAGGTTTTTCATTAGATTGGGTGGCTTTGATCATTCATTAACAATAGTATTAGTGAGATCAGACACTAATGTTGAGGTGTGGAGGTCTGGGGTTCAGTCAGACTTGCATGGGTTTACTCCGGGTTCTCGGGTTTCCTTCCACAGTCCAAAAACATGTATGTTAGATTGAGTATAGAAGCGAGTATAAGAGAAGATGAATGAATGAACGATTGAACACACTGTATTGTAAATCAAAGACGTCTCGCCTTCTGATTGGAGCTTTTAAAAATAATAATAAAATTATTCTAATATAACATTATTATGCAAGTTATAGCAGAGACACATCCTCCGAACTTCAGCTGTTGAAGCATGACAGCTTTAATTGATTGCAGGAAGATTACAACTTACTAAATCATGTTAAAGATTTTCTGAGCTGCTGAAGAGCCTCTCTTTCTCCAGCGGGTTTATTACTGTGTTTATCACATGAAGAGGCAATTTCACAATTTTCGAACCGTAACGTCCTTTCAGCTGCTCTGAGAATCACGAGTTCTCCGACAGCGCCATGAGTTATTAATCATGAATCGGGATGAATTCTCATGGATCGAGAGGGAATTTTTGAATACTTTGTCTTTGGGTTATGTTTGTACGGAATTCACCAAAAATGTTTGTTTTTAAATCTTACATCTAACAAATTTATGTTTTAGAGATTAGAGATTATTACACTAGAAGTGATTTTTTAAAAATTGTTTATTAATATAATGTAAACAACATGTTAGCCTACATTACCTAGCATTTCAATTATATCTATCTATCTATCTATCTATCTATCTATCTATCTATCTATCTATCTGTCTGTCTGTCTGTCTGTCTGTCTGTCTATCTATCTATCTATTTATCTGTCTGTATATCTGTCTGTCTGTCTATCTATCTATCTGTCTATCTATCTATCTATCTGTCTGTCTGTCTATCTGTCTGTCTATCTGTATCTGTCTATCTATCTGTCTGTCTGTCTGATTAAAATATCATAATAATCCAGTCAGGTAAGCTCATATTACCTACCTGACTAGCAATAAAAGAAGATTATAAATATTTGCAAATATATTTTAAAATATTCTCACAGAATTCCTGTCCGGTTAGATTATGCTGCTTTGCTAGCCTGTTAGCTTAAACAGACTTCATAAACAATTATAAATGTAAATGAAAACAAAGTATCTTAAAGTATTTTCTGGTTAGCATATGTTACTAATTTGACTAGCATTAAAATTTTATATATATATATATATATATATATATATATATAGTATCTATATATATATATATATATATATATATATATATATATATATTCTACCACATCCTATTTGAACATATTTACCTAGATATCTAGATATAGTACATCTTTAAATATAACCTTAGAGGTTTTTTGATATGAACTTTATCTCTTCTGTACTTTAACTCATTTTATTTATATCTTTAATCAGTCTATTGAAAGTGAACTATATATAAGCCTACATTTTTTAATTTAAATTAATTACACTGCTAACAGTAAAACTTCCTTTTTGTAAAGAAGAGCGTTTAGGCAGCAGGAAATATCAGCCGTTAAATTTTTTGGGCTGCTTGATAGTGTGTGTTACGGTGACGCAGTGCTTAATATTCTATCCTGATGACTGCAGAACGCCTGATTCAATCCTAAAAAGCTTCTTTTATCACTTTATTCACTTTTTCTCTCTCATCTTCGTTTCAGTGGCTGCAGGTTCCTAATGGCTTCCTGATCAAGTCCCACATGCTCACGCTTTCACCCTGTTTGCCTCCTGCTTGCTGCTGCAAATGTATTCATAACACATGCATCTTTCAGCGCCCAAAGACGAAAAGAAAGAGCGGTAGGCGACGAAGGGAAAAAAAAAATATTCCTTCTCCTGTAATATTAATGCTTCTCTTTCTGCTGTCAGGACGACAGCTCTAAAACTGATTAAAGCTGCTTTTGGAGTCATGATGCTCTCCTGACCTTGCGGTGTTGGGCTGATTCATCCTCGTTCATGTGTCTCTGCCCCTCTTCTTTCTTACTTTCTTTCATGCTTGATCTTTTTTGCTTCAGTCAAAATTCTGCGGTTTAATAATTTGGATGAGCCGACATATCCAATATCAGGCTGTGGTGGAATAGATTTGTTGACAAAAAAAAAAAGTAAGTGCAATGTTTGACTATCATCAGCCTGTGGAATGGGACCAGGACTTGTAGTTTTTTTTTACGATCTGCTGTTTTCAGCAATTCTGGAGACCAAAGTGATTTCAGTCCATCAGGGTTTTACCTCATTACCATATGATAGTTCACTTCATGAAAATGAACTCTATTGACTAATCAGCCTGAGCTAAACTAAAAAAATAATCCTTTCTCTCTCTCTCTCTCTCTCTCTCTCTCTCTTGCTATACATGCTGTTTCCAAGCTTTTACTGTTTCTGGCGTCAACTTTGGTCCTTCCTGATCTATACTTATGCCCTATTTGGGTTTGAATCTCATTGCTGTTGGTAAGGATGGCCAGATGTGAGACTCCGGGCTGCTGTTTCCACTGTCGTTCCGGTTTCCGTCATCGGTCATTCGGTAGTTTTAGCGGGGGAAGTGGTAGTGCGGTGGTTAAGGTGTTGGACTGTTAATTGGAAGATAAGGGTTTAATTCCCAGCACCACCAAGCTGTATAAGTGAGATAAATTTAAGTCGCTCTGGATAAGGTCGTCTGCCAAATGCTGTAAATTTAGTGTTAAACCTGTAATCAACATAGAAACAGCACTGCTTTATAAGTAGTTTATAAGTTTTAAAGCTAAAAACTTAAATACCTTAGCAATGGATTGCTTAGTTATCACCCTGGCATGATATTTATTTATTTTTTTTACATATACTGCAATTCTACTACACTTTTTCAAACAATTACATTCAAACAAAGAAACCCATTTATATTTATTTCACTATCAGGAATATAGTTTTACTTAACCAGGTTTCAGAGAGTATAATAATATCAGCATCGGTTGATTGAGCCCAGAGTCAATTTTTGGAAGCAAGCTGCAAATATTAAAATGAATAAAACCAATACCAGAACTAGATTTAAACTCATCAGGAGCACTCAAATAACCCGGTCTGGGATTAGGATGAACATTTCCTGATAAAAGTAAATATATACAAATATAACGCTTAATTGAATGAAAACTTTGTTTGCGAATTTTGTATAATATAGACAAAAAAAAGACTTAAAGTTTTTACATCATAATGACAGTTTTTTTAGAGGACATAATCAAAAACTTTTAATTTAGATACTCTTCTATTTCAACCGTAATTAAGATTGAATGACGTGCAGCAACCCAAGGTGCAGTTTATTTACACATGAACAACCAAAACAAACTAAACTTAACTTGACTAGAGTACATGGAAACAATTAGCAAAACAACATAGACTAGACTAGACTAGACTAGACTAGACTAGACTAGACTAGACTAGACTAGACTAGACTAGACTAGACTAGACTAGACTAGACTAGACTAGACTAGACGCATGAAATTTAACCATGAACAGACTCACCAAAGTTGAATACAAACAATAATTCACCAAAGACAGGGCAAACGCAAGGGCTATAAATACACAAGAAACTCATTAACAAAACAAGACACACCTGAACACAATGAACAACACATGACTAAACAAACCAATGAAAACTAGACACAAGGACAAAGGGAAGCACAAGAGAGGAAACGTAAGGACAAACCTGAAAGTAAACAAACTGCCTAGACTAGCTTAGCTAGCTAGCAAAGCATATCATAGCTTAGCCTAGACATAAAACAACCAATGAACATGAATTAACATAAAACATGAATAATAACAAAACAACAAGATAACCAAAAACCCTGATTGTTACAGCAACCAACACAGTGGAACTTCTGTGCTAGATTGGTATGGAACAACAACTTGGTCCATTGAAGAAAATTATGTCTATAAATGTTAGTGTAATGGTGTAAAATAATCAAGGCAGCTTTCCAGAACCCCTTAAAAAGACACTACAGTAAACACTCACTAATATCACTAATAACAACTCTTTCGGTGACGGAATAAAGCAAAAAACCTTGGGAGAAGCCAGGTTCAGTCGGGTTATTCATGCTGCAGCAAAGCTTCCATGGTCTTGTCTAGGTAGCTGTCTAGAGGACAAGGTCATCACTGGGAAACTGCCTTATTGTCTCCAGCGTCTTTCCCTTCGCTTCGTTACAGTATCAGCACTCCAACAATGATTTCCCAACAATCAACAGCTGACACTCAAACCCACACCAGCTGCCATCTTGAAAAAGGGAAGGGAAGATGTAGTCGGTTGTTGGTATTTTTTTTTTATTCTGGCCTTATTTAATTAGATTCAAAGTTACTAGTAATTCACTACTTAAGTCGTCCTATCAATTCATAATTACGCTTTTACTGAAGGAACTTTAAATGTTAATACTTTTACTGATAGTTAAGTCCTTATTTTATAGGTAGCTATACTTAAGTCAAATTTATTGGTCACTGTACCGTCCTCTGGTGGGTAACTTGCAAGGGCCAAGTGAAGTTTGGAATAAAATTGTTACATCAAATTTACCTTTCATGTCAGTTTACAAACCTGTGCAGGCCCACATGTTCTGTCAGTCTTTCCTACAAGCCATATGTAGAACAGAAGACCAGAACGTTTATGTATACATCCACCGGCAACACTGAACCTTCAGCACGATTTTATCTGCAGCCCCGGAGTGGGCCATATTACAGCATGTCCAACCGCCCAAGTCAAAAGGCTGCATTAAGGTTTTGTGGTGGAATAAAACTGTAATGCGACTTTCATTTTTATTTCGACTGAATAAACCTTCAGTGATTTGTTGAATCATCGAGTCGTGAGCCAGACTGCTTTGTTGTGTCTCCTTTTCCATTCCACCCACACTTTCCTTCAGATTGCTTTCAGCCAGTGACGGCGGAATCCTGCTAACTACCTGTGCTGTGCTGAGAGCAGGTTGAGCCAGACGCTCTTTTGCTGCGTTTCGTATCAGTGAGTTTATACGACGATTTAAAACACTCAGAGGATGTGATCTACGGGGAAATAATAAGGGAGGAGAGCCTGATATCAAACAGGGGTTTCGTTATTCTTTGTTTATTATTACACCAATTGAGATTTGTGTTAAATAAATACATAATCATGATAATTATTTATTCAGTTGTAGTTAAATCCGGTCCACAAGCAACAACAAACAGTCGTCTTTCGCTAACAGACATCTTTTTTATTTTGCTTTAATTGTTGATGTATTATTCAAACTGGTGTCTTCTTAAAAAAAATAAATAAAAAATGTTAAGATTCATACAATTTTTTTTAACATTTACAGCATTTTGGCAGGCGTCCTTATCCAGAGCAGTGGTGGATTGGTGGTGCTGGGAATCAAACCCCGATCTTCCAGGTATCAGTCTTAACCACTGCCCTATCACTTACCTTTTTTATTACATTTTGACTTTGCCAGGGATGCACCAATTCCAATACCAGATATCGGTATACTGGTATCGGTAGCTTGTCCCGATACTGAGCTCATGTACTCTTAATCGGATATCAGGGTCCGATCAGCTCATGTACTCTTAATCTCAGATACCGAAGACCAATTCATTCTGTAACATACTTTTTGGAAATTTTAGTCCACAAAGACTCTGGCAAAATGTCAAGCTCTGCGATGTGGAAATATTTCTAAATGAATCACCAACTATGCAGACAGACTGCAAACTTTCTTCCATAAAAATATTAAGATACAAAAATAATACACAAAAAAAATAATATCCCAAAAAGCTACAGGTACCTTGCTGAGAAGCTCAGCAGTGGTGGATTGGTGGTGCTGAGGCGCAAAACCCAATCTTCCAGGTATCAGTCTAACACTGTGCTACCACTCTCCTTTTTTATTACATATTGACTTTGCCAGGGATGCACTAATACCGATACTGGTATCGATACCAATGACAGATATAAGTATACTGGTATACTGGAACTGAGCTCATGTACTCTTAATCGTAAAAGATACCAGAGATCAATTTATTCTTTGACATTATTTTTGGAAATTTCAGTCCACAAAGACTCTGGCAGCAGCGACAGAATGTCAAGCTCAGTGGTCTGGAAATATTTCAAAATGAATCACAAACTATGCAGACAGACTGCAAACTTCTGAAATTAAAACACTAAACTGAGCACCGAGAATTTGCCGCTAACCGTGTCTGACCTTGCAACAAATCCTAGCAAGCGGAAACCTGAGAGCCATACAAATAATCCCACATCCCAAAACATCGGTATTGGTATTGGTATCGGTATTTGTACCAGGAAAAAATATCGGTACTCGTACTCATTCTTTAAAAAATGGTATTGGTGCATCCCTAATCTTTGCTATTAATCTTCGGTATATTTGACGTAAAAATCACTTTAAAAGAGATGTTGTTACCATGTAAACAAGACATTAGTATGAGAACACTGTAATATAAACACTTAATTTTTGTCTAGAATAAATTAAGAATGTATATATTATTACAAGTGTGAAAATGATCACCGAATCCCTGCTACCCTAGTTAGCATTTAAAAAAAAAAAAAAGCAATAAACAGGCTAATTATCCTTATCCTTATTAAAACTCCAAACAGAAATAAATCTTTGAAGTGTGTTTTCAGTAGACAGGAGGAGTGTGTGTTGGTTTGTGTGTGTGGGAGTGTTGGTGATGTCAGAAACATGGACGAGGCTGAGGGTAGCCGTTTGTGAGCTCTGATGACAGAGACAGAAAAAAAATCAATTGTCACTAAGTCAGTTGTGCCGAGGGATGTGTGTGTGTGTGTGTGTTTGTGTGTGTGTGCCGTGAGGCTGATAAAGCTGATAAAAGCTCACGCATGGCTTCTCCGGCTGTGACGTGCTTATCCGTTGTTTCAGAGACCATCTGGTGCCCGACAGATGCCAGAGCAAAGATACACTCTTGACTGGTTCCACGGGGCATCCGCTGCGTCGTTGCTCTAATCCCATGCACAAAATTCCCCAGGTTTCCAGCCAATCACTGACCCCAACTTCTTCCTTATACTCACTGTACATCCACGCTCAACCTCTGGATGGCAGTAACGACTCAGACGATTGCCTGAGTCAATTATTTAGCACTTTTAAAAGACAAACATTGTTAAGCTTGATGTTCTTTGTTTATTATTGTGTTGGTGTGTGTCGATAGCAGCCAGGCTGAAGTTTCTGCTGGTCTCTAATAGAATGTAGTGTGTGGGAGGTCTGATTGTATTTCGCTCAAGGCACCGGGAAAGTGTGAGCTTGTTCAGCGCTTGAATAGTGAAGACGCTGATTATAAAAAGGGCAGATTGCTTTAATCAGTGGCTATAGGAAGAAAAGAAATCCTGTGTTAGGTGTGTGTGTGTGTGTGTGTTAGAGGAAGAGAGACGGGAGATGCTTCCTGATGAGTCATAGCCATTATGAATGGTTTTACTTTTAGGTTTTTGCTGGTAGGATTTGTAAATGTAATTTTAAATCTTGCAGCTGGAGGTCTGGATTTCATACATCTTTTACTGTCCAATAGGACGTCTGACTGACATGTAAAGCAGCCAATCAGTTTTTGTTCTGCTTCAAGTCTGTGCCGTAAACTTTACATTATTTCTACAGCAAAAAACACAACATGCAGAATTACTTTATCAGTAAAAAAAAATAACCAGTTTATTAGAGCCATATTATCAGGGCTGCCACTAGGGGGAGGAAATAAGGAAAATTTACACACTTTGGGGGCCCCCAGAGATCTGTTTTATTAGCAGTAACAGTGCACAATGGGTGTGGTATGGGGCCCAACCTCATAGTCTTTCAAAGGGCCCGAAATTGCTGGCAGCGCCCCTGCATTTATAAATTTGGGTTTTTTTGTAAACTTGCTTTTGGCAAACCAGTAATAACCAAGAGTGAAGCTGAAGCCTGGCCGTTAATAGACATTTTGTGCAGTCAGCAACCTCTGCGTCTGACTTTAAGTTTGTAAAATGCAATTAAACTTTCCTAAACTAATTTGGATGTACCAACTCAAGACTAAAAGCATATCCAGTGTACCTGATGCCTGGAATCAGATCGAGAAAGAAGAGGCAAAATGTTCAGAATGAGAGTTGTGCTTGTGAGAAAATTGAACTCTCAGGATTGAAATAGCAAAAAGTTCTAACAGTCTGAGAGACAGGGCAGCACTTGGAGACTTGGAGTGGCAGGAATGCTGGAGAACAGGAGAACAGTTAGGAAAGCAGTCAGACTGAAGCAAAAGACAGAGCGTGCCCGACCTCCGGCAAAGGCAATAGCTCTACTGATTACATTATGAGAGGTATTGGAAATAAAATAGGACAGAACTTTAACTTAAGAGAGAAAGAGGGAGTGAGAAAATGTCTCAGCTACTCAATTCACCAACTAATCTTCAACCGACTTACAGACTCAGATATACAGATGTGGGAGTTTGGGAAACGGTGGTCCTGTGATTAAGGTGTTGGACTGTTGTTGGAAGATTGTGGTTTCCGATTTCCAGCACCACCACCAAGCTGCCACTGCTTGGCTCAAGTCAGGTCCATTAACCATTAACTACCATATTGCCAAAAATGGAAGGCGTATAAATTTGATACCTTATTGGACAACAAAAAATCTTGTTTTGTCTTCTTTGATAACCAGAAAATATCATATTTACCACCATTGTCTAATCAGAAAACTCAACATCTCAGAGTTTCACCTAGTTTCTCAAATAAGATTATTAATCATCATTAATGATCACATTGCATGATGGAAAGAGAGAATTTTCCAGACTTCTGGTGGTCCCCTGAATAGCAAAGTCTACAAAAAAAAGGTGGCGCATTTTCATATTTAACTTCTAAACTTTGAAATGGCACAGACACAGTCTCCCAGATTAAACATAGATTTAGCCAGTCATAACATATCCCATAACCTTATACTTCAGTACATCCGATCAAAGGCACATTATCAGCTAGTGCCTGCTGATATTATGAACAGTAGCTATGCTAATTCCGCTCCACTTCTTTCTCTTTTTATACCCATCCTGAGGCATCCAGAGATCGTGTCAGCACTTGTAGACCTTTAGTAAGAAGAGGCGAGAACCCTGCAAGGATCCATTTATTGATTTTTTTTTTTTTCCTAGCATTAAGGATGGACTTTTGTATTGTTATTTGTGTTCTGTAAAGCTGCTTTGAGACAATGTCCATTGTTAAAAGCGCTATAGAAATAAATCTGAATGAAATTGAATTGAATTAAATTAAGAACTTGAACATAATACTCACCTTGCATACAGGGTATGCATACAGGGGGCAGGGTGGCTCAAATGGTTAAGGTGCTGCGTTGTTGTTAATCTGAAGACCAGAAACACCTGGGTTCAAGCCCCACCTCCGGCAAGTCAGCCACTGTTGGGTCCTTGAGCAAGACCCTTAACCCCTCCTGCTCCAGGGGCGCTGTATCATAGCTGACCCTGCGCTCTGACCCCCAACTTACTAAGATGGGATATGCAAAAAATGCATTTCATTGGCTCTGTACATGTACCTTGCACAATGACATTGAATATACTGAATATACTATACATACTCAGTTTCGCATAGGATAATAGTATGCAAAGATGCAATTATGGACAGAGAGATGATTTTTCATAACATCCCACTGCTGGTGTGTGCAGGCGTTGCCTGAAGTTAAATTGATTTTAATTGTTTGTAGTGCAGAACAAAAGTCTGAATCAAAACATAGCAAAAACCTGAATTAATATTGATGTTGCGATTCCACACTGGAGTCGACTACAGGAGTCTGAAAGATGATGTCATGGTTACAGTATTTCTTTTGGACAGGTAGAAATATGGTGTGATTGAATTTTTGGTGTGTTTTGATAGTAACTCATAGTTTATATATTTATACAATATCAAGCCAAACCCGACTATCTAAATGTAAATTTTGCTGGGCACTTACAAGTGACCCTCTTAGCCAGCAGGGGGCAGAGAATCAGATGCTGTTTCTTGAAATTGCTTCAGAAACTGTTGGACTGAAGTCTAAGACTAAAGTAGAAATGTTTCTTAGTGGAGGCTCACTCTCATCCTGGCTTTCAGCCCTTTAGTTCATTTTGGCGATCCTTACTTTAGCCCTCCATGATATCCATGATGCACTGGTGCTCCTGTGCAGAGCTGAGAATAGTTTGGGTGTCTTTGTGTGTGTGTGTGTGTGTATGTGTGTGTGTGTGTTGAGGATGTATTTTGAGAGACTGTGAGTGGGTGATGCACATGGCCAGCTAAAATTTAAGCTCCAGTGTTTGTCACGATTGGCATCACTACATGGAGGCTGAAGATAAGGAAGTGGCAGGACACTAAGCTTGTTGACAGCGAGAGAGAGAGAGAGAGAGAGAGAGAGAGAGAGAGAGAGAGGAAAATAGGAAAAGGCATAAAGAAAACAGCGTGAAGGGAAAGATGATGATGTGGCTCATATTTATTCAGCTTGCAGTTTGGATGCAGTTTTCTGGAGAGGGATGCTGGTGCAAAAGACAAGACAATTTTCTTCCTTCCCCCTATCTCGCTCATCTACTCCCAGTTCCCGTAAGGACACGCGTCTCTTTAGGGTGCCAATAAGCACACTACCACAATGTTTGTTTTTTTTTATACAAAAGGACTAGGATGTTTGGGGATTTCTCTTTGCTAACTGACAGAGTCATTACGAGCAGCCGTATCTCCTCACTCAGGTACTGGCGTCCGCTTAAAGACGCACGCTAATGTCAATGTATCAGTGTCTTACACCCCACCGGAGCAGATAACACAATCATTTTTTACATTAAGCACCAACGCCATGTGATACCGCATGACTCCACTTCTCTGTGTGTTGTACATCGTTGCTGTGTATACTAATATCTCCAGAACGGCCATTTACAGTAAATATGCAGATAAGGATCATTAATATGCGTGTCGGATAAATTGGTGCTTCAGTTTTTATAACAGGTCCTGCCACTAAACTAATAAAATTAAGCCAGCTTTATTACCGGTGCCTCTTTGCAATTAGAATGTTTAAACAACATAAAAGGAAAAAAGAAATTTCCTTTATTATATTTATGTAGAGGAGAAAAAGAGAGAAAGAGAAAATAAAATATCAGTGCTAACAAATCCTTTCATTTGAAGTTTATTTTATTTAATAATTTAAAACATTTAAGGTTAAAAATCTGGAATCTGTGTATAGAAAAATCTAAGGATTGACCGATTAACCTTTTTTTTGAAATTTTCTGTGATATTTTCTGTTTTTATTATTATCAGATATCGGTTTTGTAATATTGGATCCACCGATATTTGGCTTTAAGAATGGCAAGCAACACCGTAACATCATTAACAGAAAAACAGTAAACAGTAAAATTAACTTGAGTATTTTTTTTCTTTAAACAGTGAGGTTTTTTTCGATTCCTCCCTCATTTTAGGTTAAGAAGCTGGGGGTCATCTTTGACAGTCTTTGATTTGAAGCCCCACATCAATAGCATAACCCGCTCTGCTACTTTCATCTTCGAAATATTGCTTGTCCCTGTCCATCTCTCACCCCACACATTACTGCCAATCTTGTCCACTTGCTTGTCACCTCTCGCATCGATTATTGTAACTCTCTTTTATTTGGTTTATCACACAAGCGTCTTGATAAACTTCAGTTAATTCAGAACTTAAAACCTGCACGCCATCTATACAACACATTACACCATCTCGTACTCCATCTTTATTGGCTTCTGAACAAATTCCGCATTAAATTCAATTCGTACCTTTTTATAACCTTGATCCACCTTACAATACTAACCTTACACTTCTTATCAAACTCTTTGCTGGGTCTCCTCCATACACCCTCTGCTCGTCTAAAACACTAACATTTACAGCCATTAGCAGACGTCCTTTTGTACAATTGGGGGTTAAGTGCCTTGCTCAGGGGCCTCAGCATTCGCAACTTGGAATCAAACGCTGGTCTTCCAATTAGCAGTCCAACAATTAAACACTGTGCTACCACTTCCCTATAGGACATAGTCTTTAGCCTTTGGAATTCTCTTTCATTCTTAATTCAAATTAAAGCTATTTTTTCAGTATTTTTGCCTTCATCTATAGGACAGACAATGAAATGCATGTGCACTTAAACAAATCATTCTCTGAAATCACATTAAAGACTCATTTAAAATAAATGAATTGTTCAAGAACGACCACATTTTTTCATGTATTTAAGTCATTTAAATGGCATCTTAAATAAAATGTATTATATATTATTAATAATTTGCAAATCTGCATATCTAATGCTGTAAATGTAGGTGGTTTGGACATGTACAGAGGAGAAGTAGTGAATATATTGGTAGGAGGATGAAGCTACCAGGCAAAAGGCAAAGAGGAGTTATATGGATGCGATAAACAAGATGTAGAGAATAAAGTTAGGTGGAGACAGATGATTCGCTGTGGCCTCAGCTGAAAGGAGAAGAAGAAGAAGCAAATCTGCATATTGATTAGGGGTCACATAAACTTTCAAATTAACTGTATTGGATTTATATTGGTAGTCTTTAGCTTAAAGCTAATGTTCCATTTATACATTAGTTCTGAAGGTATTTATACATGCAGCTGACATTCCGAGTAGGAAATCCTAATATCAATAATTAATGAATACTAAAGGTCTGGCTTGACTGTTTTTTTTTCTTCTGTTTTTCTGTCTGTGGTGCTGTGGTGTGTTATGGAGCAGATTGGTGTTGACCAGAGGTTAGTGACCTGCATTATCATGTTGTGTGCCTCAGCACTCATGCTGAAGATGTTTGCACTTAATTGACCTTCTCAGGATCCGTAAATGACGACTAATGGAAGCTTTTAGTGTGTTAAAATACATTCCCTTTAATTTTATTCTTTATGTTGTAGTAATGAATATGTGCAATTTTTTTTGTTTGGTTCAATTAAATACCATTTTTTTAATTCAGTTGCAAATTTTATTTCAGTTGTGTATTTTCAATACACTTTTAAGACATATTTAAGCTATAGGATTCCGAGATTACTTGCTAGTTTAAAACTAAAAAGTGGCTAAACAGTTATGGTCCAGCGGTGGTGATCGGAGTATCAGTGTTTAAGTCCCAACAGTCCAGTTTTGGGCCCTAAGCAAGGCCCCCCAAATTTCTCTGCCCATGGGGTGCTCCATCATACCCGGCCTTGCATCCCGATGCTAACATTCTATAATGGGATATGTAAAATAAAACTGAACTTCACTATTGTCTTTTAGGATTTTATGTAGTGCTGCCAATGTAACTAAAACTATAAAAGCAATAGGACTGTTTCTTTAACCAATCAGCTTTCAAATTCGCCTCTATAGGGCCAGATAGCTGGCCCAAAATAATCGTCCTCATTGTCATTGTCATTGTCTCAAACGTCCTCTGATTGTTGATCAGCGCAAAATGTTATGCCTGTTACAAGTTCGACTAGCAAAACACGTGTAGCTATCTGCACAAGTGAATTTACAATTTTTACCCCCACAATGGCTGACAGAGGAGGAGGAGAAGTAGACTTGGCCTCGGACATACCTAAAAACTATTTTAAGGCAGACTTTTCCAGGAAAGTTGGACATCGTAAGGAGAGGATGGCTAACCCCAAAGATAACTAGCTTGTTTGCAACTTTCGTACCAGTGCAGACGAACTGTAACACTGACTTATAGCCTATGAAGGTATAACGTATTTTATTAATTGTCATTGTTTATATTTTGTGATGTTTTTAGATAAAAATTGATTCTGAACTGTTCCAGATGTTGGATGTGGTACAGTTGTGGTTGTAGTGTAGAGGTTTGGAGTTGTGTGTTAACGGGTTTCTTGCTTTAATAAAAATGGTTTCCATCCTCAATACGGGAAATGTCTCTTTGTCTGTAATTCTGTAATATAGTATTGATGGTAATTGCAACGTAATAGCGGTGGTATTAAGAGGTGTACCAGTCGGGTAAGTCCCCACTGAAGGCCCAGCTACCAAATGCCCGACAGTGCATGAACATTAACATAAACAATATCAATGGAGACTTGGATGTATTTTGCAGCTCTTTTTATGAACATTTTTAAAAATATTTTTTACAAAACTTTAAGACTTTAGGGCTTCTAGAGATTTATAGTGTATGTGCTAGCTGATTGGTTAAATTTGTAGTAGAGATGTAAACTCTTGAAAACCATTTAATTTGCATTAATATTCGGTGTAAATGATGATAATATTACTGTGTAGCTGTGAAGTTTCCAGCATTGTGTAAGATTCTGGCAAATTTAGTTTCTAGAAAGCTTGTTTTTTTATCTATAGTTAATGTCTGTCCCAAATGTTACTGTGCCACACACACACACACACACACACACACACACACACACACACACACTTTCGCTCATACTAATTGACAGGCCAGAAAAGCAGTCTCAGATTCCCTGATTCCAAAAGTAAGTGTGTGTGTGTGTGTGTGTGTGTGTGTGTGTGTGTGTGTATTTCTTTTGGCTGCCTGTGTATGGCGTACCTGCATCTGCAGCCAGGAAGAGTGAATCAGTATTTTTTCCGGTATTTTAGTGCAGATTGTGGAATAGCTATAAGAAGGTAGTGGTTGTTTATACAGTATGTGGGCTTCAAGGCTTGACGTAAGTCGCACACGTGGCAGTGACGTATATAGAAACTTATGAATTTGCTAAGATGTTTTTACAAAGTAAAAAATTTTAACTTAGAGTCAATTTTTGGCTTGGATTTTTTAGAAGTTGTTTTTACTGTTTGTTCATAGTTTAATTTCATTTTATACTGACATTAATAAGCACCAGTATTTGGCAGACGCCCTTATACAGAGCGACTTACAATATTCCTTGTTATAAAACTGAGCAATTGGGTGTTAAGGGCTTTGCTCAGGGGGCCCTGCAGTGGTGTCTTGGAATCAAACCCAGGTCTTCAAGTTGGTAGTCCAGCACCCTACCACTGCGCTACCCCTTACCCCATTTCAAAACAACTTCTTTGTACACCCACTGTAAATTGTTAACCCACTGTTAACTGTTAATTAACAGTTAAAGTCTGACAATCCACATTTTACGAATTTATTATTCTTTATAATTTACTATTAAACGTGTATTTGACCTACAGGATGGATAATTGGACCGGTCAAACAGTGCGTTTGGATCTGAGAAAGTGTGTGATTAGACTTCACACTGTGATATCACAAGGTACATGGATTTCTCCACAAAAAATATATCAAAGCTTGCCAAACTGCTACCACAAATGAAATAAACGTCCCAGCGGTCGGGGAAAGAGGTGCCTCGCTGGTTAAGGTGTTGGACTGCTGATCGGATGGTCATGGGCACCAACAAGAGGACTCCTAGCAAGGCCCTTAACCCTCAACTGCTTAGATGGTTAAAAAAATTAAAGATAAATATAAGTGGCTCTGGATAAAGAATCAGATAAGATGGTTCACTTAAAATGCTTTGCTAGTGCAAAAAGTGTCAGAAAGGCAATCTCGGTGTACAATATCCACGAATCGTTAATGCTAATATTGACGCATGTTTAAATGTCAGCTGCTTTTGCAAACATGTTCAACATGGACACATACCAGGTCGATCAATTCATTAACGGATATGATGCGGTGCTGGAGGACTTGACTGCACAATACGGGGTCAGAACCGCTCATTATCATAACTCACTGGTGTGTGTCAGAGAGAGAGACACAGAGAGAGAGAGAGATGGAGGAAGAGAGAAAGATTGTGTCTATTCACATATAAACCTAAACCTAGCACTATCTGTTACCGGATCAAGTGTTCTATCTATCCAATAATGCTTCAGTCCTCAGTTAGCGTTCTTACCTCTGGTTGCCATGGTAATATCGTTGATCAGATTGTGGTGCAGCTAGCATTAAAAAACAGTTTCCTTGCAGCTAAAATAAAACATTCTGGAGGAAGTTATAGTGTTTGTGTTTGGCATTCAGTGTCAGGGTACATATTCATCATCTGAGAAGAGATGAAGGAGAAGCAGTTTGTGCTGTTTGAGTTTTTTACTTTTGCCATAGTCGTGACAATTTATAAGCCCGTTCATGTGTGCATAGTCGGAAGTTTTTTAGCCTCACCGGGCCTGCCCACATCTACTTAGTGTTGCTTATGTGTTTGAAAGTCATTGGAAACAACCGGTTGTTTTGTCGCTGTAGGTGTGAACGTAGCATCATGTTGCCAATTAAGTCACAATCAACACAGCAAGAGACCAAAGAAACATCACGTACCGCAACGATTGGAAACAGCTAAAAAGGATTGCTTTGAAATTTTAAATTATTTTCTGCCTACCATTCGGGATTGACAAGCAATTTGCCAGTTTAAACATTCATTATGGCCAATTAGGCCCCAGTTCATCCGCACTACCTTCATCTCCACTTTTCAGAACGTTCTATCCAGCGGATGCAATTGACAGCCTGGCTTTGTTAGTCCGTGTTGGCAGGTTTGCGTGAAAGGTAATTTCACAGCATGGATCAGGCAGTACGTTGACCAGACCTCCATCCCCGGCGTTGGCGATTGAGTGAATGCCAAATGGCATGCCGCCTGCTGATCCATCCGCTGATTTGTTATGGCCGACAAGCACAACCTTTTTATCGACGAAGCCATGAAAACAACTGAAGCGAACAAAATACGGCATGACCTTTGAAAATATCATGCTGACCATCACGATTGCTGCTAATTCCGTTGTTGTGAGCGTGCTCAGGGCCTCGCACAAACATTCCAACGAGAAAAGGTTAGGGTACTTCTCTAAATTGTCATTTAACCGAATAAATGGTGCTTTATCGCATTACCGTATAATTACACATTTATAACACTCATTACAGCTGGCTGAATAAATTGAAAGGAAAGCTTGCATTTGTAGCCAAATGTGTATTGTTGCAGCTTTTATTTACCAGCTAGGAGGTCTTTTTTTTTTAGTCCAGCAGTTGTGAATGCCAGCGTATCCAACAGAGAACCCACACAGCTTTCTTGCTGTTGCATCATTTTCAAGGCTGTTGATGAGAGAAAGATGTGGACAGGAGCCACAGAATCCCAGTGGGGGGTTGCAAATCTCACTGCTATTAAATGATCTGTCACTGTGAGTTTACAGGAAATGAATCAAGAACCTTTAGAATTGAAAAAAAAGTTGCGTTGTTTAAGGAAAATAACAATTGAGTGATTTGGGTGATTTAAGACACCTTGATCCAGAGTGATGTATATTCATCTCTTTTAATGATATATTGAGTTGTTAAGTTTTAGGGGCCTTGCTTTGGGGCTCAGCAATGGCAGCTTGTTGGTGGTGGTGGGAATTAACACTACTATCTTCCAATTATCAGGGCTACTACCTTTCTACCTAAAGAGTCGTACATTTATCTGGTTTATATAACAAAGCAATTGAGGGTTAATGGTCCCAATAGTAAAAATCTGGTGGTCAAGGAACCTTTATGGACTAGCTCATACCCTAACCACTCAGCTTTCATGATTAGTCACACTTACTGTGCAGAAGTTCTTCAATAAGGCATGCGCTCTGAAGTGTTTTTTATTCCTCTTCCAGCATAGAAATGTGCTCTTGCTTTGTCTATTGTTAAACGCACTTTATAAATACAACTTAATTTAATTTATTTGAATTGATTTGAATTTCAATACTGCAAACTGTCCAGGGTGACCCCTGCCTTTTGCGCAATGACAGCTGGGATAGACTCCAGCAGTTCCCTGTTATCCTGATTAGATAGGTATAAGTGGGTAAATAGATGAATAGATGGATGGATGGATTGATTAATTTAATAAAACTGTCACTTTCAAATAAAATGCAGATCAAATAGCTAGAAAACTTCATAGTGGAAGTTTCATAGTTAACTCCAAAGTTAACCAGGGGGGCAGTGGTGGCTCAAATGGTTAAGGTGCTGAGTTGTTAATCTGAAGACCAGAAACACCTGGGTTCAGGCCCCACCTCCAGCAAGTCAACCACCGTTGGGTCCCTGAGCAAGACCCCCAACCCCCCCTGCTCCAGGGGCACTGCATCATAGCTGACCCTGTGCTCTGACCCCCAACCTACTAAGATGGGATATGCGAAAAATGCATTTCATTGGCTCTGTACACATACCTTGCACAATGAATTGAATATACTTATATACTTATACAAACAGAGTTAGTGATATAATCAGATTTGACACTACAACAGTTTGTTTTTATTTTATAGGGACAAAAAGCCCTAAACAGATTTTTCTGAGATTCTAACAGATTTATGTGTGTATTAAACCTTAAAAAACTGTGTTAGCATCTGTTATCTTTTTTCCAATATTTTTATTTTCTGGGTTCAAAATCTAAATCATAGGGACGTCAAAGGTTATAACAGGACTATGATATGACATATCGATGTGTTAGTATTATTCATGAGTTTATGTAAAAGTTTGGGTCCATTGCATGGGTACCCTGCGATGCTGCCAGGGTTAAACTCTGCATTCAGTTGTCTATCAACTACCGACACATTGACCCTTTTTGCTTGTAGCAATAATATTTTTGGGCGAGTCGGGAGAACTGGAGAACGATGGACATCTTCCGTTTTCATTAACGCAGTTTGCGTTTGGTGAGTGATGCGGGTTTTAACTTTGCTAACTATACAAATTTTGCATTTCCTCATGTTTTATCCATAATTTTTATTAAGAGTGGTACGGGACAATTGCTCACTCCATCTTTCTCCTCGCTTCAGGACCGTTTAAGTCATAGGAATCGTCATTTCAGCCAAATTGACAGCATTTTAACTGAACAGACAGCAGCAAGTTGTTTTCTTTGACCTTTGACCTCTTTTTGCTTTTTACTTCTTTCATCCGCTTGTTTGATGGACAGCAAACGTTCTCTCCTAACTGCTCTGGGCCTTCAGCAGAAGAATTTGCAGGCATTGAACAGACATTTTTTCTTCCTTGTGAGCATTTTAGACTTAAAACAATATCCAGTCCCACTGTTTGCCCGGCTAGGGGTTGGAATGTCTGACACCTGACTATAGATAAATCCAAATCCCGGAGCAAAGGATGGACAGAGTAGCTGACTGAGAAGAAAACATGCATAATTTATTAGCTTGAAAACCTGTCGGTGGCCTTGATGGGCATGTATCAGCTTATTTCCAAACAACACACACACACACACACACACGCTTATGTGGTGATGCAGGGATCTGTATGCATTCCTGTGCATCTTTTCAAGATTTGAGTCACGTCTCCTGGGGTTCCTCTACCCATCTGTGTCCATGTCCTTCATGCCCTCCTCTCCGTCGTACTACAGGAAGGAGGTGATGAGAAAGATAAAAAGATGAGGGTGGTGTCTTCTGCAAAGATCAACAAAAGTTAATACAAAGATGTGAAAACATGATGATGATGATAATGATGAGTGGCATTTTGGAGTAAATTTTGGAGACACAATAAAATATTACACAATGAGGGTTTTACTGCGTTAGAAAAACACAACCTTGATTATAACACATAAACTAGGAAATCATGGAAAATGCTAACTGTAGCCTGGTAGCACTGATAGTACACTGTGTGTGTTGTTTTTCCACTCTGGAGTCAACTACAGGAGTCAAAGGGTCTGAAAAATGATGTCATGGTTACGATATTTCTTTTGGACAGGTAGGAATATGGTGTGATTGGATTTTGGTGTATTTTGATAGTAACTTATAGTTTATGTAGTTTGTGTAGCTTTACGAATTAGTGAATTCAGCAGCAGTGTGTAATCGGGGAATATTTCTATATTTCTATATTTCTGTTACAAACTGTAATATAAAGTTTTCTCACCAGTAAATGATACATGATGTACTGTAGTAATGTCGACTCTGGTCATCTAGTCTTTGTGCGCTCATGGAGTTTTGCTCGGAGGGTGGGACGTACACTTTCAGTTCGATTAGGATACAGTTAGCATCTTCCAAGATGTCCTACTGCACCTTTAAACCATACAAGTTGTGTCTCTGTTATGTGTGTTATTCTCCCAGTTTTAGTACTATTAGTTTTTTATCCCAAATAACACCCCATTGCCTTATTACACTTACAGAATGTACTCTGTCTCTCTCTCTCTCTCTCTCTCTCTCTCGCTTCAATTCTCCCAGTCGTCCCCCACTGGCCCTGCATTATTTCTAAACTGCTGTTTAACCTTTAGACCAGGAACGCTGCTAGTTATTACATTATAAGCCTCCTTGCTGTGATTCCGTTGGCACAGGCACTAGACCACCACAATTAATCAAAAACACAGAGTCTGGTGTACAAGGCATCGTGTCCTGTCATCGGTGAGGATCAGGAAGAGGTTGCCACGGCTGCAGGAAATTAGCATAATGCACAGAACAGCATGTCAATGGCGAGATGATAAGCCACAAATGTGAAAAGAGATAGAAAGAAGTTTGTGGATTGAAAAAACAAAACAAACACCACAACCACAGAAGTCACAAACAATCAGAATTGAGATGATTTTTTTCGTCTGGACACATCCAAATCGCCCACAATGCATTATTTAAATAACAGCAAAAAAAAACTTAGGTTAAGTGGTTATATGTCAAGTAGATGTAAATATTGTTTTTTTCCCCCCTGTGTCATTAGTTCAGTCCAGTATTTATTTATTTATTTATTTATTTCTGTAGAGAAATTATGACTGCCGAAATGTATGACACATTTAAGAATTTAGCAAAACAATAATTTAATACTAATAATTTATTATTGTATACAGTGAAATATACAGTGAAATGCTTTCTACAACTGTCCAACATCGAAATGAAGGTGCGTATAAATAAATAAATATAAAAATAAATAAAATAAAAATAAATCTAAGTATAAATGTACAGTCATGTATAATTCAAAATAAATAAAAATAAAAATAAATAAAAAATAAAAATAAATGTAAGTTTAGAGGTATGTTTTCGTGTATAAATATAAATACAATAAGAATATGTATAAGTATAGAGGTACAGTTGTGTATACATAAAAATAAATAAAATAAAACTAAAAATAAGTATGGGTATAAAGGTACTGTTGTGTATAAATAAAAATAAATACATAACTATAAAGGTACAACTGTGTATAAATAAAAATAAATAAAATAAAAGTAAAAAAAATGTATAAGTATATAGTTACGCTGTGTATAATAAAAATAAATGAAATAAAATAAAAATAAGTATATAGGTACAGTCATGTATAAATAAAAACATTAAATAAGTATAAGTCTTCTTTTTTCCTTTCGGCTGTTCCCTTTTAGGGAACGCCACAGCGAATTATCTGTCTGAAAATAAGTATAAGTATAAATAAAAAGAAATAAATAAAATAAAAATAAAAATAAGTAATAAGGTAACGTCGTGTATGAATAAAATAGAAATATGTATAAAGGTACAGTCTAACCAACCATCAGATTCCACAGAGGAGGAGGAAAAATCTATAACTTAATTGTTTTTGGGAAAGAAATGATAATTTTCCCTAATAATTTTTCCCATAATTTTCTGGGAAACATCTGGGAACACAATACTGTCGACCAGTTGGTAACAATTTAAAACTATAAATTTTGTGAAGTCTTTAATTAGTCGTAAATTAGCTTCACTCCAAAAAGCAATATGAAAGTGATCGCTTTTAGCATTTAACAAAACACACAGCTCACACTTACAAAAGCTCATAAGCATCCGATCTAAACTTTCAATTGCTGGAGCCGTGCCGAACTTTCATGTGCATTAGTCAACATTTTAATGTTTTATGAGTGGAACCTTTCAGGAAATGAGCCTAAAAAAAAACACCAACCTGTTCATAAATCCATCATCATCTGGCTCTGGGCTTCATCCTAGATTAGCACGTTCGTGTGCCTGGTTTATAGTCTATTAGGATGCCAGGATCATTGCCACGTACGTTTATAGCTACTGGCTGGATAGCAAATGGGGTTTCTACTTCCTGTAGTATGAGTGCACTATTAAAGGGTCTGATATAGTGTACACTGCTGTACAGATTGAATTTTAGGGCTAATTTATTATTTTATTAACTAGCATGGCTTATAAACTAGCCTACTATCTCATAATATATATAAACATTCATACTGTTACAAATATGGCTTATTCTCTGTGAAACAACATGAAGCTGACGGCCTCATCCAGACTGTCATACTTCTTATTTCTATTTTTGAATCCATCCGAGCAGTTGAGGGTTAAGGGGCCTTGCTGAGAGTCCCAGCAGATGATATCTGATACCTGGAAGATCGGGGCTCTGATCAAAACCCTTAGTCCCCAATTGCTCAGTTGTATAAAAGAGATAAATTTAAGTCGCTCTGGATAAGGACGTCTGCCAAATGCTGGTTGGAAGCGGTAGCTTAGTGGTTAAGGTGTTGGATGGGGGTTCGATTTCCACCACCACCAAGCCACCACTGTGAGCCCCTGAGCAAGGCCCTTAACCGCAATTGTTCAGTTGAGTAGAAAAAAAGAGATAAATGTAAGTCGCTTTGGATAAGAGCATCTGCCAAATGATGTAAATGTTAATGTAGTTAGTAACAAGGAAGAAACATGACGTACTGGTCATGTTTGGGGCGGGGCATTACAATGATTGGTCCATTTGCCTTAATTTCGAACGTGATATGTGGTATAGCATAAAAATATAAGTATAATATAAGTAAAATATAGCATGATTTTATATTTCCCTTCTATGCAATACCATCATAAACTCTCATCCGCTGTCTTACAATTCCTTTCTTTCATTTTTTTTTTTTAATATCCTATTGGTACAGCATATCCAACCGAGATGTATAAATTCACCCGATTGCAGCATTTCCGTTCTCAGCAGCTTCTTCTGGAACCGACACGAGTGCAGAGATGATTGCAAGCGTAATGCTGTTAGAGAGATTGGGGTTTCTTTCATTTCTGCCCCGAGCTGAATCACCTTTGACATTTCCACTGGCGCTAATGCTTAGCGATCTAGCGCTGTTAGTTCACGTGGTTTGATTCTCACTGGGATTTAAAGCAATCTCTAGTAGCTTCATTCCCTTGCCCTCATCCATCATGAATAAGCTGCTGGAGCTGCAGGGCTGCACGACGGGCCCCTGACGTGAAGGAAGAAAATTGACAACAAGCTCTAATTCAACTCCAGGAACCATTAGAGCTCTGGATGGATGATGGAAAATGATCACATTTAAAAAGTTAGAGTGGATTAAGGGGAGAAATTTATATAAAGTAAATGTAATCATTATTATTTATTATTTTTATGTGTAAGTAGGAAATAAATCACTTAAAGGAAAAGTTTATCTAAAAATTCTAATTCTGACATTAATTACGCTGCCTTGTGTTGGTCCAAACCTGTAGCACCTTTTTTTATTTTCGGAACACAACTTAAGATATTTCCGATGAAACCTGAATGCTCTCCGTTTCTTCCATAGACAGCAAGGTAACTACCACCTTCAAGGCCCAGAAAAGTACCAAGATGATTAGTCCATGTGACATCAGTGGTTCAACTGTAACATTCCAAAGCTACGAGAATACCATTTCGTGTAAGAAAAAAAAATAAAGACTTTATTTTACATTTTTTTCTCTTCTGCATCACTTGTAACGCGCGCTTAAGAGAGTGCCATGACACCTGCCACCTGTGGCGGCGCCGTTGCTGACCCAGATCCGGCATGATGACGTTACACATACTTTACCCTTTAGAGAAAGACGCATGCTGTATAAAAGCTACCGAAATGAACACTTTACCGCCATACATACTTGAGTAGTATGCTTTTTCGGCGGAAGCCCATGTGACAGTTGCAACATGGCAAATGTTTAAATTAACGAATTTATCGTAACTGTAAGTATGCATACTATATGCTGTATGTGATTTCAGATGTGACGTTTTACATTGTGTAACATCTTAAAATAACATCCTGTTAGCATCAGCGTAATAATGAAACAGTACGTAAGGTAACAACAGTTTGGCGAGTCTTCCTGGAGTCCTTGAATGCACCTTGCACACGGTGTACGCTGTTCTTACCCGTTACACAATCCTAAGCATACCCAATATTTTTTTTCTCTCTGTTGAGCTATACATGCTGCTCCAAAGCTCCCAATCTTCCCGGCCATGGTTTCAGACGGGTACCAGAAAGAACCGGAGCTGGAATAGAACCCAGATCATCGGATTAGTGCCAGTGCCTTAACCCACCACACCATGGCGTTGTCCTGAAGCATATGTTTTAATTGATTCTTTAAGTTGCAGAACTAAGAAGGAATTCTTTTGTGCTCTGGAGAACGTTCGGTCTTTATAAATACAGCAATTATAACACCAGTGTGTTATTTTTCTGCGTTCAGACAAAAAAACAACATCTGACATGTGAGGGAGAAGAGCAATTTTTTTTTTTTACCATAAATCTCTTTATAGGTCATCTTTTGTCTACTGCAAACGTCCTTGTTTTTTTTTTTTTTTTTTTTTTTTTTATATCCTCCGGGTCACTAAATTATCTGTGATTTTGTGTCTAAAAAAAACCAGACTTACACAATGAAGTGGTTTTTTTTCCTCCCGTAAGGCTAAATCTCAGGATTAAATGAGACATTTATTTTTCCTTCTCAGATTTTTATTCTGATAAACTCAAATGTGCTTCTGATGCATATCTTCTCGCAGACGAGGCACGCGGGACGGAGCTAAACGTTGTCAGGTTGACACTCCAGCGATAAAATCTTTACTACGTTATAGATGAGATTTTACACTTGGCTTTCGAGACAATGAGAATGGGGACCTGTCTCGTGTCCCTTATCGGATGTTTATAATAGCATTATTGTACATTACATTAAGGTCCATTAACTTAATTAAGTTCATTAATAAGGAACATCAGGCCTGATTTCCCGAATGCCTGGGTGGCGCTGGAGAGCTGTAGAAAGCTAATTTAAAATGGAGTTATTTGAACTTTGATCAATGGCAATCAATTCGAACCATGTGAAGATAAAGGGGTGAATTAACACCATGCTGGAAAAGTTCATCGGTTTAGCTGATGATGCTGCTATTGAAATTGTGCAAAAGAAATATATTGTCAGGGTATGTGACATTAACCTCAGGTCTGGTAGACCCAGGACAGCCATGACAATTGAAATGTATTATATGTATAACTTAAATACCATGAAGACGCTCCAGCTGTTTTCTGAGGACTTGCTTACACACACGGTGTGACTGCAAAACTCATGCCATCTGTTTATCACCCAGATGAGGACGGGTTCTCTGTTAAGTCTGGTTCCTCTCAAGGTTTCTACCTATTACCATCTCCAGGGAGTTTTTCTTTGCCACCGTTTCCCTCGGCTTGCTCATCAGGGACAATCAGGGACAAACTAATTTCTGTTTTATTCACGTGGTATAATTATTGTATCTTTGATTGTGTAAAGCTGCTTCGAGACACTGACCATTGTAAAAAGTGCTATACAAATAAAACTGAACTTAATTTTATTAAAATGTATTAATATTAAATGTATACTTTAGCCCACTTACAAGCAATAGAGGCATCATTTATGACTAATATTTGCCCTTTATCCCTTTTAAGCTTTTTTTTTGTTATTTCTATATTTATATCTTACTTTTTATTCTACATTTTTTGTAAAAAATGAGTCTAGAGGTTAAAAAAAGAATTAATAGTATAATTGAATGTGAATGTTTTTATTTGTAAATGTGTTTATTTGACACATAAAGTTTACAGCACAGTGAAATTTGTTTCTTCGCAAATCCCATCTTAGAAAGTCAGGGGTCAGGGCACAGGGTCAGATATAAGACAGCACCCCTGGAGCAGGAAGGGTTAAAGGGTCTTGCTGAAGGACCCAACAGTGGCAGACTGGCGGCAGTGGGGCTTGAACCCAGGTCTTCCAATCAACAATTCAGCGTCTTAATTATTTATCGTTAAACAAACATTAAAATCCGGTCCCACAGACCTGAACACCATACAAGGGGTTGAGATTCTTTAATTTTGTCTAAAAATTTTTGCGTTAATGTCATTTACTGTGACGTAAAATCTATAGTGAGCACTTGTCAAGGGATTAACATATGAAACGCCATGAAATATATATCTGCTAATTCGAGTTATAGGAATAGCTATCGCACGGTCACTAGCTATTACTATCGATTATCTTTTTATCACAGACATTAATTAGATTATTGTGATTTATTGGGGTATTTTGTCCTCGCATCTTCGACATAATTGGAACTCTATATTCAACAGATGGCCAATTAATGTTATCAAAGACAAGCGCTCAAGAATCATTATTGTGACAGTTTTCTGATGATGATACATGTAGCATAGCTAATGCGAAGTAATTGCGAACAAACGAGGGAAAAGTTTATCCACCCGCTTCGCTCTCACATACACACCGACACTCGTTTATACAGACTGACGGCTTCGACTGTCTCACGAAGAAAGCCCGCAGTCAAGCGGCAAAGGGGTTACGGCTGCATAAACAGCACACACACAAACGCAGGAATAAAAAAAAACAACAACAACAACTCCGTGTGAGTGAAGCTTACAAATTGGTGGCTCAGCAATATATACGAGGCCAAGTCTGTCATCCTTGCTCATTATAACAATTGCAGTGTGCTGGATGCAACCCAAATGCTACTGCAAAACACCTTAACTAGTTGGTATTCGAACCTTTTAAATGTTAGGAAAAAAAACCTTACACAAGTTTGATTCGCTCCCTAGAGAGCGGATCGAAGCGATGATCAGGCTGTGCAAGACAAATTGGTCTGAATCCTGCGGTGTTTAAGGCACGGAAACCTGATTAGCGACTGAGCTGGAGGAAAGCTCCTGCCTCCACGCGCATCCCCGCGTTGCACAGCCTACGGAAATTACCCAGCGTGCAAATGTGGCCCTACTGACATCTACAAGATAAATGAAAGGAGAAAGAGGTGAGGAAAGTGTGTGTAAGAGTAGCACAGGGAGGCCAGTTTGAGACGAATAATGAGAAGAAGCAGTCCTACATCTTGGCAATCCTGAGCTGTATTAATCCGGGTTCATACTGGGCGATTGTTTTATTGTTTTTTTGAGATAGTCGTTTGTCAGTTTGTACGAACATGATCTTTATTTTACACTGTAGGATCTCAGATGTCATTATATCAAAAAGAGACGCACGCAAGATGACTCGTCCGAAGATTTACGTCCTCAACCTGTGACACATTTAGTAACCCGTGTTCTTTGGCTAAATGGTAGCTAACAGCAAACAAACAGTCATGATGACACGTCATACAAACACTTTATAACTCAATCAATTTCTCTTCTTGCTGTTTTGTCCAACAGACTTGTTTACACATTTTCCTAAAATTGCCGTGCTAATTGCGTCATCAGGTTTGGCGCTCCTGTTGACAGTCACGCTGCAGGAAAGTGTCTGAAATCATATGACACTGCCAGAATTACAACTGAGGAAAAAATGATCGCAACTGCAGTCAACGGGTGAACGTGTCAAAGTAGCTAAAAAAAACAAAAAACAGTTTCAAGTGTAGGATTCTAGGAATTTTTTAGGATTTCAAAATTGCCCAAATGACGTAGCTGAATGTCACTCCGTACAGACCGAGTAGGCAGAGAAAAAAACCCCCCAAATTATTACAAATACCTAGATCAATATTCCGACAGCTGATTTCTTAATAGTACATCCTTTAACACGCACATACAGCACAATTACACATCTTGGCTAAATTTCTGTTTTATTGTTATTTAAATTAAACCTTGTTATTATGTATAATTATACCGCATTTATATTAGTATTTGGTCGAGTGTATTTTAAAAAAATAAAGTCTCGCTCAAGGTTATAAAATTGGCAACATGGCAGTTAAATGTTTAAGGTGTTGGACTGCTGATTAAAAAGTTATGGGTTCAATTCCCAGCAATACCAAACTGCAAATGCTCAGTAACCCAGAACTGCTCAAGTGGATGTAAAAGCTGGATTAGATTTGCTAAATGCTAAAAAATTCAATGGTTGAACTTTAACCACAGTGGACATGATGACTTCTTTCTACCACCACCTTTAAGGTGTTTTGTTAAAATGCAAGTGGCTTTTGGAAATCCTGAAGAATCAAACCCCCTCAAGTCCTGATTGTGTTTGCAGTTTTCACCTGAAGCTAAGATTACCACACCGAGCTAGTAACAGAAACGCCAATAGGATTTGGCATTGTTAGCTAGCTAGCTAATGGACGAGGTGTGTAGATTCGATTGGTGGATGTAGAAAATGGTTTCCTATTTAAGTAATTACTTATTATTAAGTAATTATCTAGAGTACATATATACTCCATCATCTTTTCTAATATAACTCACTATATTAATAATTTTCCCTCTTGCCCTCTTCTCATTTACTGCCTCTCGTCACTGTTCTTAAGGATAATTATATTTTGCATACCTGCATTATTAATCGCTAATCATTTTCAAGCTCCAGTCAGGTCAGATACAGCGTTTTTCACAACATGTGTGTGTGTGTGTGTGTGTGTAGCAGCCGATATAAGTAGCCCAGAGTAGTTTGGATAATCCCCAGAGTCATGTTTAATCCTTGTCGATACGCACAATGTAACATGACATGAAGTGGGTATATATGATTAATAATCCAAGGAAGAAAGGCTGACAAAGTGATCGAATGCAACGTCGTTGTTCCTACTAAAGATCAGGTTCCTACAGGGTAAAAACCAGAGCGGTGAATCGAAAAAGAAATAAAGTTGAGACAAGAGCATGGAAGAAGAAGGTTGGCCCTGGGGATAGACGATAGCACTGGGATGACATTTTTGGGGCAGCTGCAGGAGTAATGGATGGGAATCGCAGCTAGCGATAGCCTTGCTTTACTCAATTGGAAAATTGCCCTAAACAATAACATCCTGCAGAAGCTTGTAAGGTTCTTCTACTAAAATCTCCTGGAAAAAAAATTCAGTAGCATGCAAAGCTTTCATATACACTATAAATCCAAAAGGAGACACCTGAGACACCTGCTCATTTCGTCTATATGTGTTTTTTGAACATTATAATCCAGATGTGGTCTAACTTCTCCTTTGATAATAACCTCCACACGTCTTGATTGTGTCACATGACTGACTGTGGGGGATTGGTTCATTTAGCTACAATAGTATTAATGAGATCAGAAACTAATGTTGAGGTGAGGAGGTCTGGGGTTCAGTCGGGGTTCCAGCTCATCCCAAAGGGTGAGTCAGAATCAGGACTCTGTACAGGACATGAGGGTTCTTTCAATTAAAAACATCTAGAACACAGCAGGTCTTCATGGTGATCAGGGGTTTTGTGCAGGGGGACATTGTCATGCTGGAACAGGGTTTGAGTCTCTGAGTTTTCTGTGTGTTTTAGATGTGTTGTGTTACACACACTTATTAATGTGCCACCCTTAACCCCCACTTGCAATTCACCTGGACACAATGGGACACATGACCAAAATAAACCAATGACAGGACAGAACTGAAAACCAATAGAAACATGACACATGGACAGGGGAAATCACATGACAAAACACAGACATAAACATAAACAAACACGGAGCACATGGTTTACAACATAAACACAAAAAGACTCTCTGTTGCCCTCTGGTGGGCCAGCAGGTCTGACCGAGTCCTGACATTGAGTAATCTTATTATTTCATACTTATGAATTATTATTTATGGCTAGTCTACCATCCTACCAGTCTTTTCACAGACACTTTGAAAAACTCCTTCTTTTATCATTCTTTATTTTTATTAGCTGTGTTTTTTTGTTGTGTTTCTGTTGGACTGTAAAAAAAGGTTTGCTTTACATTTCAGAAATTCAACTTTGATGCCTGTGTCCATTATTCTGCTCAATTCCTTTTTATTGTGTTTATCCCGTCTGGTTCGCTTTTCATACTGATGATAATGGATACATCTGACTCTCTTATAAACACCTCTCTCTCTCTCTCTCTTTTTTTTCTCTCTCTCTCTCTTTTTGTTTATGCTTCTCAGTTTTCCACGTTTTATTTTTGCCTGGAGGCGGTATGAAGGTGCTGTAGACGTGACCATCCTGACGATGGACAGTTTTTAATATAGCACTCTCTACCCCTCTAGGGAACACTTACCCCTGAAGATATTACAAGCTCTAAAATAAACCGGATCCATTTCTCACCCGGAGAGCGTTGACGGCCGAGAGGAATCGCAAAGGATTCGCTCTATTCATGAACAGTCACGGCGGGATCAGGGAGCGCCGTCCCATAATGCCTCACAGGTGAAGAGTCATTTCAGTCATCAGGAAACGTTCTGAGCTAAAACTCTCTGTTAGCTTTTCACTTCATGCTTCTTCATGTCCTGACAAATATCCGCTTATGTGAAGCGTGAGAAGGGAAATAACGGCCAGCTTGTTTTATGGATTAGAGGAGGAGGCTCTTTAGTGAGAAATATAAATCTGAAAAAAAAAAACTATAAGCAATACTGAGAGCCATACAATGTTTTTTTCGCAATTTTTTTTTTAATTTATTCATACCCCATAAAATCTCAATAAAAACATTGTAAGGTGACAAAGGGGTATGAATGATACTTTTTCAAGGCACTGTATGACAGCCACCAACCGAGCGGGGAATACTACCAAGTTCTTTGTTAAATACACTCCGACAAACCTGGAATAAACTAAAGAATTATGATGATTTGTAAGCTCCTGAGCTCTGATCACAATAAAATAATGTATATTTGTTCACCCTTATATTTCCGGGTGTCACCCAGATGAGGACGGCTTTCCTCTTATCTCTTAAATACAGTTCCTCTTATATGCCTGTCAAATATCGTACCTAAAACGTTAAAAATGGTTGGCACTCTGTAGGCGTGTGTTGTTGGAAACAAAAATTCTTGTCACATGACCCGCGGTGCGCTTGCGACATTTTAAAAAGTTGAGATATTTTTATCTCACTGCTGCACGGATGCTTATTAAAAAAAATTGCATGTCACGTGCAATTGCATGCGCATTGTGACCGCATCGATCTCTATTTGCACATTCTTGCTGTGTACCTACATTTAAAATAACGAGATTAAGCAAGCAAAAGACTTCATATGTCAACAGCCTTTTAGGATTTTTTTAATAATATAATTTCCGGAACATTTTCCTCATCACTGTTTGACCACTGGGGACACATCTGAAATAATTTGACATTTTATTGCAGCCTGTGTTATAAAGAACAAAAAAAAAATAGCAAAGAAGTCCTTCAAACTGGTGTGGTTGCCCTCTTGTGGCCTGACAGAGGTGTTTTTTGTTTTGGCTGAGTTAACACTTAACAAGCAGCACTGACTCGTAGTTAGAGTAGGAAAAGCAGTGCTAACTAAACCAGCTACTAGTCAACATGTTGGTTTAGTGTATCATACCTGGGCAGTACAGTTTTTTTGCAGAACTAACCTACCGAGTGACTAAACGAGGGTTTAGTCAACTCACTATTACACACTATTAGGATATAATAAGCCTAATAAACTTTAAACACCTCCGTCCCCCAGTACACATCGTGACAAAAAATTCTTATAGGAGACACGACAAATCTGGAATTCAGAAAAGACTCAGTTTATGCCCCGGCTAAAAAGTCAGGGTTAAAAGCCGGATTTAGAATGAAGATGCCCCGGAGTTAAGAGCAGCGAGAAAATAATTTCTGATCAAAAGAAGAGATAGAACATACAGTACGTCTCTCCCATCCTAAAAACATGGTTGGTTTTACTCTTTGGATTTTTTTCCGGTCTCCAGCAGTAAACAGTGACACTCATGATACACTTTTAAAATCAATCTTTACTTTTCCAGCCCTCACGTCTGTGTTTCCCTCTGGTTCTTTCTTTAGCTACGCTGTCCTAGTTAGTCTTGCCGGAGTCCATGCCTGCACTCTACATTAAATACACAATCACTTCATACACTGTAATTACAATGTCACTTAACTGTTTTCCTTTTTTTTGTCTTTCTTCCTTCCCTCTCACTTTCTCTCTCGCTCTCTCTCTCTCTCTCTCTCTCTTTCGAGCACTGTCGAGCTACATATGCCACAACTGAGCTGCCAGTGATCCAGACCACATCTCCACTCCGGAACCTGTCCGACCTTTCCTTGTGACCCGCCTCCAGTTGATGACATCACCAGGTTGACCGAGGACGTTTCCAGTCTGCCAAAAGAAAACGTTCCAGCTGTTCTTCGAGGACGTATGATTTAAGTTGCTTACACACACAGTGTAACTACATAAGTCCTGCTACCTGTTTTTCACCCAAATGAGGATGGGTTCTCTGTTAAGTCTGGTTCCTTGCAAGGTTTCTTCCTATTCCATTCCAGGGAGTTTTTCCTTGCCACCGTTGCCCTCGGCTTGCTCATCAGGGACAAACAACTGATTTCTGATTCATTTTCGTCCTAGAATTTCTTTGATTGAGTAAAGCTGCTTAGTGACAATGATCATTGTGAAAAGCGCCAAACTTAATTTAGTTTATGATCTAATCTTAAATATTACTTAAAATAGGTACTAAATTACATTAAAAAACTATGTGAAGCTTAATATAACTAATACCAACTGATAGAAAGCTTTAACCTCACGGTTATTACACCAATCATTATTTATTACTGCAAATCCCTACAGGATCATTTGTGTGTAAAGAACATAAAGTGAACGATTTATTAACACACTCCTCCATTACCGCCGACATCCTCGCTGCATCTCTGTTCGGTATCCTAGTAACAAAAGGTCGACTCCAGGTCCTGGTAGAGGGTTTTGTAGGGTAAATATGAAAAAAAAAACCCCAACATTATGAAGAAAGGACAAATAATATACTGTATTTTCAAGTCATAAACATAATAAGCTTAATGATCTACTGCACTGCGAGGAGCACGTTATTATTTATCAATGCATAACATAAAAAAGAAACGCCACATTTCAAGAAAAAAAACAAAGGAAAAATAATAATATTTAATCGTTTATGAAGATAGCGTACAACCTCAGAGTGATAATCCAAAGCGATATTTGTTGACCTCTAAAAGTCTCGCTGGGATTTTGGATTAAACTGATTTTATCTCCACACACACACACACACACACGCATTAGGTGTAAACATTGCCCTTGGTGACGAGTTATTTGTTGCATCCCAGTAAGCTAAGCAACCCATCAGTTCAGCACAACGCTTACGGCAACGAAGGTATCACACATCGCAGAATAAAACTGTCCATCTTTAATTTCTCCCTATATACTATAGAAATGGTGGGCAGTCAGGGTCAGCATGGTCTTCTTTGGTGGCCTAAATACTATCAGAATCACTGACCTACATTTACAACCTAAATTCTAATATTTGTTCTATTAAATTGTATTAATTTATTCCCAACAGTTTATTCCAGTACGAGTATGTTGGATTTTTTTGTCCAATCAGATTTGCTGCCATGTTAATCTAATCTGCCCAGGGCCTTCAGAATCAGTAGTGCTGCCCATGGAACCTGGACTATATTAGCAAAGGCAGATTGCTAATTGGTTAAAGATTGTTTTTTTCAACCAATCAGATTTTTTAATTCAACCCTTTTTTAATTAGCTGTTTGATCTAGCTGGCCCATGATGATGTCAGCATTTTTCCGTCCTCTGATTAGTTGATTCATTCCCAGTCTGACTGGAAAAAACATGTCTGTAGAGTTAAATTAGAATATTTATGCCCACAATGGCAGATGTAGGAAGAGAAATTAACTTGGTATTGGACAAACATAAAAATAATCAAAGTTAGATATCGTTAGGAGAGTTCGGCTAACCCGAAGCTGACTAGCTTGTCTCAATCCGGGAAAGAGTTTACTCAGCACTTCGAGACCAGTGCCGCCGAACAAACAAAAGTCTCTGATTAATGTTAGAAAAAACCCCCAAAAACATCCTTTAAGTATCCCGAGTTAGCAAACCTGGGGCAATTGCGTCAAAGAGAAACTCCTTTAAACTTATTCATTCGTACAATTTCCGTAATTGACTGATTCCGTCTCAGGGAGTTTTTCCTTGCCACCGTCGCCCTCTGCTTGCTCATCAGGGACAAACTGATTTCTGATTCATTTGCATTTTATAATTTCTTTGATTGTGTAAAGCTGCTTTGTGACAATTACCATTGTAAAAATCACCATATGAATAAAAGTGAATTAAATTAAATTGAATTAAACATGGTGGATGTAGTAGGTCCAAAATTTAGTAATACTACCAATAATCATACTTTTTTAGTGGTTGGGAAGTGCAGACCCACATACTACTTTAGTTAGTATGTAAATTCAGAAAGAGCACATGCCTATGAGTTCAATTCCCATGACGATCAAGTTGCCAATAATGAGCCCTTGATCAAGGCCTTTAACCCTTAACTGCTTAGTCGTATAAATGTAATTATCTCTAAACAAGGGCATTTGTCAAATACCGTAAATGTACACTAGGGACAGAATTTCCATCCTATGTCCTATATCAGCTCCTGTCTCCCAAATACTGTCTCCACATGATATTTTAATTTTTTTGGAATGAAACCAGACGTTTATAGCGGTGAGATATAAAAATGTTGTTCTATGATTCGCCATAAATCACTGAACTTTAAAGTCATAGCAAAAAACTAAATATATCCGAGGCGGCACATAAAAGTGATTTAATGCGCTGTTCGGTACCGTGTGTCGCTGCACAGGCAAAAAGAAAGAAAACTAATAAGAATGTAAATGATGATTATTTGGTAATTATGTTCGTTTTCATGTTGTGTTGATTGTCCTTTGATCTTTGTGTTTATAAAAGTGCCTGTGTGTGTGTGTGATAATTATTAAGGCTTCCATATCTATAATGAAAGCAATTATAATTTTAGGTTGAGGTCATGCTGTCCCAGGATTATCAGATGGCCATCGCTGGACCATTTAAGCATGACCTTTGACCTGTAATTGATTGGCAGTTGTTTTTAATTATACGGCCTTTGCTAGATATTATATATGAACATATACTGTACTTTTTTTAGGCTTCTGGCAGGCTATGCAATGCATTTAAAAGAATATCATATAATAATATGTTTGAGTTGCCAAAAATAGTGATCATTTGCCTATTATAGTTAATCTGATAGTAGGTCCTGAGAAAGGGGCAAATTTGAAGTCGATATCAATGCGCTATAGCGACACATTTACAAATTCTAATCCTTCTAAATTACTTATCGAACAAATGTAAGTCTCACAAGTCCTTTGAATCTCTTGAGTCAGTAGGGATTCTGACGACTTTTGCCATGGTCTGTCCACTAGGGGGCACACAACAATTCCTTAGAAATCACCGACTATCAGCCAGGTCCGAGAATGTTAGTGTGTGTGTGTGATAGTATGATTGTTGGTAGTATGACTAAATTCTGGATGTTGATCTGGATGTTCTGGATGTTGATATTGTCACATGACGAATGTTGTCACAGTAGCAGCGTTTTTCTTCTGCTGCACCTCTTTCAGTATGTGTATGTGAATGTTAGATTTTTTGTTAGATTTTAAGTTACGCCCATGTAACTTAAACTATATTAGCGGTGACAGATTGCTAATTGGTTGATATATATTAATGACTGTTTCTGCCTCCTGAGGCCCGATAGCTGGCATACAAAGACAAAAGACAAAGACAAAAATAAATAGAGAAACGGTTCGGTTAGCGAAACGCGTTTCGCTAAAGGAAAAGAAGAAATGAACTTGGTCTCAGGCATTCTTATGAATCCGTTTTCATGGTGGACTTTTTCAGGAATAAAGACATCGTAAGAAGAGTCTGGCTAACCCCGAAGATAACTAGCTTTGTCCTTAGTCCGGGAAAGAGTTTTATTCGCCACTTCCAGACCAGTGCCGCCGACTGGTAACACTGACTTATAGACTTTAAATGCATTATATATTTTATTTATAGCTTTAATGTTTTTGTAATGTTATATTAATATTAAGATAAATATTGATTCTAAACCGCTCCAGATGTTGTTGTACCTGGTACAGCTGAGGTTGTAGTGTGTAGAGGTTTGGAGTTGTGTTAAAGGGTTTCTTGCTTTAATAAAAATGTTTTTTTTAAATCCTCAATAAATGAAATGTCTCTCTGTCTGTAATTCCACGCCGGGTTATATTGCGTTTTTGTACACTATTGATGGTTTCTGTAATTGTATATTAAGAGGTGTATCAGTCTGGTAAATCCCCACTGAAGGCCCAGCTACCAAATGCACACCACCCGCCACTGATAAATATAAATACCATAATCCAATAAAAAAAAAATAAAAAAAACTATAAAAGTCCTTTATTTAACATTTTTTTAAACCTAAGCCATAAAATCACTGCGATTGAGTCGTACGAACAGAAGAACATGGAGGAAAACAGCAGATGTGATATTAGTTGCTGTTGCTATCAAACATGATGTATCAACTAAAGCCCAAATTTGATCAGCAGCCAAATCGAGTCTGAGGCCGAATGTAGCTCTCGCTCTCACTTTATATTCAACTTGTTTTTAGAAAATTTACGTTGTTACAGATGTCAATCACTTTTTTTTTTGTAATTGGTGTCAGGAAAGCTGTAGCTGTTCACATTTCTGGCATTTGGCAGACGCCGTTAAATGATAGAGCGCCCCTGGAGCAGAAAAGGGTTAAGAGTCTTGTTTAGTGGCAGACTGGTGGCGGTGGGGCTTGAACCCAAGTCTTCCAATCAACAACTTAACCACTTAACCATCTACAACAGCCCCTCAAATGGAGTGACTGAGCAGTTGAATAAAATGGCCTTGTTGGGGGGGGGGCACAGCGGCGGTTAGCTTGGTAGTGCTGGGAATTAAACCCATTGATTTTCAACTCAACCAGTTAGAATTTTGTTGAATTTACATTGTCAGACGCTCCTTTCCAGAGTGACTTACATTTATTGCAACAATTTTATCCAATTGAACGAAAAAGAGCCTTGCTTAGGGGCCCAGCAGAGGCAGGTTGGTGATGCTGGGAATAGTACAGATAATACTTACATTCAGCTACCATCCCTTATCCTTACTCTGATGACATCTTAGCTAAAGTTTGCTAGCAGAGATTCAACGTTTAGTGCTAAACTACTGCTTTTTTTTTTATCCTGTTTAACGTCCAGATTTTGATCCAGGTCAATTTCCAGATAATGAGTATATATTACCGGTCATAATAATAGTAATAAAAGGTAATAGCTGTAATAATCAAGCAATACAAGTAACCTTGAGCTATAAGGGACATCGATCACTTCAGTAGGTAACAGCACAGCAAAAAAAAAGTCTACACACACACACCCACAAAGTGCTGAGGGTGTTTGTGTATTGACATCATGTCGTCTCCTTTTCCGCGGCGGCTGAAACGGTTCCAGTCGAATGATTTGGACTTCCTTTCAGTGTATTTCACAGTAAGATGAGTGATCCTTCGTTCGGCTCAGCCTGCCAGCACTGCTTATTATTAAATTTGCAGGTTTATCAAACGGTGCATATGAGCTCCTTTTCGGCTATGACGAGATGAAAAAAAAAGACACAGGAAGCTGTGGATCATGCTGACATTTGGCTTTATCATTAAACCTCGGTGAGATTGATGTGCTACACGGATCATTTGTTTCTATTACAAATGCAAAAGCGTTTTTTGGGGGTTTTTTTAAGGTTCACTCACGGCAGCGACATCGCATATTATTGTTAGCGGGCTAAAGTGTGTTCTTTTTAGAAACTTCTAGATCTTCACCGGCTCCCTGAGGGACCGTCATCCCCATTGATTTATAGGTGAACTTCTGCTATCTCTTCTTGAAATTTCTAAATCTGATTGGATCAGAGAGGTGTAGTGCTGGGTTGCAGATGTAGTCAAGCAGGGGTGATGCAATCACCTGGAAATTGAAGCTTATAAACTATGTATGTAAGTGTGTGTGCTTGAAATATTTAATGAAGACTTTTCCCCGAACCGATTCTACAGTATCTCGGCTATAAAAAAGGACGTTCTGTAGATAAAGATCCTCTCTAATATGTACCATTCTTCCTACACAGATAATGTGTGAAGTGTAAAATTTACAGTTTTTTTTACAGTTTTCACTAAGCAGACAAGAAGGCGGAGCCACCAGAGGGCGCTATGGTTTGAAATCTCTTTTAATTGTCATCTCATTTGAAACACATGCTATCGTACAGTTCTACACACGTCGGTTCTCCTGGCTGAAAAACCCATTGAAGTTCTCGATGGAACATCAGATGCTACATACTGGTCTTTACAGGATGGAAGGTTATGTAAAACACAGCTATCGACGAGCTAAGGAATGCAGAACATAAAGAGAGCAAGATCTGGTGAACGGTGTAGGATGCATCGGGGTAAGGAAATATAATAGCGACTCGCTCGCCCACGTACACCTTCTGTCTCCGAAGATGATCCGTAAAGCCGAACACGGGTCACAGAAAAAAAATCAACCACAGGTCCAATCAATAACGTAAGCCTCTGCTGAGATGCTGGCTGCTTTTGAAAGAGAAAATGCGAAGGCTGTGCTGACACATACCAACACACACACACACACACACACACACACCACACACACACACACACACAGACCTACATATTTATGCATGAGTCACTCGGAGGTGCCATGTGTATCAGCGATAATTGGCATCTTTGTGCTCTGGCAAACAGTAAACGAGATACCCCGCCACTGTATCTCTATTTCCTCACGCCGATCGCTTTACAAACCTTATGAATGAGTAAGACTCGGATGAAAGGGTTAGCGGTTAGTCTGCGAAATGCTTCGCATGCCGACTGCTTTTTAGAAAAGATGAAACAGTAATGGGCTCGTTAGCGCCTGCTTGTTGGAATGATTACGCATTTGGAATGACAGCTGTACTAAACCGGGAGCTGCACAGCTGTAGCCTGATGTACATATGATACCTTTTAGGTCTTATATCGCTGATCATATTCAAATGTAGCGGAATGTCAGAGACCGGAAAGGAACAACTGACGAGAAATAGCAAGTCTTGCAGGATACGCTGGAGGGAGAAAAAGAGAGAGAGAGAGACAGAGGTGAAAACTGGAAGCGAGTGAAAAAAAGAAAGAGAGCGGGAGAAAGAGAGAAAGAGAAAGAAAAATTGGAAAAGATTGAAAGAACAAATGACAGAAAGAGAGAGAGAAAAAGTAAAAGGGAGAGAGAAAGAGATTGAGAGAAATAGGAGAAAGAGAAAGGAGAGAGAGAGAGAGAGAGACAGAGGTGAAAACTGGAAGCGAGTGAAAAAAAGAAAGAGAGCGGGAGAAAGAGAGAAAGAGAAAGAGAAAGAAAAATTGGAAAAGATTGAAAGAACAAATGACAGAAAGAGAGAGCGCGAGGGTGGAAAATGACAAGAAAACTGGGAGAGAAAGAGTGAGAAAGAAAGTGAAGCCAAAGCATGAACAAGAGAGGTCAGAATAGAAGAGGTAAATGAATGTAAAAGAAAAGAAACATGAGAAAGAAAGAGAAATATATTTGAAGGACTTTTAGATGTGCAGTTATTGCGGTTTGTGCGAGAAGACGAGTTTCTTGCTCATGTGACATACAGTAAACCTTAACAACGCTGACGCATAAAAGACTGCTGGTGTCTTTCAACAGCCATCTGTAATTCAGACCCATTCTCTCTCTCTCTTTCTTTCCTTCCCCCCCTCTCTCTTTCTCTCTCTTTCTCTCTCCCTTTCCCATTCTTTGTCTCTGCTTTCTTTCCTCCTGCTGTCTTTTTCTGTCTCACAAATGCCCACACATCCACACAGTCAAAGTCCCCAGAGTCCTAATAAGGACATATTAACAAGATGGCCATCCATTGAAATAGCACCTCTCCCTTTTTTAAAGGCTACGTCGCTCGCAGACAAATATATTTTTTGACTCACTAATCCGATACGTCCGTATTGACGCTGCATGCAGTTTCTCCAACGTCATTATTGTACCAAGAGCTAATTGTTCAATCAATCCAGATAGACAGGGCAGTACAAATCCACTGGACATAGTTCATATAGGACAGGGACAGGATTTTTTTTGTCAATCAGCCAGGAAGAAGGGATCAGAGGGTGTTTTGTAGGTGGATGTAGCTGTAATGATGGAGGTATTGGCAAATATTTGAGATACTGTTGCGGAGTGGATATATATAAACTAGTTCTTTAACGCCATCTGGTGGTCCTGTTGGAAAACGTAACCTATAACAGTTACAGTATATATGTTAGCTAGCTAATAATTAAATAAACCCAAAAAGCTGTATCCAAAATCGCATACTGCTTAAGTACTGAAGGTACTTTGCGTTCTAATGCAAATGAGTTAAAAAAGTATGTTCTGTAAATTATATATTTTTGTAGTATGAATAAAATTTCGACGTTTCTGCCATGTTGACTTTGTTACGTGAAAAAAGTCTTCACAACCGGATAATGTTAAACAAGTGCAATTTAAACTTAAGGAGCAGATGAAGTAGTATATAAGAAACATTTTATCGAACTGTTGATTGAATACCAGGAATTCGGACATATACTACTTGTCTTATACACTATTTCCTGCATACTATATAGTAGAGAGGAAGAATCTGAATCCATTTACGGAATCAAATAATTCTGAATCACTCATTGATCCAATTCCCAAGGGTTTTTGGAGTCAGTAAGGATTATGATTGCTCATGAATGTCACACACACACACACACACACACACACACACACACACTGATTTTATGTTTCTTGTGCTTCTGACGATGTAGAAAGTTTCCATAACAACTCAGTCAGCTACTTTTCCTACACTTACGAGCTAACAACTACTTAGAATAAATAAATGATTTAAGTTTCACTTTATAATTATGTATGTTTTTGTTTGGAGTAAGAAAACATTAATGAATGGCAGCCCTCGTACACTCGACACAACAGCAGAGTGAACGACTGAAACGGAACGTCTCTATTACGAATGCTAGCCCTCGTTCCCTGATGAAGGGAATGGGTACGTTGTGTCGAGTGTACGACACTAAGGCAACCCCTAAATAGTAACTCTCCTTTTTTAAAGTCTACGTCGCTCATGGATAAGTATATTTTTTGACTCACTGATCCGATATTTCCGTATTAACGCCATATTCAGTTTTCCCAGCATCAGAATTGTACTAAGAGCTGATTGTTTAATCAATCCAGAGAGACAGGATAGTACAAAACCACTGGACATAGTTTGTATAGGACAGGGGCAGGATTTTTTTTCAGCCAGGAAGAAGGGATCAGAGGGTGTTTTGTAGGTCCATGTAGTGTACACTCGACACGTCAGATTGGACGACAGAAAGGGAACTTAGGACTTAAATGATTCGAGTAAATGATGAATGAATCAGGTTTCGGAATCTCTACTTTATAGTAGGAAAGTATTGAATTTTCGATTTTTACTGCAGTTTCTAGTTGGCTAGCAAAATTGTTGTTGCAATAGTAGCAGCCGAGCAGTCAGTGTGTCATGCTGTGTGTCTTCTGATGCACTGTGTCCAACACTATAACAGTTTTTATAAGGTGTTTTATTTATAAGGAGTGATGTATGTTGGAGAAGAGCACATTAAACAAGCTCAAGCAGAAGAAAGTGTATTGATCAAAAAGTGTTGATGAATTTTTATATAACTGCAGCTCTGACAGCAATTCAGGCTGTCCAACAAAACACAGGATTGTGTTAACACGCTGGAATAAATGTTCTCATTCCTTAGGCGTATGCTACATGGTCAGATGTTTGTGTACAGCTTAGCAGCCACAAAGTCTGAAGCACAAAGGTGCACAAAGGTATAGAATGTCCTATTCCTTCACTAGAACTAAGTTCCAGCATGACATTGTCCCTGTGCACAAAACCCCTGGTCTCCATAAGGACATTTTAAGAAAGTATGTTAGATTGGTGATTCTAAATTGCCCATAGGAGTGAGTGTGAGTGTGTGTGTGGCCCTGGGATGGACTGGTCACCTGTCCAGGGTGTACCCCTCCTGCCTTTCACCCTTTCCGAGATGGCTGGGATAGACTCCAGCAGATCCCTTAGACCCCGAAATTAGAGAATAAGCGGGTATAGAAGATGAATGAATGAATAAATAAATGATAGCTAAGTCGAGACACACCGTTGGTTGGACATTTATGTCTAATTCAGCTAACCAGAATTCCAGTAAGCACTGATACCCCTCAACCAGAGTTTCCTCACCCCGAACGCTGTCAGCTGTCAGCCATGTGAGCAGTGATACGAATCCCTTTCTTTCACACAGCTTTCGCAGGTTGACTACAATCAAATTAATTTCTTTTCTCTTCTGTCATACGTGCACCGCTTACTTGTTTCCTACAGTGGGCACCCCTATCGCTTAAGGCATAATTGAAGCCTCCGTCCCGCTCGGAAGTTTCGACAGCAACGCTGCAGGGATCCCGGCGAAACTGCGAGTCTCCTGCTGTTTGAGTCGAAGTAATAGCAGGGTGTTTTCTTTCTTTCCCCACAGTCTTAGTCAGCCGTCATCTGGATTGTAGTTGAAACTCTCCAGCCCAAGTTTAATAGTGTTATTTTCCTGAAGTGGCCCTGGAAACCATTCTCTCTCTCTCTCTCTCTCTCTCTCTCTCTCTCTCTCTCTCTCTCTTGCAACACTTTCACATTTAGAGACCCTTACTGTAGTCACAAATACACCAGCATTTTTTATTCCAAAGCTTCTCTTTATGTTTTTTTCCTAAAACATTGCGATTTATTAAGTATAGACAACTGAGATTTTGGCCATTGACCTTCCGGTCTATGGTTATTGCTGGGTTTGTGGTAAATGAGTGAAAAATAACAAAATGGCAGCTGTTACATCAGCAACACTTTCTTAGATTTATCAGAAAAAACAAATCCTAGCTTTCAAGATTTTAATTATAATATGCTGCTGATTGAAAGTTTTTAGGTTTAATTCCAAGCACCACCAAGCTGCCATTGCTAGATCCTGAAGCAAGGCTCTTAACGGCTCAGTTGGATAAAAAATAAGATGTACATACTTTGGGCATTTCCTTATAAGATAGTCCATAATAATCCATGTTTTACAATAAAAACATGAGTGAAATATACACTTTATAGACAAAGTATTGGATCACCTGACCATCACATACATTTGTTTTTTGTGTATCCTATTCCAGATGTTAATCCTTATTTAATAACCTCTGCACCTCTGGAAAGCCGTTTCACTAGATTGTGTCATGTGACTGTGTAGATTTGATCATTTAGCTACGATGGTATTAGTGAGATCGGACACTAATGTTAAGGTGAGGAGGTCTGGGGTTTAGTCGGGGTTCCAGTTCATCCCAAAGCTGTTCAGTTTAAAGGGGTTGAGTCAGAATCAGGAAATAAGAGCTCCATAAACTCCAGAACACAGCATGTCTTCATGGAGATCAGAGGGTTTTGTGCACAGTCACATTGCCATGCTGGAACAGTCCCAGTAAAGAAATAATGTAATGATACATCACAGAAAAGACATTCTATTCAATGATGTAGCATTGGTTTGGGCGGGAAGCCATATAAGTCATATGATGTAACAAGAAAAGTTAGGACATGTATCATCCACCGGTATTTTTAAACTCATATCTCTTCCAGTGTGTAATTATGTAAGTGAAACATGTTTCGAGGTTTGTAATTTTTTCATCTATCATCCTCATCTTAAAAACAATACAGCAACAAGCGCTCATTAGCTCATCTGCTCCAAAACCTGCGTTGACAGCCAGACAATTGCATCAGCATCTCCGAGTGAATGCAGCCTCTCTGGGTTTTAATATGGCTGACACAACGAACGTGCCCAGTCATCAGCATTCAGAGGAGATGAGTCACGTCCCATCTCGAGACAGCCTGTGTTAGAACCTTCAGCTAAAAAAGAAGAGGAAAGAAGAGTGTTTATTACCATGAATAGATTTATTCTCTCTATTTTTTCGTAACTGTCTCTAATACTGTATAAATTGTGATCTATCCTGCTGCCGTCCATATGATGGAAACCTGGTGGATTTCAAACCAAAGAAATGATCAGTGTCTAAATAATTTTAGACATTGATATTGTCTTTAAGCCCCTCCCCTTAATCTCCTAGGTCTCAGATTTAACAACTTGTCTTTGTTTACAATTACAGTGAATATTTTTATTTAAGTTTATTATATGAAATAAAATGTTAGTTGACATTAGACTAGTGTTTTAGTAATATCCTATAATAATTATTTTTAGCAGGGATGCCACCAATATTTCAACCTTACTTCATTACATTTCCAAACAGACAATAACAACAATGGATTTTTACCCTGTTACAGGTTAACAAAGATTTATTGTGCCAATAACCAATCAACTTATTTTGGGAAATGTACATTGTACAGAATGTGCAGTTTTTTCATTGTGCACATCAGAACAACAACTTTGGCAAGATGGTATCAAAAGTCACTAATTAATAATATATATTGTTTTTTATTTTTCATAAATGTGCCAAATAATTGACACATTAAACTTCATTGTTTGTGAAATTCATTTAGGCAACCAATAAATGGTTAATAGGATGTTGTTTAACATATGGGTAGTTGTCATTTGGGTAGTTGATAGTGGACGCTAGAACAAAGGGTCAGCTATAATACATCAACCCTGGAGCAGAGAGAGATGAAGGACCTTGTTTAAGGGCCCAACCGTGGCAATTCGGCAGAGATTAGGCTTGAAACCTGATGTCCCAATCTAGGGTTTTAACCATTTGAGCTGCTATTGTAATTTCATGCTCAACGGCTCAGAGGTACAATAAAACATGAGTCACCAACCTTGGTCCTGGACAGGCTGGTGTCCTGCAGAGTTTAGCTCCGACTTGCCTTAACACACCTGACTGTAACTGACCGGTGTGCTAGGGGCAGTTATGGCTCAAATGGTTAAGGTGCTAAGCTGTTTAATTGGAAGACCAGGAAGACTTGGGTTTAAGCCCCACCATTGCCAGTCTGCCACTGTTGGGTCCTTGAGCAAGACCCTCAATCCTTCCTGCTTTAGGGGCGCTGTATCATAGCTGACCCTGTGCTCTGACGGGATGGGATATGCGAAGAAAATAATTTCACTGTGCTGTAGACTTTATGTAATAAAATAAAGATATTTACATTTACAAGTTTCAACTGAAAACCTTGATTAGCTAATTCAGGTGTTTGATTAGGGTTGAAGCAAAACTCTGCAGGACAGTGGTTCTCCAGGACATAGAACTTTCAGTAAACTCAACAAAGTTCTGTGATTGTATTATTCCATGTCCAGTTCTGTGTCTTAGATTTGTAGCCATAAATAACCAAAGAACTTATAATGTGTGATATTTGTCAAGTCTGGGTTGTTATTCCAATGATCAAGGTTCAACCCTCATCTCTACCAAGTTTACACTGTTGGGCCCCTGAGCAAAGCATAAAAAGCATAGTTACATACAGATAAATGCAATATTATTGTGTTTTATTATTATACACTCAGATGATCTAGGTCTTTTTCTACACACCCTATTTGATTAATGTGTCTGAGATTTGCATACTAGCTGTGAGTAGTTCTATAATCCATCCCTCTCCTGCCGTTTCTGCACCTGTATCTGCTTAGCCTCAGCACAACACAAACGTTCATCGTCATTTCCTGCCCAATGGTCCAGAAACAGAATAGGACTTCCAAAAAAACAGAATTTTCTATATCCAGTTCTCTGTGTCCCAAAGATGTCTAATTTGTCAGTAAGCCAAGTAAAAAATTATTTTATTTAATAAATCTTTAATCGAGCCATAAAATCAGTCCAAAAAAATCAGCATACTTATTATTGTTTTAAGCTTAAAATTAGTATAATAACAAAACAATAACATTTGTTTTTGTACAGGATTCACTAAATGCATATCAGGCAAGCTTTTTGGGGGGATTTTTGAATACCTGGCTAGTCAAACACAATGAGAATAGCAGAATACCGAAGAAATTAAAGTAAAAATATTTTTCATATATATTTAATGTCATAAACACAGTGAATGAGGATCCAGCTACTGTAGCTACATTAATGCATGTGATTGTTGAGTACAGATGCCCAGAGTGGGTTTAGAAAACTAAAATTTTTTTCATGTTTAGCGGCTCTGTAATAAAATTTGCTACATAAATTGGTCTACTATGGAAACAAAACCAAAAAAAAAAGATGACCCCTAGTCCAGATGGCCAAATTTGTTGTTCTTGTTGTCAGGGTCATGGCTTGCTGTCTACAATGATCCAGTGGTATTGTATGGTGTAAGGACACACAACTATACGGCAGCATGAAGTAATTAAATAGCATAGTGTTGTTTTTAGAGGCTATAACAGCTGTCTACATCAAATCACCCTGTCGACAAGGTTGATCCAAAGGCATTGGTGTCATGGGATGGCAGATTGTGGAACATTGCATCTTGGAATTATCTTTTGTTTTTAAAAACACAATTTTTTGTATAGCTAGCACACACTAATAGCTAAAAAAATATGATTTTTGAGTTTTGTGTTGAACATATTAGTTAAGGTAACAGTGTTTGCCCCTTTTCCACTAATAACGTTCACATTAACGTCTTTTTTACCCTAGCTGTTTTGATTTTGCCCTAGTTTCGCTAATCCAACTCAAAACCCGTAAATCAAGTGGAACTCCGGCATCTCAAGCAACTCGTTGAATTTGTTTCCATCTAAATGCAAATTTGATTTTTTTGGGTAAAAAACGTATATATTTCACTCAAGAGTATAAAACAAAGAATTAGTTTAATGTCTGTTATATTGGTGCATGCTAACGTTTTGCAAAAACACATTTTCCAGCTTCGGGAACGAATAGTGCCAAAATCTCCGACACCAAACAAATCAATTTTCAGTTTTTGAAGAATTTGTGTGTATACGCCGTTCTCTATAATTCAGGTATCAGGTCTCAGGGCTGTAAAGTTTCTGACCAAATTTCATTTTCTGTATTGCCTGAATATTATATATATATATATATATATACACACAAGTTTTCTTTTCTTCTTCGTGATCAAATTGGATCTGGGAAATGAAAACAACATTGCTTTATCATGTCAGCAGATGGGTCGCGGACGTTTCCCTTGTGAAAGGAGACAGGATCAATGCCTTGTGTTATATACGTCTGAAAATAATCTATATGACACCGTGCATGGAAACGCATATACAGCATGATGGCGGAATTGCATTTTCTTTCAGCATCAAATAAAATAATTATAAACGATATTTTTATTTCCAGAATTTATTCATATTTTATTATGCCACCGATTTAAAAATATATCTTTTTTGAAAAAGGAAAGTAAAACAATAAAAAAAATAAAATATTTGTCAAGGTTGCTGGAAGCCTGAAGTGTATTCCGGGGGACTCGGGGGAGGGGACAAAGCTTAAAAACTCATCACAGAGCAAAACCACACACACACTTGTACACACTACAGACATTTTAGAGGTGTCAATCAGCCTTATGCACACGTCTTTGGACTAAAAAAAGAAAGCAAAGCAGTTAAGTTCTCGGCACACTGAATCCGAAATGCGTTCGTGTGTGTGGGTTTTTTAATTTTTTTATTTTCGTTATCCTAAAACTTCCTCAGAGAGTCCAAGTTTATTTCAGGATGTCAGTCGATCAGTTTGATACTTCGCTAACACTTCTGAAGCCACAGATTAAAACAGAAGACCATCAATTACCGTAAGCCAACTAATCCTGACGAGAGACTGGAAAAATGTCTAAGCAAGGGTATCAAACTTAGTTACCTAGAGGGTCACAAGCATTTAATCTAAAGCATGGAGCTGGATCAGGTGCTAAACTCTGCAGGGCATTGGTCTGGAACTGGAATCGGGGACTGAGTTTGACACCTGTGGTCTAAGGTATGGACATGGACAAAGACACACACCCCGAACTGCGGGATTAGAAAGGTGCTCACTGCTACACAACAGGCTACAGCAGCCCATGACCTTAAAAAACGCCTGATACCAGCGTTCACTCTAGTGACAATGACCTAATGATCAAATTAAGGATGCAATCTGATGGAATTACCAAGGTCTGAGAATTTTTGGCATGCTAAATATCTGGATCAGTTGGCAATTCAAAATTTGACTGAAAAATACATCTCCGATGACCTACAGCCCATGAGAGAGCAAGAAACATGGCATGGAATTATAGACCACAATTATTTATTACTCCATGTTCACAATCATTATTTACTTCATGTTGAGGAGCCAATAGTGTGTGTTGTGCTTCTTCTCCCAAAAACTAGGGTATGTAATCGCCGCTAACATTCACTCAGCCACATTTACACCACTAAAGAAGAAAAATAAAAGTTATAAAGCTGAAAGAAAAAAAAAAAACAGAGCTGGCCAACGAGAAGCCAATGATCTCTCGAATAAGTTATAGGTTACCAAATGACTCAATTAACCTGTGAAGGACATTTTTCCCTGGATGATTTTAGCATTATATGAAGGGCAAGACCTCCTAGCTATGGCATAATAAAAAAACACTCTAATTTCAGCTGTCATTTACATATTTGAAAGCATGTCCTTTACTGAAAACCCTTTGAAACACATTTCTCTTCACTCTCTGTCATCTTAAGTGCATTAAAATTCATGCGCCTGTTTTGAAGAGCCTTTTTAAAACAAATGTTATGCTTTGGTATTTGACGGATGGCGCATCGAACCTTGAGGCAAATGAGAGGGCCAGAATCACTAAAATTTGAAAGGTAAAGATTGGAAAAGAACCTGGAGGATAGCTTTCCAAATTTGCAAATTATCCAGAGTGACTTACATTGATCTCTTTTATACAACTGATCAATTGGGGGTTAAGGGTCTTGCTCAGGGGCCAAGCAGTGGCAACTTAAAATCATGTATTAATTTAAAACCTCCACAATGATACTGGGAGTCACACTGGCCCGTGTAATTCACTGTTACAGACTGACCCGCCACCAATTTACAGAAAGAAACATTCATGTGGCCCTGATGGGGACAATCATGGGGCCTCCTGGAGTAGTTTTTCTCCTTTTATTCAAGGCTTTTCTGCCTTTAGTTGTTTTGGTACCTGGTAACTGGGTAAAATCTCCCTGTAAAATGTTTAAATTGCAGGAGATCAACAGCATCTGAAATACTCAGACCAACCACAACATCCACACCATAGTCAAACTCAACGAGAAGCTCTTGACCCAGCGGCAGGATTTTATGCAGTACACTGCTGCCACATGTTTGGTTAATTAGATAACCACACGAACACACAGGTGTGCAGATGTTTATGAAAACTGTAGAAAGCAAGCACCTTTAGAAGACCATGCAAAGCTTACCGATACCGAATGGCAGGCTGAGGTCACTGCATCGACTGATGAATTGCTCTCAGCAGGTCCTGAGGTTCCCATAGGTACATTTTGGGGCCATTTTAAGCTCATCCTGATTGATCTGTCTGCTCAGTTAGCGATTTGTCTTCTTCATTTGTCTTTGAAAAAAAGAAAGTATATGAGTTTGGTGGTGTGGGTAAAAGTTCTTCTTTTCAGGTCGTGTTTTACAGATAACTTTCTGAAAAAAGCATTTATGAATTTTCCACAGGTGAGATTGAAAGTAGTTAATAGAAGGTTGTTTTGGCTTCTGGGTTTTGCGAGTTAGAAGAGGGGAAAATGATGTCGTTTGCGAATAGCTGACACCACCAATGAATTAGGTTTTACTGTTGGCGATAAAAGCGACAGGGGTTTTCTGCGTGAAAAAGCACCACCATTTTGTCTGCCCCAAAGCGCACCGTCATTGACAATGATTATTTGAACCCTAAAGCTATCAGTTTTTATTTTGGCTTGTTGTTTTGGGTTCTTTCTGTTTTCAAAATCAGTTTGAATCCCATGATACAGATGGATTTTTCATCTCTTTTTTGCAGAGAGCGTTTCTACACTGGTAATTTACTTGCTTTGTCATTTTTTATTTTACACTTGATCTTTCTCTAACAGCTATTTCTTTTCTTTATGCTATTTTTTCACCTCACTGTCTCCCACTACTTGTTAAATATCTCATGTTAGGTAGCAGATAGCAGCGGAACTCAGTAGAATAAGTTTCTCCTGTTAAGAGGAGGTGCAGGGGTTATTAGCGCTCTGAGCCTGGGAATATCTCCTATTTTATTCCTGTGAATTGGCTAGCCATTGAAAATCATTTTCTAGCTAATGTTGTGTTTCTGGGAACTGATGGCTGCAAATTGCTCTGAGCCAGAAGTTGTTATTGCCTCTTCTATTCTCTCACGGGACAAAAGTGGACGTGGTTAGACCTTCAGGGAGAAAACAACTAACTTCAGAGTGGTTGGAATTAAGTTGTGTCCATTTTTGCTGTTTCTGCCATTTATCGGTTTATCAGTTTCTGTCCTTTTGAGACACTTTCTTTGGGGGCAACTATAAAAATTAGCATTGAAATTGAGATTTTGTTAAAGCTGTCACTCTACAATACAGCAAGTAAAATTTCAAGAAAATGAAATTCCTGGATACCAAGGGCACCTCTAGCAATTTTGGGCCATGTGATATAATTTCTATTACATCAATGCTAGAACTTTTAGTACTAATAGATCTCTGGGGAGCCCGCAAGGTGTTTGGGCCCTTAGAAGTGCCCTAACTAAAACCCCGCCCCACCTTTTAGCGGAGGCCCTGACTTTATAAACTAGATAACTTGATTTATAATGACTAAAAAAGTGCCCGCTTTCTTTTATTGGGTGCAATTACTTTTACTGTTAATAAAATGCCAATCTAATTCGTCTTAATTTATGGATAACATCTTCATTACATTCATTCAGTAATTAAATTAAATACAGGATTTAAACTAATTATGCTAATTATGCAAATTGGAACCAACGCTCAACCAACGCTTAGATAACGTTTACATGGCAGACACCCTCACATCTGAGTTATGGCCCTTGATTAAGAGCCTACAAGGGGCAACTTGATATTTCTTGTAATTAAACCCATGGCCTGGGATAGTAGTAGTGCAGTGGTTAGGGTGTTGGACCGCTAATTCAAAAATCAGGGTTCGATTCCCAGCACCACCAAGTTCCCACTGCTGGTCCCCTGAGCAAGGCTCTTAACCCTCATTTGCTCAGTTGTATAAATAAGATAAATGCAAGTCGCTCGGGATAAAGATGTCTGCCAAATACTGTTAAAGTAAATGTAAATGCACTCTGCTAATCAGCAGTCCAACACCTTAGCGAAGCCCGTTTATAAGAAAGAGTTTAACACTTTTGCAAGTAATTTACAGTAATTGCAACGATGAATAAACAAGCTGCAAGTTCTCAAGTTATATAACCCCCCACCCAACCCCATACCAAGCTACAGAGAATATACACAAGGATATAAATATTTATTGTTTTGTTACCTCAACTTTGCTGTATTTAGCAGAAATGCCCCCAAAAGTCCCAGATTCAACTATAACCACAAAACTGCTATCTGTCTTCCCCTTCCTGCTGCCCTATTGTCCAAACCGACAGACTCAGTTTGATTGACAGATGATAGCAGCAGAGGGTCGACACACTCGCACTCGGGCAGGATACACACTCAAGAACAGAGAAAGAGTAAAAGCTTCAAACGGAATCATGGTCCTGTGACAGGTTTTCTGTTTAATGTGGGAGTTAATGTATGCAAGGCATGGACTAAATACTGTACGTGGCCTGCATGCTATTGGCAAATCTATCAGAAGGGAGACACAGAAAAAGAGAAATAGAGAGATGGAAAGATAGAGAGAGAGACAAAAAGAGAAAGAAAGAGAGCCACCCACACACAGCCAGTCACAGCGGAGAGAGGGCAAAGACTATTTGCTGCTTCATGCAGTAGACTATTAGGATAATTTGTGAATGAATTACTATATTACCTATGGTTTGTTTGTTTACTTCCTGGGTCAGGAGATTGTGGTTTCTAATAAAGATAAGGAAATTATAAACCTGTGATGTGCAGCTGACGTTGTTAGCACAACTGCAGTCCTGGAAAATTCATCAAACTTCTGACCAATCAAATTGGTGCATATACAGTCGTAAAGCCTAAACATTAAAGAAATTCTAAACAATAGTGTGTATCGAAACAATTCTCAGGGTAACATTATTCCATGTGCAATGATAAAGAAAAGCCTGGGAGCAAAAATAAATTGAAACAGCTGGAGTTCTCTTCCTTATCAGCACTTGAAATGGATTGTCTTGAAGCACGCGTGTGTGTTGGGGAAAAAAATGTAAACACTTGAACGTGAAAAGCATCTGGAAATTTAAGATGGGCGTGTTTAATTCGCAGCAGGAGTCTGATCCTAATTGAGTATCGCTTTGAAGATGGGGTAGTGTAATTGTTCGGTTTGTGCTGTGAGGGTAAGTTGGAAAAGCAAAAGCTACAAGGGACCACATAAGGACACTGAGGTCATGTGGGATAATGTAATTTCATGGACGATTGCTATTCTGAGCAGCTTTATTTATTCTTAGTTGTGTGCCGTGTTTCCCAGGAGGCCAAACTCTTCCCTCTGTCCATTCAACCAAATCATTTGAAAGAGTGATTTGTTATACTTTTCCTGGTCCAGTAATACAGATTCTTTCTGCACTGTTTTTTTTTTTTTATCTCTGGTAATTGAATTTTACTTAGTTGAGTTAACATTTGCCATAAAAGGAAGACTAGCAGAACTTTCATAAATGTCATAAACTTTTAGCCAGGTTTTTGTATAGGTCTAATCCTTGTGGGACTGTCTATCACATACCTAATGCAAGACAAGCATTGTATTGTACCTGACCTCTACCCTTCATTTCGCAAGTGGTGATGCCACAAAATTGCTCCAGATTAATATTTCAAGGACACCCCGGTTGATTTGCATAAGCAACCTGTTCAACAGAATCTTGGCTGAGGACACTCGACGCAGTCTTCCTGATCAACATCCTATTCTAATATTTGCTTACAGGGTATGAATAGTAAGCAAAAGAATAAGGTCTTGAGTACAGGTGCTGGGATGATTTTGAATGAGGGTATCGTCAACCCAGGAAGGCCTTCCAGGGCTGCAGTGGTTTAGGCAATTCCTTCTGGTCAAGTCCTGATAGGTCAGGTCCTATCAGGTACAAGCAATTGGATAGAGACCCTGAGGCAGATCCATGTCCTGCTGCAGAGACTCACAGCTAGCTTTTGAAATATATTTACTAGTTTTATAAGCTAGATTCGTTAATAGATACAGCACATTTACCAGGATCGCAATAAGACTTCCTGGAGCATCTCGTATTATTTAGTAAGTTTCTTGGTCAGAAACTACAACCGAAAGTGTCCTTTTTGCAAAAGGTTCAAACCTTGAACCACATCTTTTTATTTTTTAAAGATTTGCCTTTGTATTTGGCAATAGGGTAATGACATCCAAGGGTTAGGGTTAGTCACAAAATGTAAAATGTAAATGTCTTCATGTGTCTCACATATTTAACAGCACAGGGATATTAGTTTCTTTGCATATCTTATTTTAGAAGGTTGGGGTCAGAGCACAAGGGTCAGCTATGATACAGTGCCCCTGGGGCAGGAAGGGTTAAGGGTCTTGTTTAAGGACCCAACAGTGGCTGACTGGCAGTGGTGGGGCTTAAATCCTGGTCTTTCTGGTCTTCCAATTAACAACTCAAGTCTTTTTAAGCCATCACTGCCCTCTTCTATAATCATGACAAAAATGTCCAAATATAAATCCCCTATATCCCTCCTGGTAAAAGTAACTGTTCCTAGTATTTTTCAGGAAGTGGTAGCTGGTTAAGATGTTGGAAATGTTTGTACCCTGGTAAGCCTGGTAGATTCAATTAAACTACCAATCTGACCCTGGGGAACTTTTTTTGTCTTTATAGAGCATGGCAAACTGTCCAACAAACACTTAAAATCACCACATTTTACCAAGATTAAATAAGCATCTTAAGCCAATGCACTACAGGGTGCTTGGGGCACAGACTCTTTCAGTGAGGCAGAGATAAGTTCTTTGGAAAATGCTGGAGGATTATTACAGCACTAGGATAGCAAGTAGGGATTAAATCTGTGAACTGTATCTTTACAGATCTAAATGATCCGAGTCCCCAAAAAAGCTGGATTTAAGTATTAATATGAAACTGATAGGAAATTTGGAAAGGCTCTACCTCAAGCACTGCAGCACAGCTAGTTGACAACTATCAGAGTACTATCAGCACACCTGGAGTAAGAGTTTTTTCCTCACTGCAAAGAGAGTGGTGCTCAATATACCCATACTCACTCCAGAACTAAAGTCAGACACATAACACATGTAAAATAATCCACCTGGAGTAACTAAAATAAAAACAATCTCTAAGCTTGTAAATTGTTGAAAGTGATAAGCCAACATCCAAAATTTGTGGTTCCGCACTGTTTAATGGAGGGTTCAAATTTTATGACTACCAAAATCTGGTTGGGCTTTTGATTAAGTGGTTAAAGGTGTTGGACTACTATTTTACAAATTGCAGGTTTGATTCCCAGTATTACCAAACCACCACTGCTGGTCCCCTGAGCAAGGTCCTTACCCCCAATTGCTCAGCTGTATAAATGAAATAAGTGTAAGTTTCTCTGGTTAAGGGCAAATGTTATAACGGTTAATGCTCAACCGCTCCTCTATGCAGCCGTTTTTTAAAACCAATGTTGTAGTAGATTTTACAAAAAGTGCCTAACAGAAAAGGAAAAATCCTAATGAGTCTATTGTGAATGAATCCCTTCTAGTGGAAGACAAATTTTCTCCCCTTTGGGATACGGAGATTTCTACAAATCTGCTCCCAAAAAAATGAAAAATTCTTACCATAAAACCAATTACACTTTAATTGAATTCCAAATCCTATGTGGCTGCCAGCATATGATGTGTCTTTAAGGACCCTCTACTAGTCCTACTTTTCCATACACAATTAAGCCAGGTAATTAAACACTCTGAATGGCAATTTGGATCTGATTTATCAGATATTGGAGCAAATTAGACTCTCTGAACACAGACTTGCATATCAACAATCTAGAACAGCAGTGGCTCGGGACAATGACAACTGACAATGTACATCAGTGTCATTATGCACATATACAGTAGCACTCAAATGATGTGGCATTGGCAATGTGAAAGGATGCTCACTCAGTGGTACCCAGAAGGACAAACTGAAGACAATGTATCTCACAGTTGGCCTGGGAATGTTTAAGGGTCCCTCTGGACATGCTGGAATCTGTGGTCAGGCATAGAAATGTCTGGCCATAACTTGTCAGGATGTTGCCACTGTGGACCCCACTCACTGACAAGGAAGAAACATACGCTATTCTATCCACACAGGAAAAAGGCCTGGTTTTGCTTTACTTGGCTGCAAGTAAAGGTTGTCTGGGACACTTGGAACTACAAATATTTAAACATTTTAGTGAATCCATTTCTGTTGTGGAAGAGGTAAAAGGGGTTGGACCAATAAACAGAAAATCGCTTCCTCTGCTGGGCCCCTGTACAAGGCCCTTAACCCTTAACTGCTTAATTGGCATGTCTCTCTGGTTAAGGGCTCATGACATAACTTGGCCACTGATGTTGGACAAATAGCGGTGCTCAAATATGCCAATTGGTGGTACATGTTATAATTAAAATATGACTGAAGCAAAAATTGACCATATTCAAGTCAAGTCAGGTTGTGTCACCTGTATTTCTTTAGCGCTTTTAACAATCTGGATTGTTTCAGAGCAGCTTTACAGAAATACATCAGAAAAGACACTTATTAATTTGATATCTATATCTATTGATATCTATAAATTCCCCAACTAAGCAAGCCAGAGGCGACAGCAGCAAGAAACCAAAACTCCATCGATGAGAGAATGGAGAACAAAACCTTGGGAGAAACCAGGTTCAGTTGGGGGGTCAGTTTTCCTCCGGCCAGATAAACCAGGAGGTTACCCATGCTGCAGCAAAGTTTCCGTGGTTTTGTCTGATTGGCTGTTTAGAAGACAAGAGATCACTGAGAAACTGCCTTATTGTCTCCAAGTGATGGTGGCGCCGGTGAGCTCAGAATAACAAAAAACAGAAATATGTTAGTGAATATTCAGGCAATTAGTTGCATGTGACAATGTTTCTTGTAATAATCGCTGCTTAAACAGCCACCTTAAATGTTTTCCTACGTTTACTCAATATTCATCTCTTACCTTACGGCAGCAGTAGTGATATAACAGTCTTTGTTTTACACTGTTAAGCTGTTTGTGTGTGCTCAGCCACAACAAACAGCAAAACGATAGAATGGTAATACATCTTAAAGCCTACTATGCCGTGTTTACTATTATGTGCTTGTAAAACCCCTTGCCAACATTGCAGTTTTGCCCTGTAGGGGCATCTAGTATTATAACAAGCACCATCAATCTTTTATAGCTGTCCATAACACGTAGGGGACAAATCTGAGCCAGACGTTCCCTGAGTAGTTAAGCAATTTAGGCGTGGGGTGAATTCTAATAGAACATGTTCGAATAGAGACTAGTGTTGTGACATAAAGGTTATTTATCCCGAAGTGTAAAAGTCTGATAACTCTTGGACGCGTTCTGTTTTAGGAGATGATTTGCTTAGCTTCACAGGGCGCCAAGGGTAATTGGTTTTTTTGTACCATGTGTTGTTGTTGGTTTTTTTTTTGTTCGTCCAGTTGTGAGATACCCTCTTGTCTTCCTCTTTCTTATTTGCGTTCAGCCAGATTGAAAATTACTTTCTTCACAACAGCTGAGGCATGTCTTATCCGGAGAGAGAAAGCAAGTGGCTGTAGACTCTTCTTCATTTATTCAGTCTTCTGTCTAATCCCTTACATATATATAATAATGTAATAGAGCAGTGCAGCCATTTGTCTGGAATTGTTTGGATTATTTTAATCACTCGAGCTACTTAATATTGCTCAGTTTTTTTTTTATTAACTATTATATAATATCCCTTGAACCCAGATAACCCAGCTAATTAAACATGTACTTTCTTGTTCTCGCACTTGCTTGGACACCTACCTACGCTTTATTAAGATGCTCACCTGACAACTAAGCAAAGGCTTTTAGATTTCAGAGATAAACAGTAACACCTGTAGAGAAACGCAATTACCGACTGAACACGGGTGGTCGTATTATTAGCACGGCGCGCTATGTTGCCATGATCACCGCTATAATGTTAAGCAAATTTTATCATATTTATACATGAATCTTAAACAAGCATTTTAAGATGCTCTAAAACCGGTAAGAAGCTCCTGTATAATCTAGCCATAGCTACAACCTACCAACTAATCAAACAGATTAAAGATATAAGCCCCATCATCATCATTAATGGTACTAACAGTTGATGTCTTCAAGCAACAAGCAAGCAATCCATCCAACCATCCATCCATTTATTAATCCATCCATCCATCCATCCATCCATCCATCCATCCATCCATTTATTCAATTCAATTCAGTTCAGTTTTATTTGTATAGCGCTTTTTACAATGGTGATTGTCACAAAGCAGCTTTACACAATTGAAGAAATTATGAGACAGAATGAAACAGAAATCAGTTTGTCCCTGATGAGCAAGCCGGGGGCGACGGTGGCAAGGAAAAACTCCCTGAGATAAGATAGGAAGAAACCTTGAGAGGAACCAGACTCAACAGAGAACCCATCCTCATTTGGGTGAAATTTATCCATCCATTCATCCATCCATTCATCTATTCATCCATTAATCCATCCATCCATCCATGCATCTATCTATCTATCTATCTATCTATCTATCTATCTATCTATCTATCCATCCATCGTCTATACCTGCTTATTCATAATCAGCGTCACAAGGAACTGCTGGAGTCTATCCCAGCTGTCATTGGGTAAAGGCGAGGATCACCCTGGACAGATCACCAGTCCATCACAGGGTCATATACAGACAAACAATCACACACACATATACACACACACACACACACACACTCCTATGGGCAATTTAGAATCAACATTCAACATACATGTTATTGGACTGTGGGAGGAAACCAGAGAACCTGGAGTAAACCCACGCAAACACAATAACATGCAAACTCCACACAGAAAGACCCCTGCAGGGGATATGAACCTGCAACCTTCTTGCCGTAAGGCGACAGTGCTAAACACTAAGCCACCGTGCTGATATAAGTTTACTTTAAATATACTTTGTTTAAATTTAGTAATCTTTAAAAACTCAACTTATTAAAAAAGTTTAAGTATGAAAACTTTTATTGTCAGTTTAAGACTCGACTGTGGATTTGTCAGTATAACACAAAGACACTTAGTTTAATGTTTATAAAAGATTTCCAAAATAACTAATATAAAAAAAGCCCTTTTTAATTAAAATCCCAATTTGGAGGTAATTAGCAAATTAATCTTTAGCTTTATTATTTAAAAGTAAAAAATACTTAAAAAAAATAAATGCATTAAATAATTAAACCTTAAGAACTTTTGTATTTTTTTTTAAATTCAGAAATGTACAAGTTAAAGAGCAAATAAAATCAAAAAAAGTTTATTCTCATTGTTTTTTTCTATTAATTTTCCCTTTAGAAAAATAAACCGGCTATAATATGTGTATTTATAATTTATCTCTATCTATTTAATAATAAATGATAACTACTGGTAAAAGTATTGCTGAAAAGGTAGAATTGATTCTTTTCGGATATTTTTGTCGTTACATAAAGTAAAAAAAAAAAAAAGGGGTTCAGAAGCTTCTACTTTAATTTATTTTGGGAGCTGTTCTTTTTCCACTGTACTCCTCAGGGTTTCCCTGCCCTGTCATCCCTGGGGTAACACACTAAAAAAAAGCCTGCATGTCATGCGTGCGACTCAGCAAGAGGAAAAAATATATAAAGATCGTTGGAAGTGAATGCGGAGACACACACTCGGAAATGTCTTCCTCATGCATTCATTAAAGCCTGTCGGATCAAAGTCAGTTATGGAAATGAGTAAAGGAAAAGTGGCGCTGCCGTCTCTCAGCTTCAGCCTGTCTTTTTGTCCTGTTTCTTTTTTTTTCTGCCCTGCCAGAAAATTGTATCACGTTCCAGACCGGTGCAGAGGCTACAAGCATGAGGTGTATGTGCTCCCTCTCTCTCTCTCTCTCTCTCTCTCTCTCTCTTTCTCTCCCTCCATCTCTCTCTCTCCTTCTCTCTCTCCATCTCTCCATGCCCTGCAGAGTGCTTATGCTGTCACTACTTCCCCAGACTGTGGTTTCTGTTCAGCTGTTCAGCCTGCCTGTGTTTCCTCTTTGTCTCTTTGGGCTCAGTGAAGCCCCCCTGCCCTCTTATTATTCCACCAGCTTCTCATACCAGTTCTAGTTCAGCGCCCCGTCCCCTTCTCTCTCTTTCCCTCTCTCTTTTGCTCTCCCTCTATTTTGTCTTTTTCTGTTTGTCTCTCTCTCTTTCCTTTCTCTTTCTTTCACACTTTCTCTCCTTCTGTCTCTCTCTTTCTCTATCCTTTTCTCCCCCCCTTTTCTATTTCTCTGTCTTTCTCTTTCTCTGTCTCTCTCGCTCTCCCTCTATTTTTGTCTTTTTGCTGTCTTTCTCTTCCGCTCTTTTTCTTTCGTGCTTTCTTTCCGTCTATCACTTTCTCGTTCTCTCCCTTTCTTTCTTTATCTCTCCTTCTCGTTTATTATCTCTCTCTTTCTCTCACTCTCTCTCACGTTCTCTCCCTTACTCTCTTTCTCTTTTTCTTCCTTTCTCGTTTTCTCTTTCTACCTTACACTCTCTCTCTTTCTCTCTCTTCTCCACATAGATGACTCTTTAAGCTCTTTAGACTCCTCTTATGTCGAGTGTGTATCCTCATCTTGGCGGTCCTCTCAACTCCCCGAACTTATTTTGGAACCACTTAAACATTTTAATTTAATTCAAAGGCATGTTGCTTTTCTCAGCACATCCGAAGCTCCTGAACTATTTTTCAAAAAAGATTTCTGATTTCCGGAATGATTTGTGTAGCTTCTAGCAGACGCGGGACAACAAGGGAGGAATTATTAAACACTAACATTTACCCGTGTAAACAGCATTCATTATTTATTATTTTTGCAGTGATTTCATCTTCTTCTTGGATGGGATTTAATCTAAAATCTTTAAAGTGTTTTGAGTGCCTAGGTCGATTTTTCTTTAAAAGCCTGCAGAAGGTTTACAAGCAGAACCTTGTAAAATTAGTCCTTTATAAATGATTAGATCTTTAATAGATAGATAGGCTCAGAATTTGAGTGAATCATTTTTCAGTGTAGTCGTCAAGTCAAGTCAAGTCAAGTGAAGTCAAGAGAAGTCAAATCTAGTCAAGTCAAATCAAATTAAATCAAGTCACGTCAAGTCAATTCAAGTCAAGTCCAATCGAGTCAAGTCAAATCAAATCAAGACAAGACAAGACAAGACAAGACAAGACAAGACAAGACAAGACAAGTCAAGTCAAGTCAAGTCAAGTCAAGTCAAGTCAAATCAAATTAAGAACCTTTTATTGTGAATACACTACAATATGGTACGCCACTGCAATACAAACATATACATAAAATAGCGCAGACTAGAGTACATACTATATTGTGCAAATAGATTAACAATTGCAAATGGATTACAAATAGCAATAAAAAAAATAGAAAGATATTTGATCTGTTTATGTGGCTAGTGCTGTAAACGTAGATTCCTATTCAATAAGTGTGTGTGTGTGTTCATTTGAGGTAGTTAGTTCTGGGTGTTGAGGAGCCTGTTGGCTTGAGGGAAAAAACTGTTACACATTTGGGTTGTGAGGACCTGAAAAATTGTCCAGATTGTCAGTATTTATGAGAAATGAGTTGCTGCTTTCACCGAGGTTAGGGAACCGTGTCGCACTGTGCTATCCCATAATTCAACAGAACTGCCTGATTTTGAGCGCTAAAGGTATCAAACCTTGTTTCTTATGGTTAAACTGTACTTGTTTCCTGACACATCAGTAAATTTCTAAAGGTTTTAGGAGTGAGTGTGTGTGTATGATGGACTGACGATCTGTCCTACCTTTTGTCCTTTCAGACACGGTTGGGATAGACTCCCGTGATCCAGAATTAAATATGAATCAATGAATAAATGGTATTAAATCGACTGCATTAGGTACTGAATTGGTGAAATATCGACTCAAATGCAGTGGGTACTGAATCTTGTATACTGTAGGTACTAAATCAATACTGTAGCTATTGAATTGTATGCAGTACCTAATGAATGAAATACAGTATTTGATATGCATTGGGTACTAAATTGGTATTGGGTACTGTAGTTACTGAATTGTATGCAGTAGGTACTAAACCATATGCATTGGGTACTGAATCAGTTTACAGTAGATACTGAATGATATGTATTGGGTAATGAATCATTTGCAGTGGGTACTGAATCAATACTGTAGTTACTGAAATGTATGCAGTAGGTACTGAATCTTTTATTCTCTCTCTCTAACACACACACATTTACAAAAGTTATTAAGTATAGAAAAGAGTTAAGTAAAGAAATTAATTTACATTAAATTAAAAGTTAATGTAAAAAAACAACAACAACAATATGGCTTATTACGACTTACGGAAATCTTTTGCCAGCTTGCCGCTGTGTCTCCATCTGCAGATATTAAGAAACTCCTTATTCACAGTAACGGCAAAAAGACTGCAGGACTTTTGTATTTTCCTATTGACGTATTTTACATACTCACAAGTCGAGTCAATAGAATCTCTTTCTTCATTTCTTCCGATCGCACCGTGAGAGCTGATTGGGACAACGGGAGTCCTTTCATTCACAGCACCAGGATTTTTCCATTTTCCCTCCATGTTGAAGGACAGAAGTGTGTTTATGCAATAAAGCCTTAATCGTGTTGAAGTGAATTCTGTAGAGAACAATACGTTAGTGTAAATACATTGATACTTTGGCTTACGAGTGTCCCAACTAGCGTGTTTTCCGAGATACGAGTCATCTCTCTGAAAATTTTTTGCTTGGAGTTGCGGTCTAAAATTCGGGGTACAGCTTTAGATACCCCACCGTTAGTTGGCGTAGCGAACGCCACAGTAAACGCTGTAACATCCGCCCAGCATTCAGTGTCTCATTCTGCTCAATTCTGTTGCAATTAAATTAAACTCGTAATTTAAGGCACCACTGTATGAATATTGTTATGTATTATTAGAATTGTATTGTACAGTATTTTATCTTTTGCCATAAAATAAATTTTGTTAAAGAATAAGCACTTTCTGGGCAGCATGGTGGTTTAGTGTTTAGCACTGTTGCCTCATAGCAAGAAGGTCCTGGGTTCGATTCCCGGGCAGGGGTGATTCTGTGTGGAACTTGTATGTTCTCTCTGTGCTTGCGTTGGTTTACTCCGGGTTCTCCGGTTTCCTCCCACAGTCCAAAAACATGTATGTTAGGCAGATTGATGATTCTAAATTGCCCGTAGGAGTGAGTGTGATGGACTGGTGACCTGCTCAGGGTGTCCCCCTCCTGCCCTTCACCCTCTCAGAGACGGCTGGGATAGACTCCAGCAGATCCCTTAGACCCCGAATTAGGAAATAATTGGGTATAAAAGATAAATGAAAGAATGAATAAGCACTTTCTTTTAAACAATTAATGTTCTATTAAATGTGTTTTGACTACTTTTTGTATGATGTATAAATCTATATTTAAAAATCTGGAAATAAATACAAATATTAGTCAGTAGGACTGTGTATCGGCAAGGGCCTGACGATACGATACACTATATCACGATACATTGCGATACATTACAATACTTTTATAAATGTAAAACAAATAGTTAAAAATACAACAAATACAAAGATGTAGTCACGCTTATTTTTAATGCCATGCTTTCTTCTGAGACTTCAGGAAGTGTCTTTAGGACTTTATGTGTGTGTATTGGAGGAGATTAAAACTTTGAGAACCACTGAGATAAGTACTGTGTTTGATTGATGGGGATGTCTTCTTTAATATGGGGAAGTGGTGGCTCATGGTTGAAGGGTTGGACTACCAATCCAAAAATTGTGGGTTCGATTCCCAGCTCCACCAAGTCACCACTGCTGGGTCTTTAAAAAAGGCCCTCAAACCTCAATTGCTCAGTTGTATAAAAAAATAGGAATAATAAGTTGCTGAATGAAATTTTGATATGACATACTAAAATGTTTGATTTTTACTTATAAAACTTTATATATATTTTTTTCTCCACAATGAGTATTATATTTGCAGCATTTGGCAGACGTTCTTATCTACAGCGACTTACATTTACCACAGAAACCCAGCCCTTCATTCTGAATATATATCTGTAGTTCTGTCTATTCTGAGTACTGATGTGAGCAATTTCTACACACACTTTACTCTGCTCTCTTAATAAACATGTAATCATTTTAGATTCTGCCTCGCTGTTAGTTATTCCTGCATGTAATTAAATGTCTCTTGGGTTTCAAGTCAACACCAATTACACTAAATTAAAGGCTCACTCAAGGTGGTCAGTGCAGTTCGGTTACACAGAGCCGAATTAACACAAAGATATTCACACTAAATATTACATATACATAGATATGTTCATTCAATAGTAAAATAAAATAGTTTTGTACACTGCATACATTGTGTATCTGACAAGTTTTAGATTCTCCTGTAAATCCGATAAAGAAACCGTGGCCCTAAAGGTCAGTCCTGCTTGAGCTAATTACTCAGTAGCCCTGATATTCAGTGCTGCAATAGGATTTTAATTGTCAGACTTTAATAGAGTCCAATCAACAGACAGAAAGTAGACGATGAGTCGTCTTGAATCATTGGGAGCTTATAGCTGTAGGGTGTTTCTCAGCACCACAGGGCAAAATGTCACATTCTCACTGCTGGTTCTGGAAGAGTTTGTTCTTTATTGTGTGAAAGGAAAAAAAAAGGTAGAGCTGACGTATTGAATTATAATAAACACAGAATTTAATGATCCACAATGGCGGCACATTAGCCAAGCTACAGCTAACGAATCTAGCCATTTCTAATCATCTACATTCCCAATCATCTTTACTCACGTTATAAATCATCCACATCGTCAAGCCCGGTCATTTACATTTTTAATCGTTAGAATCATTTACAGTACTAATCATACATATTTGTAATCTTCTACTGTCTCATCAGTGTTCCACAATTGCAATCAACCAGATCCATTCATTCATCCATTTGTGTGTGTATATATATATATACATTATAAAGACTGTAAAGCTGCTAAGAGCTGTTTTTTTTTGTAATAAACTCCAGATGCCAATGATGCTGGGCCTTAATAACAGACATCCCACCCTGCAAAAATTCATTTTAGAGAGGTAGTACTTACTGCCCCCATAGTGCAGCGAGCAACACTGTCATTAGTTTTGACCTTAGTGAAGTCTGGAGTTTTATATTTTCCTTTTTCCTAAACCCTCTGCAAGTCTAAATTGACAGGAGACCGGAAAAGTAAAAGTTTGACTGTAATAGAAGTGAATAGAAAATATATATAGCGTAGCCTCCAAAATGAGTAAATTAAGTATGTACACTAGTACCTTGACTTACGAGTGTTCTAACTTACGGCAAATTTTTTTTGCTTTAAGTAAGTCACAAGCTAAAATTCATGTTACGAGCCAGACACTCAACCGCTAGATGGGGTTTCGAACACCACAGTAAACGGCGTAACAGCCGTGTCTCTCTCGATAGATAGTCAGACATGCGCGGTAACAAGTGGAGTTGTCTGATCTCCAAGGTAAATGCTGTACATTATACTTAATGAAACCAGTTTATTGCAGTACATCCTATTATATTTTATACAATATTCAGTATTTATAAGTTCAATTTTGTTAGCATTTGTTTGCAGCATTTTTTTTTAAGATTCCGGTACGAGTGAATTAAACTCGTAAGTCACGGCATCGCTATAGAAGATTGTTCTGTATTATTAGGATTGTATTCCACAGTAATGTATCTTTTGCTATAAAGATAAAAATTAATCTTTTGTTTGCTCTCCCTTGATTTTTTTGGCAGGGTCAATTAACTTAAATGGTTAAGGTGGCAAGTTGTTGATTGGCCAGCCACTGTTGCGTCCTTGAGAAAGAGCATTAACCCTTTCTGCTCCAGGGGCAATGACCCTGCGCTCTGACCCCAAAATAGGATACACAAAGAAAAATATTATAGCCTTGTGGCTTAGTGGTGAGGTGTTGGACTGATACCAGACAGACGAGGGTTTGATTCCCAGCACCACCAAGCCACCACTGTGAGCCTCTGAACAAGGCCCTTAACCCCCAATTGCTCATATGTGTAAAAGAGATAAATGTAAGTCACTCTTGATAAAAGTGTCTGCCAAATGCTGTAAATGTAAACAAATTTCACTGCGCTGTAGAGTCTATGTGCCAAATAAAGACATTTACCACCGAGCTACCACTTCTCATAATGATTAATCAACAGCTTTTATTTGTTATTTAAGTCAGAAGCGGACATGGCCTGACCTCGAACCAGATTAATACAAATTTCACAACTAAATGTATTCAAATTTTAACATATATATATATAATTATGATTTCTTCCTAGTTGTGTCTGGTTATAGTTTTCGATTGAGATGAAATGGTTCTAAGGCTCTGGATAGACCCAAACACGAACAACGGTAAACAAAAAAGGTGAAATATTACTTATCCTACAACACATGGCATTTTTTTACCCCAGTGATTTTTTTCACCAATTCACACCCTCACAGTCTGACATCATGGCTCTCCCGTAAGGCCCGAAAGTGTGAATCACAGACAGTGTTGAGATTCACACCGTTCAGTCTTCAGTCATGATCAGATAACAAGTCCAGACCAGAGTAACATTCAAATGCCGAACATTTTTTAACAATCATTTAATTCTGAATGGTTTATAATAACGGCAGTGTGAATAATACCAGATTTAATATTAGTATGAAGGTTGTTTGGCCAAGGAGCCTCAGTATAATGAAAATGGCAGCCTCAGAGGTTAAGATGTTGAAGTCATGGGAACATCTAGCCGTTTACTGGGCCCATAAGCAAGACCCCTAACTGTTCAGTGGCATAAATAAGATTTAAGTCACTTACTATGGAAAACATTTACATCCCTTACATGTGACAGACATCTTAATTCAGAGCAACTTACATTTGTCTTATTTGTTTTCAATCTAATTGAGCAGTCAAGAAATTTGCTTAAGGGCTCAGCAGTGACAACTTGACGGTCCTGGGAATTGAACCCACAATCTTGTGGTCTGCAAGCCAGAATGTTAACTACTCGGCTACTACTTTTCTGATGAAGGAGAAAATCATGCAACATGAATGATCAAGTTAAATTTTAAAAAGAAATTTGTGTAGAATCATATTTTCTTTTTTAAAGTGAGAAATTGTACACATTTAACCAAATACAATCCGAGGACCAAGACACCGTCTTCACATTCACAGCATTTGGAAGACACCCTTATCCAGAGTAGCATTTATACAACTATTTGGGGTTAAGGGTCTTGCTCAGGAGCCCAGCCGTGGTGGCGCTGGGGAATCAAACCCACAATCTTTGGGGTGGTAGTCCCACATCTTAACCATGAGCCACCACTTCCCCACTGTGCAGACTGGGTTGATCTGGTTTCTGACCCATAAATGTAGGGTTAATATATCCTGACGTGAGGAATGAGAAAGAATCCAAGTGAAATATACATGGAAGAAGGTTTAATGATCCTGCTCTCGTTTTATGACTACTAAAGTAAGTCTGATTACAAAAGCGGGACCTGCTGTTCGGACTCGACTACTGATGAAAAATTTATATTTAAAATCTGTAGCTAAACTAACTAAAGGCAAGTATTAAATTATAATAATATACAGAATCCAGAGAGTCCAAATATTATAGGTAAAAAGTTCTTCTTTCTTTCTTTTCTTCATTCATTCAGTTTTTCATTGTTTTTTGGTTTCTTCCATTTTTCTATATTTGTATAATAATTTACTTTAATATACTTTTTTGTGTTCTTTTTATTGTTTACTTTTCTCTTTTGTATATCTATTTACTTTGCTTTCTTTCTTTTTTTCTTTAATTTTTCTTCATTCAGTTTTTCTTTCTGTCTTTCTTTTATTTTCCTCCTTTCTGTCTTTTCCTCATTCATTCATTCATTCTTTCTTTCTTTCTTTCTTTCTTTTTTTTCCCGTCGGCCCGTCCTTTCGCTCTTCCGCCCGTTTGTCTGTCCTTCCTTCAAATCCGTCCGTCCATCCATACTCAATTTTTCCCTATCCAGAATTTCCTCAGGTTGTACCGTAGCTGTTTAAGAAGCTGTCTAAGAAGCTGTATGTATTAGAAAGTGCGACTGTGCATCTTGTTAAGTTGTCGATGACAGCACTGTGAGAGAACTTTGGCTTTTATAGATTAGATCAGCACTTGTTTGATTCCGATTTAATTTCAGCCACTCAGGCAGAATCGTATTTGACTCGGACACCAGTGGGACATTTACTTTGCATAAACGTAAAACTAATCAACCGGTGGATTATAGATGTTATAGACTAAAAAGAGTGTCTGCAGATCTCACACACCAACATTAACATTTCTGGCATATGGGCAACTGACACTCATCCATATTTCTATTTTTTATCCATCTAAGCAGTTAAGGGCAAAGGTCCTTGCTTAGGGAGCCCGGCAGTGACAGCCGGATGGATAATGGGAATTGAACCTACAATCCTCCCATCAGCAAACTTTCAGACATGCCAAGAAACTCTCTAATTCCCCTTTGGGTAAACACCTAATGTACTGTAGCTATAAAATAAAGAATACATTTAGTCTATTTATTACTGTTATAATGAATAACAACAAAAATCTGTGAGAGCATGAGACATTTTCTAAATTCTCTACTTTTCTTCTCACTTATTTTAGAATGAGGCACTAAAACATTACAAAAGAAACTAAAGTCCGAAAATGTAATAATTAAGAACATAAAAATTAAGAAATCTGACATATTTCGGCTTATATTCTTATAATTATTTCATTTAAATTAAAAACAAACAAAACACACACACACACGCATAGAACAATGATGAAAAATTACAATATCTAGTGTATCAATGTGTTAATAAATAAAAAAATATACAACTAATTGCTAAATAAAAAAATTAATTAGCATTGTTGGTACCAGGTTTTTTTTACTAGGCTTTGTAGTCGAGATCTCGAGTTCTCTGGGATGTTCTTATGATCACGTGTATAGAAGAACGGTTCCCTGCTGAGAATACTCAGTAAAAAAAAGAAAAAAATCTAGATTTAACGCACGACATGTCAATCAAATATTAAGCATCACAAGCCAAGTCCTGGTAAAGATTTTCCAGGAAATGTCCTTTACCTCCACAGGGGTTATGGATTTTGTACCGGGGTCCTGCTGGCTGCCCATAAAAAGCTTCGAAGGTTATTTTATGTGATAATAATGATAAAAGACACACGCACACCCTGCATAAAATCAAGCAGATACAATTTGAACGCTTTATTTAATGTGGCATGTGGGAGAAATGGGATTTTAGTGACGGGGTTATTGGTTCAATTCTGTCTCTTCTACAATTTTGCACCCAGAATTCTAAAGTATTTATGGACTAATGCACTAAAATTAATAGAGACGAAACGCAAAAATCGCCAGTGTATTTAATTGGATGTTTCTAAAATAATCAGGACATGTATTTTAACCCTATTTATAACCATCAAAACTTTTTTATTTGCAGTTTCTGTATACTGTATAGGACAGGGACATTTTACGCTAACAAATTTCCCCAGTGTTGTGTTTTAAAATAACATTTTATTTGTTATATTCTGCGCTAATTGCAGCATTTTTCTGTATTGGGTTGTGTTGTGAGGATTTGCAGCAAACTGCTGAAGATTGATTCTATTTGCATATGTTTACATTTACATGTACAGCGTTTTGGCAGACGTCCGTATCCAGAGTGACTTACATGTACCTCTTTTATACAAATGAGCAATTGGAGGTAGGGACCTTGCTCAGGGGCCCAACAGTGGTGGCTTGGTGATGCTGGGATTTGCACCTAGCAGTCTAAAGTATTTAGAGAATGTTAGACATTAATAATGTATAATAATAAGATATTAATAATTAATAATAAGTCTACATATACTTTAAAATGCATGAATTCACCTTAAACCTACTATACAGACAATATTAATAAAGTGGAACAAAATTAAAGAGGGAGGAAACAGGATAAAGGAAAAGGTCAGAAGTTTAAAATGTCCCCTTAATGGTGGCAAATTGCTCTGTATTTATTCTAAAAGCTTAACAGATTTCCTGTCTAACAGCATTTATACGGCTGATACAGTGTTTTAATACAGCGTGCAGATAACCCTCTCCATACCTGTGGGTTAATTATCCAGGGCAGCTCTGATAAACTAACTCATTACAGCAATTAGCTGCCACTGTACAGGTCACTTCCCGTAAATGATGGAGGCTCCAGCATCGATCGCGTCCTGTTTGGTCCCCATTTCGTAACGAGTTTGGATGGAAATTACATTAAGGTCAGGATATTTTTTGTGAGCCTTAAAACGAGGTCTTAATTAGTCTAAGAACATGAAGAGATACTGAGAAGTGATAGATTGATTCTATTTGCATATGTTTACATTTACATGTACAGCATTTTGGCAGATGTCCTTATCCAGAGTGACTTACATGTACCTCTTTTTATCATTTACCAACGATGGTAGCTTGGTGATGCTGGGACTTGAACCCTGGTCTTTCTTGTATCAGTCCATCACTTTAATTTTACTTTAATTGTAGTGCGCTGTGCTGTCTAGGCCACCGTAGAAACCAGATTCAAGGGTCCAAAGCCCACTTTTGTCTCTTGGTGGTGCCGGGCCTGCTTTATTTGTCTAATAAATCTTGAAATATAAACTAATTAGTTAATATATGGTTCTGCTTTTTTAAAAAAACCTGCAGAAAGACAAAGCAACCAACCAACAAACAAACAGACAAATAAATAAATAGCTTAAATAAAAATCATTGTACATATATTGATATGCAGCATACTGTACATAGCAGTTCAGTAGATAGCCATTCTATCTATTTCTCTCTCTCTCTCTCTCTCTTTTGTTCGTTTTCTCTCATGCTCTTTTTCAACAAGGCTTTTCATTAACCTAATATATTCAATAAGCTTGGTCCAAAAAGTCATCTGAGACTGGACGTGTACTTGATGTGTCTATATTCAGACGACACGACCTGGATATCCACTCAGCCCAGATCTACATCATTTATATTCCTGTCCCAGCTCTCTGAGGTTGATTTAAGCAACAAGGAGCCATGGAAGGTTGATTGCTGCTTTAACAGAATGCGTAACTGTACACCAGAAGATTATAGCAAGGATACAGCAAAGGATGATATGAAATGGGTATAAATAGAATAGAATTCGCCCTTGCTGTACTTTTGGTTATGAATTCTTGGTCCAATTTTGGTGTCACAGATCCTCTATGAAAGTATATAAGGTGGGGCCCACTATCACACCTATTCCGCACCGAAGACACTATTACATTACTGCTAGCAGATCTCAGGGCCCCTATAGCGTGAGGCGAATCTTCCTAACCCATCCCCCCACCCCCAAAGTGGCAATAAACCTATGGGACATAATCAAACATGCTGGATGTTCAGAAAAAAACACCTCCTTTGATGGTCAGACTACTTCAAGATCACAAGAGGTAGGTGGTAGCTTAGTGTTGTACGATAATGGTTCCAGGTCCCAGTACCACCAATCTGCTCAAGTGGATTAAAAAAGAGACAAATGTCAGTCGCTCTGGGTGATAAGGGCGTCTGCCAGAAATGTAAATGTAAAATATGTACTACTGAAGTAACCACCTTTTACAACAGCCTTGGAAAGAAAAGCATCCTAGATCATCTCAATGCCTACGGTAGATCAGCTTATAATAGTTTTTCTATTGAAGTGGTCAGTAACTGATTATCAGGTAAGGATATTAAATATTAAAAACATAATAATAATAATAATAATAATAATAATAATAACTAATAATAATAATAATAATAATAATAATAATAATAACAATAATAATAATAAAGGCAACATGGTGGCTTAGTGGTTAGCACTGTTAGCACTTGCCTCACAGCAAGAAGGTCATGGGTTCGATTCCCGGGCAGGGGCTTTTCTGTGTGGAGTTTGCATGTTCTCCCAGAGTTTGCATATTCTACCCCGTGCTTACCAGGGTACTCCGGTTTCCTCCTACAGTCCAAAAACATGTATGTTAGATTGATTGTAATTCTAAATTACCCATAGGAGTGTGTGTTTGTGTGTGTGTGTGGCCCTGTGATGGACTGGTGACCTGTCCAGGGTGTCCCCCATCTGCCTTTCACCCTTTCAGAGAAGGCTGGGATAGACTCCAGCAGATCCCTGTGACTCCAAATAAGGAAATAAGCAGGTATAGAGGATAAATAAATAAATAATAATAATAAACACATTCCTTTTCAGGCCCATTCTGATATCCTTCCTGGAGTCAGGGGACCAAGATGGAAATATAATGTAATATCACCACAATCAATGTTCCCCCCAGTCTTTTTTTTAAGCTACATACTCCTTAAATTATTCCTGGGTCAAATTCATAACGTGTTTAAAGGCAGCTGAGGCCTCATTTCCATCATACCGCGGCTACCGACGCATTTGTTCTTAGCTGTCATTTCTGCCATGCTGGTGTTTGTGACAGGTCATCAGGGAAAAGAAAATAAGTAGTAGGTACGAGAGCTGAGGCAGAGCAGAATCACAATGTACTCTGTAAGCTGTTTCAGATTCTGTGAAGTGACTCTGAGGAATAAACCTCAAAGTTGTTAAGTTGGATAAGAATCTACAGCTAAGATGGCGGATGTACATGAAATTATACAGCTAAAAAAAGATTTAATGTCGTAATAATTCAAGAATAAAGTCAAAATAACGAAAATAAAATTGAAGTTTTACGAGATTAAAGAAGAAATATTTTAAGCATTACGACTTTATTCTCAAAGAATTACGACTTTATTCTCAAAGAATTACGACTTTTTTCTCAAAGAATTACGACTTTATTCTTGAAGAATTACGACTTTATTCTCAAAGAATTAACGACTTTATTCTCAAAGAATTTCTTACGACTTTATTCTCAAAGAATTACGACTTTTTTCTCAAAGAATTACGACTTTTTTCTCAAAGAATTACGACTTTATTCTCAAAGAATTACAATTTTCGACTTTATTTTTTAAATACTATTTTAGTTATATTGACTTTATGCTTAAAGAAAACCTTATTACTGTTTTTAACATGGCATTAAAACTTTATCATTCAGACAATTTAGATAATGTTCTTTATCTGTGTCGGTAAATGACCCAGACGAGCAACACCCTGTTTCCCTCTGGTGGTCTGGCAGGTCATCTACAGAACAAGCATTCGGGGCATTGGAAAGAGCAGAAACGGGTTTGACATCACCAATTAAATGGTAAATGAGAAAAGTGGTGGCTTAGTGGATAAAATGCTGGACTAGATTGGGGTTTAAACCCCAGCACTACCCGGGTTCGATTTCCGGTCCCACCTTTCTCTCTATCTCCCCCATTTTATCCCTATGTCCTATCAATAAAGGCAGAAAATGCCCAAAAGATATCTTGGGAAAAAAAAGGCATTTTTTTTTTTTTTTAAGGAAAGGCGATGTCACATGGTAAACATGTCAGCAGATTCAGATTTGCAGGATAGATTTCATGTTGTGCAGACTGATAGTAGCTAGACAAGCGATACGGAGTAACCTAGCGGGTTTCCTGTGCAATTATCCAGCAGCTACAGATACTGAATTGATGGCCGCGGTCGATAGTGACATTCTGGCACACATTTCTTTCCTTCAACCTGTTGAACAAGATGGCAAGTGATGATAAAAAATGAAATGTAGAAACCCTTCGCCTTAAACCGTTAATTCCGCTAAGATTAATGCTGGAAGTCGTAAAACGACTCAAGTCACATGAGCCCTTTAATAAATGACCTGGACACTCTATAAACCCTGCCAGCAGCCTTATAACAATGCTAATGCATTAAGCCGTTGGAATGTTTTATTGTCTCTGTAATACATGTATACATTTTATTCTATGCTAATATAAAGATAAAACAAAAAGACTAACCAGACCTTTCTCCAACGACTGGTACTAGACACTCAATAAATGTTAAGAGAATTTATGAGGCATGTTAGTTCGTTTTTTTGCTCATTTCCTTTCTATGATGTTCCTTCACACACACCATTCGGTGGTCAGCAATCCTTGTTCCAGAACCAACGCAAGTATTTCAGATATTCTTCCTTATCATTCACACGCATTAAATGTTCCTCCAGAAAACCAAGGAAATCTGGATCTAAAGTGTTGAAAAATTTTAGCAATTGAAGTTGTGGAATGTTTTTGATTTTTCAGTTAAAGGTTTCTTCAATTTCTTACTTGTTCTGGAACGTTCTTCTATATTGTAAGGAAGACGACTGATAATGTGCCGAATTATGGGTGTATGGCTTTATTTAGAGAAGAAGCACAGATCAAAGGCAGGTCAGGAAACAGCTATAAGTCGGTACACGGTAATCCAAGTAGAAACCAGGCAGACAAATCCAAGACGTGAGACGTGAGAAAGAGCGTAAACCAAAAACAGAACAGAGATCAAAACTATAAACTTGAGAGAAACACATGAACGCTTGGTAAGTTGCTAGACAAAAAAAATACTTCGCAAAGTGCTAACCGGAAGTCCTTCCAGAAGGGGGCGGCCAGGTCAAATATTCAGGGGACGGCTTAGTCTACCAAGCAAGTGAAAGCTCCAGTGTTCTTCCTACTCATGCAAAAGTGGTAGCTCTTAGCAGCTCAGCGAAAGTGAGATAAATAGGAGAATCGGTAGCTCAGTGCTTAAGGAGTTGGTCGGCTAAACTGAAGATTGAACTGAAAAAAACAAGGAGAAAAAATGTTACTCTAACAAAAGTGTGTTTGCCAAATTCCAGAAATGTAAATTTATTAAAACACACAACTTTTTGATTTATAGTCCAATGTGTGTCTTGTGATGTGCACCACGAGAAACCTGATTCCCCTCTCCAGAAACACACCACCTACATTAGTCTTCAAAAGGTAATTGAGAGATATTGTTAGTTCTCCATAAGCTCTCCTTCAGCTCTTTCTGATGTTTAGCTAGAGGTGCTTCGCTTTCCCTGAGGAAACTCTGCAGCATGCCCCCCGGACAATCCTGCTGTTCTATCATAATTAGGGAATTATAAAAAGAAGCATCCAGAATTAAATGGCGTTTTACAGAACAACCCAGAAGTGGCAAAAAAGCGGTGCTGGGAACTGAACCCATGATTTACCAATCAGCAGTCGAACACCATAACCAAACCTACATTCATCTAATTAATAGAACTGAACAATTTCTTTACTCAATTTTCCACTTTAAAAGCCCAAACTGTTTATGTAAGGTTTCATGTTCTTGTGTTGTTTTTCTTGTTTCATGTTTCTTGTTTTGTGTCTAGGCTAAGCTATGCTAGCTATGCTATGCTAGCTATCTTAGCTAGCCCAGTCAGTTTGAAGGGGGGCTTTTGAAGAACTAACAATATCAGGAATCAGGTTTCTCGTTAAGCTAAGCTAAGCTATGCTATGCTATGCTATGCTATGCTAAGCTAAGCTATGCTATGCTATGCTATGCTATGCTAGCTATCTTAGCTAGCCTAGGCAGTTTGTTTTGTCTTTGTGGTTTGTTAGTCCATGGTAGTGGTCATGTTTATGTGTGTGTTTCTGTTTAATTCAGTTAAGTCTAGTCTAATTTATGTTTGTTGTTTTGCTAAGTGTGTTTATGTGGTCAAGTTAAGTTTAGTTGATATTTAAGTTCACTTTGTAAATAAACTGCACTCTGGGTTCTCAATATAGATCTTGCCTCAGTGGAGTCCTTACAGTTTATAGTTATTCTTTATATTTAATGTAATTATTTCTACCTTTAACTTCTTTTTCTCTAGCCTACGATTTTAGATAGTGGAAAGGTAATTTTACAAAGTGACAAAGTGCAAGAAAAAAAACCACCACCAGGAGGAGGAGGAGGAGGAGGAGGGTGGCTGAGGTGGAAGGCTGAGGTGGAAGAAAGCTCTGTAAAGAGAGGAGTTTTAAGCTGGGCTTTGAAGGATGAGATGGAGGAGTTATCTCGGCCAGATTGAGGCAGACAGGTCAATAGTTTGAGGACATGACTCAAGTGGACATTTTAAACTTTTAGAGTTTGATAAGAAGTCCAGTACCAGAAGAGCTGAAATTGCAAACTGGGATTTGACAGTTTAAAGGAAATCAGAGGAAGCGGGACATAAGCGGGATGTTTATATGATAACATCAGTTTGAAACCGTGTGTCTTTTAGCCATTAATTGTTACAATTAATGTTGTGGAACATATAAAATTATATATCTAAAAGTTTAAAGTAAAAAAGTAAGTAAAAGTTGTCTGTCCAGATTGATTTCTTATCTGTGAATTTTTTTTAGACTCAAAAACCATCATTATATGAAGAGTCAAAAAAATCTTTTTTTTCTGGACAACAAGGCAATTAATTAACTAATTGATTAACATAATAATAATAATTAATTAACATTTTTTGTCCTCTTCGACTCTTCATATTAAAAAAAAAAACACTGATGAAATGAATATTAAGGCCACATGTTGCTGATGTTACACATAAATACATCATAGTCTATTTTCCAACATTATTATCTTCTTGTCTCTAGAAGATGTTTTTGGAGATTTTTTGTGGGTTTTTTTGCAAAATATATTCAAATTGCTGAACTTTTAAGTACAGGATTATTCTTTGAACTTCTCTTTAATGATGACACTTACGTAAAATCATTTGTTAAGAATCATTTAATGATCATGTTCCACACACGTAAATAAAAAAACAAAACAAAAACCCAACAACATAAGAACATAACAACACAACGGAATCAGACAACGGAAAACAAGCCACAACATAACACAATTAAAATAGCAAATATGGCCGCCGCTCCGGCGACCTGAGCTTAACAATAGGTGATGTATCGCCATTTTAGGAACTAAATCCAGCAGGTACAAACATTTATTTTTAAGACCGTTGTCAAATTTCTTCGCACTGATTTAGGATTAAACGAGGATTTTATAGCTTAGTAATTAAGATGTTGGCTTACTGACTGGAAGATTGTAGGTTTGTTTTTTGTTTTTTTTATGACCACCAAGCTGCCCCTGCTGAGCCTTCAAATGCTTAATAGGATAAATAAAATAATTGTAAGTCACTCTGGAAAAGGGCGTCCACCAAAATGCCAAAGATGTAAATTTAAAAGTGAAAAGTGAGATCGCATTCTTGCTTGCTTCTAATTTTAAAACCCTGCTTCGATCTCAGCTTTGTGGAACGATGATCATATTTATTTGTTCGTCTCTAAGACATCCCATTCAGACCCGGTGGGGGGGGGGGGTGAGCACATGATTATATCAGGAAATTGGGGACTGTGCTTTTCAGGAGCAGCAGTTCTTTTTTTTTGAAGCTCCAGATCCCAATCTGCCTTCACGCTGACAGGTTTATGCCCTGAACTGCAGAAGAGTTTATTCTAAAATGGTTCTTCAAAAAAAGGCATTACGGATAAAACTGTGTCTGCTTTGAACAATGTTACTGTGAACTTTCGGAATTGTTAGTTGGATATAGTGGAAATTTTTTCGGTGAAACAACAAAAATGCACTTGTAAATTCCGATAAAAAAAAAAAAATCATGTTAAAATGAAATCTGGAGCGTTTATAAACGAATAAAAACATTTGCATCAACTTATTAAATTAAATTGATTAAATTGTTTAAATTTGCTAATTTGATTCCCTATGAAACCTGTGCAAATTATATTAATCGAAAGCTGGAGTTGTTTTGAGAACGTTTTCTTGTAACGTTATGAAAACCTTCATTGAGTTCTATTAACGTCATAATGATGTTCCAAGAAAATTGTTCTCAGAATGTTTTTTCTCTCAACATCGAAAGAACGTAGATTAATAATGTTCTTAGAACGTTCCATGAACATGATGTTAAAGCGTTCTGACTAAATTTAGATGTCTTTTAAAGAATATTAGTGAAAATTGCAAGAACATTTCCTGTTAGCTGAGTTGTTTGTCATTAAAATACTTGGTTTGGTCTGAGTTAAATTTTTTTTTTCTTTTTTTTACTTTTATTACTAATGGAGTTAATTCAGGTTTACAGCCTTTTTTAAGTGACTGTAAGTTCTTCTATCGGCACTGTGCAAAAAAGCAGGGTAAATAATTCATCTTTTCATAGCTCCAGCTCCCAGTGCACACAGACAGACATCTCGCTTTTTGCTACTCACACAGTGTTTTGGGGTAAATAAATAAAAATTGAAGCAATAACTTCATTACATTGGATGTTCTTGGATTCTTAAGTGCCAGCTACAGAGGACAGCTGCTCCTAATGGACTGCTGAGGTCACAACGGGTTACTAAGGACCACAGAGCTATTCAGGACAAGATCTGAACAGGACAGGACTAAAAGATCTGCTTACTAGAGGTTGACCGATTAATTGATTTGCAGATATTTTTCCCGATATTTAATTCTATTTGCTCATGAGTTATTGACAAAAAAAATATCGGCAAAATCAATTAATCGGTCGATTTCTTTTAAGCAGATCTATGCTGTTCAGATCTTCTCCTTAACAGCTTTGTGTTGAGGACAAAATCTAAACAGGACATGACTAAATTAATTGATTTTGACGATAGTTCTGCCGATATTTAATCATATTTGATTACCAGTTATCCGTTTTGTACCCATCAGCTCCACTGATTCATGGCACCACCTTGTGTTTTGTTAGAATTTTCATTTTTGTTATTGGTTTATTGTTTGGTCACAACAATCACACTTTTTTTGTGTGTTTGTTGTGAGTACAGTATTAACAGTATTATAAATCAAAATGATAGGTTAATACAGTTCTCCTCTGACTAGATAAACCAGTAGGTTACATGCTATATGGGATATGTTATGTGTAGGTCTGTTTATTACTTATGGGTTAGTTATTATAGCAGCAACCTTAGTATTTATACCCCTCAAGTTATAGTGTGAACAACAAAAGTTAATAAATCAGTTAAAAAACAATAAGTGGAATAAAGTTTCAGGCTTGATATAGTTCCCCTGGGTGATTGTAATCTCTGAGTGCGCCGAGTGCATCTCTTCTCTACACCGTAACTTCTACAAAGATGTTTTTGTTGTTGTTTTTCTTGGAAAATCATGAATGGAACCAGAAGCATTGCCCAGCCTTGAGAATATCTTTGCTTTAAAATGAGTCACTTGTGTCTCGGGGCTCCACATTACACAGCTCATTGGTATGAGTCAAGCACTGAGCATTGTTCCTTCGAGAACATAAAGGCATTTAAAGGTGCCTTGTAGTTCACCCATGGAATAATGAAGGATTATCAAATGGAGAAAAAAGCCCTAAAGAACCTGCCAGGCTGACCCCTGTTAGGATTACTATAGCAAATGGTTTTCCTCTTTCAGTTCTGTATGTGTTTTTTTACAGCACATAACGAAGCATTATAATGAAACTGTAACATTTCGTATGAATGTATTTAAATTTTTTTCTTTATAGAATTGAAATAACCAAATAAAAGCAAGCCAATGACCAAGATATAGAACTCAATACTACATCTTTGCGAAACAGCTAGCATAGCAAAGAAACATAGCAACAAACAGCATAAAAACCTCCAACGTTAACAGTAGCAAGAACAAGCCTGACTGACTGAATCAATGAGGTTTATATACACCACTAATAGGGGAACCAATCAACTGAACAAAAAACATCTGAAGACAATAAGGGAACCTAGGAAGTGGTAGCGCAGTGGTTAAGGTGTTGGACTGCTAATTGGAAGATCAGATCATTCTTGGCACCACCAAGTTGCCACCACTGGGCCCTGAGCAAGGCCCTTAACCCCTAATTGACCAGTTGTATGAACGAGATAAATGTAAATCGCTCTGGATAAGTATGTCTACTAAATGTTGTAAATGCATGTTTATTGGTACATGACACACAGAACAAAGGGATAACAGAAACAAAACGTCTTTCAAAAACTGAAGCGGTTGCCCTCTGGTGGTCAGTCATGGTATAGCCCAATTATAATAATAATAATATATATATATATATATATATATATATATATATATATATATATATATATATATATATATATATATATATATAGTATATAGAGATAGAAAATTTATTTGTTAATGTATGTTTATTCTTAATTTTTTGTTTGTTTGTTTTTATTTTTTTTCATTTTTTTGATCTTTAGTGTGACAGCATGTCACACTGTGTACAGTTGTGTATGTGACACCTCACCACACTGTGTGTCTTTCCCACACTGTTACGGCAAAATGATATCATACTGTATGCTTATTATCATATTTCAGTATATTCGTGTTTTTTTTCTGTAGGATGAGGAACTGGAGTAACACTTTCACTGCATTGTATCACATGTTTGTCGTATGTTTGTGACAGATGAGCATCCCTAAAAGTAGATCCTATTTCATTCTGTACATGAATTAAAGAATTAAATCTAATTTAATGATATTAACAACAAAACGAGCCGCAAAAATAAAGGTTTAACGTTTTCTTTGCAACATCCTACCCTTGGACACTCTGCTACAGTGCAAGTATAAGCAATAAAACAGAAATAATATTAATAAATCAGATTACTTTAAAACCTGGTTTAAAAAAGCGATTAGCTTCAGATGGATGTGTTCATACATTATATTGATTACCTTAAATAACTGAATATCTGCACAACCCTAAAAGTCCAATTTTTTTCTTAATTGATAAAATTTATTTCCGTTCTAAATGTCAGATTTTTGTTCTTAACGCATTCAGTTCCTTTGGTGTCATATTAAAAAATCTGCTTCTCCTTTACCAGTTATTAATTATTGATCAGAAAATAAATGAACTACAAAGGTGACGGCAAGTCAATTTGTAATCAAGGGATACTGGTATAAGCAGATGAGTAGCTGGATTTTGATATTTATTTATGATGGAAATCGACTCTCTGAGGTTGGAATGGGTGGAGAAACGTTTCAGGAATGATGTGTGACAGGGAAGTTGTACAAGACAGTGGTGAGAGCAGCTATGATGTATGGTTTAGAGACAGTGGTGAGAGATTAATATATATATATATATATATATATATATATATATATATATATATATATATAATTACGGATATATTATTATTTAATAATATAAAATACTATAATAATATATAATATTATTATATATTATTATAGTATTTCGTATTATATATTATATATAGTATTATAATAATAAATAATAATATTGTAATAAATATATAAAAGTTAATGTGAGAGAAAACATATCATGTGTGACTAAAGAATTTCAGTGTGAATCAGGGGCAAGGTGTAGAACAGGGGTCCCCAACCCCCGGTACCGGTCCATGGATCATTTGGTACGACACCGCAAATGAAAAAAAATGGGGTTAAAAGTACAGTTATTTTTTATTTATAAGTCTTTTGGATTTTTGGCATTCTTTTTCTTGCATCAGCGACACAAGCTAAGAAAAATTTTCATGCATGAAATCGGTCCCTGGTAAAAAAAAAAGGTTAGGGACCACTGGGGTAGAAGTGATTATTTACATGTCCATTTATGTCATTTGACAGACACTATTATATATACAACAGAGCAATTGGGGCCCGGCAGTGGTAAATTGGTGGTGCTGGGAATCAAACTCACAACCTTTAGGTTAGCAGCCTACACCTTAACCACTGTGCTACCACTTCCCCCTAATCATCACTACATCTAGTATGGCAACCCTTTTGAATCCATGCAACCGTCACCCACAGTGCTGGAGAAGCAGAAGCATCTGCACAGACTGGATTTAAACCTGCCATTGCCACTTCTTTATTAGAGATAAAAACTCAGTGTAATTTACTGTCTCAGACTGGCGGCGGGCGTATTAGAAACCACTGCTTTCTGTTTTATGTTTTAATTCGTACTGTAGTAAAGGGAGCGTGAATTAAATTGATGCTCATCTTTATACACAGACTACACGGGTCATCCTTCGATTAAAGGTAAAACAAAGTTCAAACGGAGCGAAAATAAATCAGCAGCTATAAATATGAGCTGCAATAATCACCGAGTTTTTCACCGGTAGCTGCTTGGTTCTCAGGCGACGGAGACGTCCCCTGCTCTAATTTACATCTTCAATTCAGAAGTAAACAACTAAAGTGTTGCCTTTTATTATAAAGAGGGTGATTGATAGAGTACAACGGGGCTGAAGGCACACCTTAGGGAATATTTTCTTTTTTATCATTTCAATAATGTAATAATTGCAAAAAAATTCAATAAAATATTTTGCCAAAATATATTTTATCGATTATTAATGCGGTTTATTTTAATTTGAAGAAAGGCATAAACTTTCATAAAATTGAGTAAGCTACTGTTAAAATTGTTCAAATAAATAAAACAAAACAAAAAAAATCTTTACTTTATTTACAATAAATACAAAATAGATATGTAAATTTAAGCAGGTTTTTTTTTTAGCAAAATCATGTGACATTATTAATCTTTGTGCACAAATCGTATATATTAAAATTATAAACCTATTAATTTTACACCAAATATTTAAACAATATGCTGTTTAGCTCAACTTACAAAATAGTAATTTTTTAAAATATAAATTTTGGGCTATTTTTGCCTTTATTTATAGGACCGTAAATAGACAGGAAGCCGGGGGGGGGGGGGGGGGGATCAGGGGCAGGATCAGTTAAGGTCCAAGATGGGAATCGAACTCGCACATCCCAATGCGGAATATCACATACTGTATGTCGAGACATTTTTTTTACCTGACTACTAGATGATATTTAGAGGGAAGGGGGTAATAAATTTCTCTGACCAATCAAACAGCTATTAACAAATAACTAAAGGGTGTCAGCAGATTTAGGATAGATTCAGTTCCACTGAATTGCACATTCTGTCGAGCGAAAGTGTTCACACTTGGATAAACTGCACCTTTAGCCCCAATGATAGATGCCTTTTTTACTCTTAACACTATACTATCACTTATTTTACATTTATATTTAGCAGACGTCCTTATCGAAAGTGACTTACTTTTATCTCTTTTATGCAACTGAGCAATTAGGGGTTAATGGCCTTGCTCAGGGGCCCAGCGGTGGAAACTTGGTGGTGCTGTGGGAATTGAACCCGGATCTTTTTAATTAGCAGTCCAAAATCTTAACCACTGAGCTACCATTTCTTATAAACATAGTGTACTTAACTGCCACCAAAACAAAAGATGAGATGTTACTCTCTCAAAATTTATTTGTTACTCTTATCGAAAGTGACTTACTTTTATCTCTTTTATGCAACTGAGCAATTGGGGGTTAAGGGCCTTGCTCAGGGGCCCAACAGTAACAGCTTGGTGAAGCTGGGAAACAAACCCACAATCTTGGGTAGTCCAACACCTTAACCATAAGCCACCACTACAGTCATGACAGCGAAAGTCCTTAAAGAGTTTTGTCTTTTGTCTCTATAGTGTATTTTAAGTGATGTCCCAACACCAAATGCCTGATATGTTGGTTGTTGCTTAACACTGGTGCTTAAAAGAGACAGAACCTGGCATTCTTTACTGCTGCAGCTGTTTTTCTGATGTCAAGCACCACAACTGGAATCTAAACCCAAGGGACTCTTTCTTTACTCCTTGCACACCATCTCTCTTTAAAGCATCAAGTGTAATACACCAAAGTCTAATTTATCAAAAGGGTAAAAGGTTTGTAGTGTCACAGTGTGGGAAAGAATCCTGAATGAATTTCAGCCTCACTTTTAAAACCCTTCATCAAAAAAAAAACCTCACTAGAACTTCTCTCTAACAACTTTCCCAGAAGTTCAACAACTAAAGATAAAAAAAAAAAAAAAAAAAAAAAAAAAAAGACTTTGAAAACAAACAAAAAGCCGGTGAACACAAACAGCACGTTTCCCGCTGTGCTTTGGACACTGGCGGCCCCTTGGGGTGCCTTCAAATGCGCGTCGCTCCTGTCCTCCATACAAAATACCTCCAAACAGAATTTCTGACATGTTGAAAGTCTTCAGCGCTGTATTATACACCAGACAGGGCCACCAAACAAGCCTCTCCTGCGGTTAGCGACTTCGATTTCTTTCACCGTGTTTGAATTAGCTTTTCATCCGCTGCTCTTTCTTTCTTAGCAGGAGGCAGGAACATCTCTCCTTGTGGGCTTTCAGCACACACATTTAGCATCATTAATTTTAGCCTAGTAGGCTGTCTCCTTCGGGAATCCTGTTATGCTATTGCCATATTACCTACTTGTCAATGTGATTCTCTCCACTAAGGAAATGATATCCTTCACATTTGCCATGACTTTCCTTCTGATTGATAGCCAGCCGCTTTTCCTGACAGCTTTACTAGCGCCTATTTAAATGTCAGGTGCTCCCGTACATGCATCACCCCCTATTTTTGAAGCATTAACAAATATCATTTTTTATTACCACTCGAGCCAGACATGATAGGTGTCACAATTGGGAGGTTAAAGCGGATGCAAGTGCAAAAAATGTAAGACTTAATAAAGAACACACAATTAAGAAGGTAACACAAACAATCATAGAAAAGAACAGTGGCTAAGCGCTAACACATTGCATGGCAACATGGCATCATAACATCAGTGTACAACAACAGCTAGGCTAAGACAGATTGAAACACAGAGTTTAATTGATCATTTCAATTAATAACAAACAAACCCGATGTAATTGGTTTGAGAAAAAACAATGACATAAGGAGGAAACTTAAAACAGGAAAAAAATGGAACCTATCTTTATCTGGGGGGAACCGACAATTGTGTAACCAGAAATGAATGAATGAATGAATCAATCTATCTGCCTGTTTTTTTTATCTATCTATCTATCTATCTATCTATCTATCTATCTATCTATCTATCTATCTATCTATCTATCTATCCGTCTAGTTTCACAGATTTGTTTAAATGATTACTTAATTTCTATCTCCAAAATATTACTTAAATATTTCATTTTTATTTGGCTCAAATTTTACTCCAACTTTAAAACGATTATAATATTGCCTGAATTTGTGTTTATCAGTCCAGTAATTATTCATTCCGAACGTTAAAAATAACCGTTTGTTTAACATTTTTAGAACCTATTTCCTTTTATATTGACTTAATATAATAACATATGTCTTCTTAACCAAACCCAAGCTGTTCTATTATTAAATTATTTGAATTTTGCAGAGTATCTATCTCCTGAAACCCACCCCCCAAAAACTGCCCACCTGGGATATCTGTCTGGCCACCTTTCTACGGTTGGCGAGAACTGGGCCTGAACCGTAATCACAGTCGAAACCATACTGTTATTTTCAGCAATAGTCATTGATCTTAATACCGCTTATAGCCATTTTTAAGAATGAGCTTTTTTTTTACATGCATCTTGGAATGGGCTAAAATTAGCGATGCACCCGACTTTCCTCTTTCTCCGATACCGCATGGTTTTTTTTACACAGGGTATCACCAGAGACTTCACTCAGACTCAGTGAGAGTGGGAGGATCCGTCTCAGTATGGTTTTCTCTTTCATTAACATCCTCTCCCTGCGCATCTCTTCATCTCTTCACACGGCTGCCTACGGTAATGAGACGGATGTTGCAAGCGGGATCCCTGGGAAACTCCAGAGAAGTTAAGCCACATTTAATTGCTCTGAGACAATGTTTAATGATTAAAAACACAAACGTACGGTTAGGCTGCACAGACTGGTCTCCGGTGCCGGGTATAAATATATATATAACCGGCATATATAAAGCTAAATAATAATAATAATAAAAGCTTGAATCAGCAGTTTTGTAGCAGAGTCTGGATTGAAGAACATTTTATATCGCTGTGTGCTGTATGTGACGTAGATAAGATGGATTTCTAAGCACAGTGAGGTGAAGGGAAGGGAAGAAGTTTACAAAGAATAAAGCGTAACATCACACACTCTTGAACAGAAAGATGACGTGACCCAACAAATGTGACTTTCTACCACACCAAGTGTTTATTTTTCTTCATTTTTTTTCTATTTATCTAATTACAGGTACATGCCATTAAATCCTGTTAAATCCTTTTTTGGTTGTTGTCAGAGTAACTCACAGTGACCTTGATGGCTTCTCCTTGGTCATGTGGTGACTATCGATGTTAATGTCATTAAGGTCAACCCTGATAATGCCCCCTTTTGCCACCAATCACTGAAATACTACCACCAGACTACCTTCAACTGCCTGCAGAATTACTCCGATCGTCCACATACCTGTCTGCTGTTGTAAATTTTATATTAGTACTACAATTCATAAAGTCAGCCCAGTATTACTTTCTTTTTAGGAAACACAATGCTTACTTTGTTTCTGAACCACAATCAGGGGTGGCACTAGCAAATTTGAGCCCTATAAATGAGTTTGGGCCCCTTTACCGGACCTATTCCACAATATTATTACTAATAAAATATAACACAAGGTCTCTGGGGGTTCCGAAAGTGCCTTTAAAATCGTCCTACAACCCACCACCCCTCTGACCAGCAGTGCCCCTGACCACAAGTAACCCTTCACTGCATATTATAACACTGAATCATATAGTCGGCATTCGACATGGTGCACATCAATATTACATACAGTAGTATGAGTACAGAGTAGGCAGAAATTTTATGGATGACTACTTTCTCCCAGATCCTGGACCCTGAAGCATGCATATGATGGACAATTATATGAGCCCGCTGGGGAGATGACGTGTAAAACTGGCGGAAAGCGACAACTTTCAGCGCTAAAAATAATTCCCTACAAAAAAAAAAAAACATGTTCCATGTGGTAAAATTCACTTGTTTATCATCATCCGTAAGTTAGGTGGCGATTTCAACATGGCAGATTCATTCCTACTACCAAAAATATTTTTTTTACGGTCAGGAAGTAGGTAGTAACTCAAAAGTAGTAATTAATAGTATGTGATTTCAGGGATTCACACAAAGTTTTAGACTGACATGAGAAAGCCAAGGGGTCATGTGACTGAAATGTTAAGCAATTAATCCCAGTCAGTTTTGTTCATAATCCATGGTAAGGGGTGTAAAAATGTTTTTATCGCCATGCAAAGGTAGATGAACATCTGAACACAATGACTTTCTTCTAATATAAGGAAACTAACGCATCGTTACAAGTAGGACTGTTAAAAAAAACGTGACTCACATAAATCAGGTGGAATTTAACAAAACAGAGCCATTTTTAAAATCCTGCAAACTTTTTAATTAATATCCAAAAATCATTAAGATTTCCAGGTGTAATGTGTAGTTTAGCATGTTACGCTCATGCTAACAAGTAAAACCATGGCGTTAGGACTGCCCCCTAGCAACCAACAAAGAGCGCTTTGGGTGACTTTGGATTAAAATAAATGTTACTACTCACTACAAACAAGCACTTTAAATACTACCTTAAATTAACAATAGAATATAAAACGCTACAAATGTTACCTTGTGACATTAGCAAATGTAGCGTAAATCTTTCATTTCATGGTTTAAAAAAAGAACAAATGAACCTTTAGGAAAAATCTCTCGCTCTGGGTTGTCAGAGCAGAATATTATTTCCAGTCCCCGTGTGAACGGAGCTCCTGATGAAGCACAGCACGGTGAATGCTTTGGAACCTGGCACTAACCCGAGGGCACGCGGCACAGCGGGTCGGCATCCTCTATTTACTCATCCTGTCACTGCCTCTCCGCCCGGTTTCACAGCGTTAATTAAAATCAGATGTGGCTGAAGGATGTAAACACGCTCGAAACCTTCCCAGATCTCAGTCATGAATGAAATATTTTTTGGTGTTGATGTTTGGGATTTAATCTTCTCCCGATAGCACATGACCCTTGTAAAAAAATGTTCGGAAGGTTTGCCGAGTGCAGGATTAGAAGTTTTTGTATTTGTTTGGGCTTTGAATTGATTTTTTATCTTTAGCTGTAAGAAATTTTAATTAAAAAGCTTAATTGTTTTAGAGAAGAAAAAAAGATGCTTATCAAGGATAACCGATTTAGAACAGTTCAGGATGAACTTTATACTTTACATCCAAAGCCTAATTAAAAACATGGTCTTTTTAGAATATAATTTAAGAAATTAAGGAAACGTTGCTCAAAGCTGAATCTAATGAAAAAACGACATTTGCTCTGTCTAAAGTATAGCATTAAATGCTACCGGTTTAGCAGGTCACGGGAATGTATAGAGTTTCTATAAGATGCTGTGAGCTCTGTGTTCTACTCTGTGTATCCAGGCCTGGGGGAGTGTACCTGAGGCCAGGTGCCTGGGGTATTCTTCCGTCTTCTGCTTGTCCAGGTTTGCACACTTTCTATTTTAGTCACATCGTTCAGTCCCTTCTCTCTCCCCAACCTTCTGTTTCAGTTCAAGCCGTATGACACTGCGATCAAAGCACACTTAAATAAAATAAAAGACGATAGACACACAGACAGACAGCTAGATAGATAGATAGATAGATAGACAGCCACACAGACAGATGTGGATAGATATAAGGGAAGTGGTAGCACAGTGGATTAGGTGTTGGACTGCTTATTGGCAGATAGATAGATAGATCAAAGCACATTTGAATATAATTAAAGGTATTAGTTACAATTTAACCGCTAAGCTGCCATTTCACTGGTTACTGAGCAAAACCAGAGTTGGCTAGTTGGCAAGTTTAAACCAAAAACACAGATGGAAGATAAAGTTAAAGAAAAAGTCTTATCATTAAAATGAAAATAAATGTCTATGAATGCCTAAAGTAACCAGGGGTAATTATCACCATAATGCTACCACCACCTGGTTTTCCTGTTTAAATGATGCCATTATCAATAAGCAGTGTTGGATTTCTGGCTGATAGATACTATAACTGCAGGTGTGTTTCTAATATCCTTGAGATATTCTTCAGAAATGTCGATAAATTGGTCATTGAGATCAAGAGCAGACACAGGGTTCACAATATGAACAAAAAAGTGACATACAGCACCGCTGAGAAAGATCAAGGACAATGTTCTGAAGAGCTGTCATGTAGAAACCTGAAAGCCGTAATCTAGCCAGTGGGAAAGCAGGCATGGAACCCAGGCATGTGGAGATGGAACAAGGCTGACTATGGACCTGGACATAAAAGATGACGACGGCGACAAAAACTCTTTGCTGGAAAAGTGCATATGAATAATAAAATATACAGTATAAATAGCATGAGTCCGGAGCCTAAAAGATTGAACACAAAGGCATTCTAAAATGGTGCGAATAGTCGGAATACCTCACTGTCAGTGTCTACGAGCTACAGTCACTCCTCTTGAAGTGAACCTTTTTATCACAGTTGACTTTTTTCACTGGCACCGGGATCCAAGAGAATCAAAATGCCATCATTCTGAAGTGGAGATGGTCAACGAAGCCTAGCCAGCCAATACAGAGGCAATGGGCTGTTGCGCTAAAGTCTGATACACTACAAAGTATGAGACTGACTGCGGGGTACTGGACGACAAAAAATCCTTACAGACAGCCTCATTCTCTGACTTCCAGACCATAGCCCGGTGATAAATGTGGCCTTTTCTATTGCTTTCTTCCACCTGTTTGCCCAGTGCAGTCAGGAGACTCGACAACTTGCTCAAAGGCGACCTGATGAGAGTCATCACATTCATTGCAGCATTAAAACAATTTTTTTTTTTGTTCTTTTCTGTCTCTAAACGCGACGACGAGATTGTTTCTTGCATTAAACTACAAGTAATCAACCTGCCTGTAAAATATATCAGAAATAATGAGCCCGGCCTTGAAAGTTTCCTGAACACTTAAGACTTAAGTCTTTCTAATTGCTGTTGTGTGTGTGTGTGTGTGTGTGTGTGTGTGTATGTGTATACATTTATTCTGTATTTATAATCTTGGGGCATAAAAGAGCGACACCAATCCCAGCCTTATGTCTGGAACATCTGTAAGGTCTGTAGAGCTGTCTCAATAAGTGTGACACTCAATAAAAGACAATGGCATCGTTTGTCAGAATAAAAACATTGGGTTATTTCGACACTGTCAAGTGGAGTTTTTAATTCTGACCAGTTTCTTGTTTTATTAGTATTAAATATCACATATTTAGAATAGCGAAATAAACACAATATTTTTCACAAGCTAGCTAGCTAGATAGATAGAAAAGGGGGCAAAGGGAAATAGACAGACAGACAGACATTGTAGAGCGTGATAGATAGATAAAACAAAAGAACGATAGATAGATAGATAGATAGATAGATAGATAGATAGATAGATAGATAGATAGATGGATGGATGGATAGATGGATGGATGAGGGAGAGAGAGAGAGAGAGAGAGAGAGAGAGAGAGAGAGAGACCAAGAGTAAATTCAGATAGTTTTATTTTTGTGTTATTAACTACTCACTGTAGTGATGTAATTGTAAGAATGAAACCCAGTGGAATGGATCAGAAGTCAGTAGTTTGGACTGAATTAAAGCTGGAAGTATGTGTGTAATAGCAGGGATAGTAATTTTACAGCTTCTGACAGTAATGACACCTACAGGTTCTTATGACAGGAATAATACTGCAGACACAGTGTTACGGTTTAAAAACTCTCATTGTGAAACTTATTGTGAAAATTATTGTGTCACTGTCTTAAATTCTACTTATGTTAAACTCTAAACACTACAGTACAATACAGATATCATTCTAACCGAAAGCTACACATTGTCCCAGTTCCTGCCTGGGTAGGCGTGTCAGATCTTATGCTGATTGGCAATACAAACAGCTTATCAACACTGCACCTGCTAGAAACAGCTTTAGGATGAATTGGAACACCAACTGCAGCCTAGAGTGTCAGAGTGGAGAGACTTTCCAGGAGTCTGTAGGTTATTATAAGAGGAAGAGTGAGACTAACATCTGGAATAAGATGTTTTAAAAAAACACAAATGGATGTGAAAAACTTTTGTCAATAGATCTATCTATCTATCTGTCTGTCTGTATGTCTGTCTATCTATGTCTATCTATCCGTCTTTCCGTCCATCCATCCATCCATCCATCTAACAGGCTGTCTGCTCATCCGTCTATCTATCTATCTATCTATCTACCTATTAGAATCACCAATCAATATAACATGTTTTTGGACTGTCGGAGGAAACCGGAGAACCCGGAGAAAACCTACGCAAACACGGAAAGAACAGGCAAACTCCACTCCGGGAACCGAACCCGGACCTTCTTGCTGTGAGGCAACAGTGCTAACCACTAAGCCTCACCATGCTGCCCAGACATCAAATTCAGCTACAAATAAACTTTCTGCTCTACCCCAGGGTTTGTCCTAATGACTAAATTACTGCTAGATTGATGCCAGCATTATTCCGATGTGCCACTGATCTACCTGAGGAGTGAAAGTCAGTCACAATCTGCACTCCTCTAGCAACCTACTGTTAAAATAATAGCTTGCGGTTTCTCATAAATAACTTTGATTAGCCTGTGGCAGGAGAGCAACGGCGACTCCTAGGGTGCTTATTAGATGCTTTAAGCAAGAGAAGGCAGGTTTAGAGGTAGACGCATTTGCAGCTATTGGGGCAAAAATTAGCTTAGCAAATCTGCAAAATTAAGACAGGATCAGGATGGGGGAATGGCGTGAGAAAGTGAGAAAGATAAAATGATAATAAAACGGTTTGGTTTGCGCTCATGGGAGAAATAAGCACTAATGAAAGACAGGTAAAGGGGTGAGCGTGAAATTATTACAACATACTGAGAAAGAATTCAGTGAAGAATATTATATCATGGGGTAAATGATGTGATCAAATTACACTGTGGACGTTTCTTAAAACTCTTTATTCTTTAATCCCTGTTTTGTCCTTGGCCACGCCATTTTATACAGTTTTATGGAAAAACGTACCTTTATGTCTTAGAAGCATTATAAACTGTGCTGAATATGGAAATAAGGCATCTGAAGCTTTCCTCATGCTTCATTCGTTGCCAGGTGTGTGTGTGTGTGTGTATGTGCACAGGTGGAGATATAAAGAAGATATAACGTACATTTGACAGAATAATCATCAGTCACTAATCCCCCATTGGCTCCTTATTGACTACAGAGGTTCGGAGTGACGGCTCAATTTCAGTGCAGTCGGAGATGCAAAGGTTTTTATTTTCAAACTTTTTACCAATGTAGATTATTTAGCTGGGTTTTATAATATTGACCCAGGGCAATAGAAGGTCTGACGTGATGATGTAATCCGGTTTAATAAAAAAAATTCCTCTAGAGTTTAGAAGTCTATAATGGGATTCAGAATAAAAGAATGTAGATGATTTCTGAAGTATTCGCTAACAGAAATACAACGAAAAAGTTTAAGAACCAGAAACTATTCAAAGACTTATTTACAGTGACTTTCAGTCCAACTGACTTTTTAATCCAATTGGGCAGTTGAGGGTTAAGGGCCTTCATCAGGGGCCCAACAGTTACATATGGCTCTAATGGTCAGGTGTCCACACTAACTTTTGCCATTTGTTTAAAAAAAAAAAAAAACCTGCTTGGTACCCACACAGACAGAATGTAAGAACTTTTATTCATCATAATAAAAAAATATATTTCATCTTATGCCATGTATTGGACTTTTCAAAGACCAGCGTAACTCAGCCAAGCCAAGCATTCTGTGATGTATTTTTATTCATGATTGAGGGATAAAACACGAAAAACAGAGCGCTTCCCTCCTTTCAGGATTTGTTGGTGGGTAATAAAGGCCGAGTGGTATTTGAGTGAGGAGCGCTCAGCAATGCATCAACAGTGATGGATAGAGGGTCATTTCCAACAACAAAGGGAGAGACTACAAAGCAGAGGGAATGGGTTTATTCTCAGCCCACAGATCATTCTGGAAAATCTGCCAAGAATTCGCAACCCCTCATCATCGCCAAGGGACAGGGCAGCGTTGCGCAGATGGTGGAGAAAGGCTACCATATGCCCCTGCCATGCTAACCACCTGCCTCGCCTCTATGCGACACCAAGGCTTTACGTATCCTTTAAAATATGGACTGGCACTAGAGGGATATAAACTATTTTGACAACAAAGGTAATAATAGCCTATATTGGGCAATTATTTGGGGGCATATTTGAAGGCTATGCAAACAATTGCAACCCCATAAAAAAGGGGTATTTAGTCACTATCAAAGCTAAACTTTAGCATCAGTGATAATTTATTAGTTTTAATCCTATGATTAACAAAAACATTCCATGATTTTCTACACCATCATGTATCATTACTGCCAACCAATCTCACGACCAGAGTCACATCGCTGTGAAGTAGCGTAGCTGCGAGTAATTAACCGCGTTGCATTCTAAAACTTTGATGCTTCTACAGTACGGCCCAGACGTCTGACACAGATTTATTATATTACTCTGCAAATTAATGCCTCATTTGTACAAAATACGTATTAGCGACTCATCAAGTGCGGCCCTGCCATAAATCAAAAAGTGCTGCGACGCCACAGAGGCACGGAGCCTGAGGCTGGTTTGTGGAAAAACAATATCACACTATATTAAAAAAACAAAACCAAAACATAATAACAATAAAAGCCTTCTCTGATGCTAAGATGATGATATATGAATATAATATAATGACAATTTTCCTACAGGAAGCTGTATTTCAACACTAAGGAAATATAAAGTATATTAAAGGGAAATATAGTGCAGCTGGTTAAAAGGTAAAGTAAAGACTTCGATCTGATTGGTCAGGAGGGTTTTTTTTGTGTGTGGTGATAAATAACGTTTATGGGTTTATACGGATGACCTGGTTCTAATAATTAAACATGAAAAGTAGCTTATTTTTAATGTCTTGATTAAGAAAATATTTTTTTTTTATTGGCTGATTTGTTTTGTTTTGTTTTTTTTATTTTTTATAATTGATTGTTTTTTTCACCACAATGTCCAGTTTTTGTTTGGTTATGTAACATTTACTCCTCCGAGGCGAGACGTGTTGCAGTTTATTTGTGGGGAACTGTGGTGGCTTATGGTTAAGGTGTTGGACTACCAACCCGAAGATTGTGGTAACTGACAACACTTACAGACTGAATTCATATTTAAACCACTCACTGACATTTTGGTAGCCAATAAGGACATCCGATATAAACGGACCAATAAAATCAGTGATATTTTGACAGAAAAAAGCAAAAAAACAAGAAGACGTTGCTTTTGACTAAATTAATCTTAAAAGTCAAATACAAAATGGTTCGATTCCAGCTCAGGTTCTTTCCGGTCCCACCCTTTTTATTTCGATCTCCCTCATTTCATCCCTCTGTCCTATCAATAAAGACAAATAAAATAATAAAAAATCTAACATGATTATACACAGTACAACATAGAGTGAAATGTTTTTCTTAGCATTTTCCACCTTGGAGGGTCAGAGCGCAGGGTCAGCTATGATACAGCGCCCCTGGAGCAGGAGGGGTTAAGGGTCTTGCTCAAGGAACCAACAGTGGCAGACTTGGCGGTGGTGAGGCTTGAACCCAGGTCTTCCTGATTCATTAAATATCAAGCAGCTAAAAAATAATTTATTAACTAGTACTCATTTTAAGCAATTTATTGATTCTTGTACTACTGCAGTGCTGTTTCTACCACTGCAGGCCAGAACAGTGTGGGACACACACCCACACACACCCACACACCAATCAATCACTGTGCTGAAACAAATGTAGCCCTTTCTTTTTGCACTCAACGTGTCACACACTTTATAAATGAGCTATGACAGGATTATAGCATTTCATCATCGCTAACCTCTAATCTCTAACAAGTCAATCTGTTCACTGAGGTTTCTGGGTTAAAAAAACAGTAAAGATGACAAACAAGCAGGTGAAAAGCATCGTTCAATTTCAAATTCCGACCTGTTTCGCAAAAGAATAAAATAAAAACACAGTAAAAGAAGCATTAAACTGCACATCATCTGAACACCCACTGGAGTGTTTTTTACATTTGCAGCATTTGGCAGACCTCCTTATCCAGAGCAACTTTTTATTTATACAATTGCGCAATTGGAGGTTAAGGGCCTTGCTCATGGGCCCAGCAGTTGTGCCTCGGTGGAGCTGGGATTCAAACCTATGATCTTCAGGTTGGCAACTTTTTATTTATACAATTGAGCAATTGGAGGTTAAGGGCCTTGCTCAGGGGCCCAGCAGTTGTGCCTCGGTGGAGCTGAGATTCAAACCTATGATCTTCAGATCCGACACCTTAACCATGAGGCACCACGTCACCCTTTTTAGTTTTTTGCTCTTTGGAGAAATACTTTTCTTTAATCTCCATCTGATCAATTTGTAATTTTACATTTTTATGTTTCACTAAATCACATTTTCCCACCAGCAATGTGAAGCCCCTGCTTCTGATTCATTTGTCGTCTCCCGTTTTTTTTTTTTTTAATCTGCTGTCAAACTCAATGTGTACTCGAGTTCCACTGTGTATGTTGGCTTAATAAGTCTGATATGTCCTAATAACTCAGATGAATGTATTATCAGTATTAATGTAAAAATGAGTGCTGGGCAGATTGACAACCACAACCTGTCAAACAATTACGTTCGAGTTAATTAAAGGTAAAAAGGTCTTTGAAACCTTGGGAAAGAAAAATACACCCAAATGACTAATAAATGTTTTAAAAATGTTTTTTTTAAAGGTTTTGTTCCGGTTTTGGGTTCAGGATTTAAAATGTTCCAAAAATGTGAAAATGCCCATTTGTGTAACGTTGGTAGACATGTCAGGTTCCCCCTCAGTTCATCGTTCACTCTTCCCTGAATATTGATCACACACACCTGCAGCAAATTCCCCTATTCACACACAGACACCCTATTTAAAGAAATCCCTGTCTGGTCTCACACAAGAAAGAAAGGCTCAATCGTGTATCTCTGTGGGTTCCTGGCATGTTCCTTAGATTCCAAGCCTTTGTAAAGACAACCAGGATTCTCATGCTTTCGGGGTCACAGGGATCTGCTGGAGTCTATCCCAGCCTTCTTTAAAAGGGTGGGGGAGGGACACACCCTGGACAGGTCGCGATGCACACACTCACATTTACTCCTATGGGCAATTTAGGATCATCAACATACATGTTTTGGACTGTAGGAGGAAACTGGTGAACCCGGAGTAAACCCACGCAAGCACGGTGAGAACATGCAAACTCCACACAGAAAGACCCCTGCAGGGGGATCAAACCCGGGACCTTCTTGCTGTGAGGCAACAGTGTTAACCACTAAACCACTGTGCTGCCCCCTACGGTATCAACTTATTACAAACTATTTACAGTTTTCAAGCATAGATTTCTTCTTATTATTATTTATTTCTGTCATAACTTTTAAAAGGCTAATAAGATCCAGTCTTTTGAGAAAGCATCCTTAAAATATCCTTTCTGTGGTCCTTGGCAGCCCTTAACGAAGAGTGTTCACACATTGTAAAATTTAATTGCTCCTATAAATGTCATGGTAATGAACAGTGAAATGCAGTTTTCAACGAACTATTTCGTATTTCCTCTCTCCAGTGGGCAATAAGCAAAATTATACTCTATATAGTCCGCAATGTACAGGACACAGGAATTCCATTCAGCCAGCAGACATGTGAAGAAAAATTCTTATAATATGACAATATGACAGCTCGTATTTTTATATTTATGGGCGGATATAAGAGCTTGTTACAGAATCGGATCGTATAATTTAACATAAGGGTGTGATTTTTTACCAATTACTTACTCAAAGTACTTTTATTTGAGTTTAAGCTTAGTCATTAGTTTAAAGCTGGAAAAAATACATGTGAACTAAACTAAACTTAATGTAAAATATTCAATAAATTAATTTTAATACCCGATAAAATAAAGTTATTTTATGTCTAAAGTCTTGTTCGGAAGGATTAGTCTGCAGCAGCAAAGTTTCAGAAAGGAAAAAGAAGGAAAAAAGGAAGGAAGAAAGAAAGAAAGAAAGAAAGAAAAGAAAGAAGGAAAGAAAAAGAAAGAAAAAAAGAAAAAGAAAAAAGGAAATAACGAATAAATAAAAGAAAGAAAGAAAAAAAAGAAAGAAAAAAAGAAAGAAGAAAGAAAGAAAGAAAGAAAGAGAGAAAGAAAGGAAAAAAGAACGAATGAAAAAAGAAAGAAAGAAAGAAAGAAAGAAAAAGAAAAAAGAAAGAAAGAAAAAATGATCAATTCCTCTACAAATTTATTAACTGTCTTTAGTTTAAAAGTCCTCATATTTTCATCCAAACATTCAGAGGATGACAGCAGGTGGATCTATTCTCATCGCACGGCTTAACATCTTTGTAAAGTTACCTTACTGGTGGTCTGAGTGAGGTAGACAAGCTAGATTAGTGTTTATAGGTTCAACAGCACAAAAACCATCACATCATTTGCATTTGCGGTTGTTTGTTGTGTTAAATGTCCCCCATCCAGTGTGTGCAGGAAACGCCTATAAAATATTCGTTTAATAAAAGCACTTTGGTTTTATTTTGTGATTAATGCACTGGTCTAGAACGTGACGGAACCTGCTCAGATGTGTGTAACTGTTTTTTATGCACCTGTTCATGGCCAGTGGGGTTGGGGTTCTTGGGGCACTCAGGGGTTGTGCCCTCCTACACAGACTATAATTATTTTAATATATGTCAAGCATAATTAAGCAAATAAAATTAAAAACATTATGATTTTTGATGTAATAGAAATAGTTGATTTGTGGTTTTTCTATTTAAATAAAACAGTTTCTCGCGTTGAGTCACATGCGTCATTAAGTCTTTAGCATATTGATGTGTACGCGAAGTAAAACCATCTGTATCTGTTTTGATGCACCTGTTAGTTCATGTCATGGCCAATGGTGGTGGGGGCAAAGTAGTTCTGCCCTACACAGTCTTTAATTCATGTAATATATATATAACATAATTATATATATTATTCTATATTATCCTAAGAATAATTCAAACACATTTTCTCTGATTGGTTGCGTTGTGTCACATGTGTCATTACGTCTTTAGCTTATTGGTGTGTACTAGTTTAGCCATCAGCTTTTAGTCTGGTAAGTTATAGGGTTTATTTCATTTTTTAAAGTTTACTGTAAATGGGATTCTCGGCTATTAGAACATTATCACAGAATATAATATTCTGTTAGTTCTGGTCTGGTTCCGGCTCTGGTTCCGGCTCTGGTTCCGGCTCTGGTTCCGGCTCTGGTTCCTATTGACTTTGATCTGTTTTTTGTTCTTTTCGCTATGCATGTTCTTATACTTTTCTCTTGTTTTGAATATAATAACTGATATTTTAATACTTTTGCCTTGAGTCTAAATTATGACTCAACCACTGATTTAATGATAAAAACACATCAATGTAGTGTCTTCATTTATGAATTTATTTGCTGATAACGAATGTCTTAAAGCTGAATATTTGACCATTTTGTAATAAGTAAAAGAGGCGCCGATGATTTAGACAGAATAATGTAAGAACTGGTTATGGTGATGACTGTAACATAATAAACGGTATTTAAGGAGGAAAGTGGTAGTTTATTGGTTAAAATGTTGGTCTATTGATCTTAGGTTTGATTTCTATTAGCTCCAAGCTGCTACTGCTAAACCCTCAACTTCTTAGCTGGATAAAAAATATTGATAAAGTGAGATGGTTTGCCCAAACACCAGAAATATAATATTATTGGGTGATTTTAAAGTACCTTTTCCCTCATGTATGCGTACAAAATCAAACATTTATAAAATGTGGGCAAAAATAATTAAAAGTGTTAAAAGAACCACTCCAAATTTTCTACAATTTATCTGTATGTATGTTGGGCTAAACATAACTTTACCTACCCAAAACTTTATATGTGATTAAATTTGAATGAATTATTGATCCAAAACATCTTCACTGAATTTATCCAACAAGATGTCAGCTTACCCGTTCTCCCCAAACACTTTCACACATCACGGCTTATCCATACTCTACTGAGATCAGACCACGTGGTTTCACCGGTTATTGCTTTCACACCGGATTTGACTGGTTTAAAATACTAAGCAAATAAATCGCTCCTTTGGGTGGAACTGTAAGTCGTTTGCTTTTCAGGACAAAGCAAACAGAATGTAAATTACCCAAAGTTTGTGATAGAATACCCTCATAACGAGCCAGGGTGCTAAAGTAAACCTATTTCTCGCTAAAAAAAGAGAGAGAAAATGAGAAAGAGTCAGGGAAAGTGCTAATGGACTTTTTTTTCAAGGTCACCACCGATCAGAAAACGTGCAAATGATTTTATTTTGTTAATGGAGATTTTGACATTTAGGTATGGAAAAGGGGGAAAGGAATATTAAATTATATTGCATCCTCAGGAAAACAAACATTTAATTATTAGTCTCGGAATTCATTATTATTCTATACACGATGACCTGCTGTCTTTAACTGCCAACAATGAACTGATTATGTAAAAGTTTTAGTGACAAAACACCGCTTTTTACAACAGCTGGGCATATTTCCAGCTGTGTCTGGCTGCATTATGTTTCTCCTGAGAGCTCTTACCAACTTGTGACTGAAAATCTATCTACTTAAAGCATTCCGCTAAGAAAGAGATAAGATGAGATAAGATGAGATAAGATAATTCTTTATTTATCCCGAAGGAAATTCTTTTTCCAGTAGCTGCTTGTTACATTTACATTTGCAGCATTTGGCAGACGCCCTTATACAGAGCGACTTAAAATATTCCTTAATAAACAACTGAGCAATTGGGGGTTGAGGACCTTGCTCAGGGGCCCAGCAGTGGTGTCTTGGTGGATCTGGAAATTAAACCCACAACCTTCGGGTTGGTAATCCAACACCTTAACCATGAGACGCCACTTCTCCCACTTTATTAGAAAAAAGTACAGAAAATAAAGTAAAAGCAAAGGAGAAATATATATGGATAATATCTATCTATCTATCTATCTATCTATATATATCTATATATCTATATCTGTATCTGTATACGCAAACTTCTCATTAAGGAAAGCCATTTTTTTCCTGTTCAGCTCAAAAATAATTTACTTGCTAGAGAGCCTTTAGTTGTGTTTTTTGTAAAAAAAAAAAAAAAAAAAAAAAAAAAAAAAAAAAAAAAGCAAAAAAGGTTACAAATCATAAGATGGAATTGGACATGCTACAGGGGAAGTGGTACCACAGGGGTTAAGGCGTCGGACTGCTAGTTGGAAGATCTGGGATCAATTCCCATCAGCACCAATTTGCCACTGCTGGGGCCCCTGAGCAAGGCCCTCAACCCCTAATTGCTCAGTTATATAAAAGAGATAAATGTAAGTCGCGTCTGGATAAGAACGTCTGCCAAATGCTGTAAATGTAAATGAATACATTCAGGATAACAGCCTCATCTCACTCATCCTTGGCCTCGGATCGGATCCATAAGTCGAGTTGCTTCTTCAAGGAATCTTTAAACTCATTTTCATCAATTTTTACCACCTTTTTCCTGTGAAATTTGGTGATAACAAAATCATCAGTCATTAATGTAAGATCTTTCTCATTAGAGGGAAGGTCTAGGCTGTCATCAGAACTTTCATTCAACATGACACTTCTTGGTTTTTCATCTGAGCTGCTGTCTTTTGAAAACTTCTTAGACATTTTGCTTTCAAGTACCTCAGCATACTCTACCCCTGGTGGCTCATGTTACCCCGCAACCACCATTTCGAATAGAATCCTTCACATAGCAAGCAATTTGGCATAACAGTCATCTTATAGTTTAGAGAACAAATGAGGTGTAATAAATCTGAATATTGTTCTTATCACACTTTCTTTAAAGTGCAAAAATACCATATTTTTCATCAAAGATTTCTTTCCACATTTGCCACATGCCAAGCTTCTCCACAGGCTGTAGGGAATCGGTCCCTCTTCCTTTAAATGCTGACAAATGAATAATTTCTTCTACCCTTTCCTAGAAACCAGGTATGGCTTAACTTACCCCAAGCTATCCCCTACACTCCTAGACAAAAATAGTACATTTAGAATTTTTAAGGTTACTCTTAAAATCAATATTTATTGATGTACTCATGAGGAATGATGTTACTCTCTTAAACAAAAAATCCAACCCCATGAAAAGGACTTTCTGATGCCCCTGGAAACTTCATCTTCATCTGGATGCTTCTATATCTAACCTTGGAGAGGTTGTGGAAGATTTTTGGAATGGCCACACACAAATAACCTAATTTGGCATTTATAGTCATCTTTCCCTTTATGGCAGAGATCTTCAATCTTCTCTACAAAGGGCTAATGTTGCTACAGGCTTTCATTTCCAGTCAGGAAGGGGAAACATCTGATTTGACTTGTTTAATCAGCTCACCTTCAAGTTTGGCTGTAATGAAAGCCTGCAGCCACATTGGCCCTTTGCAGAGTTGATTGACGACTTTTGATTTACAACATTGAGAAGATCCTTCAATTTTTAGTCACAGATAAAACCCAACACTGGCTAGATATTTCTATACATTCCATCAAATTGATAATGTAGACTTTAAAATTTTAATTATCATCTCTGAAGTCAAAAATAAAAACTCTTACTCTCCTGGAAATACACATATTTAACTACATCTTTACTACATTTCTTTAAGCCTGACTTAAGCAACTGTCCTTTAAGATACAATAAAGACATGGATCGTTCTGGATCGCTGGTAATTGAATTGAGGTTTGTACTGAGGGTCAGTCTGGAGATCATTATATCATTTTATTTACCATCTAGCCAATATTTTTATTTCATGCTATTCTATTTAACATAATGAAATGCTCTTATTTATTTTATAACTTAGTGTCATCCAGAGGATGTCTCCTACGGTCCTGTTTCTAAGATTAGTGTCATCCAGAGGATGTCTCCTACGGTCCTGTTTCTAAGAACCAGTATGAAGTCTAGTATCCAGTAGAAGCCCATACTTGTCACTAATACATTACAGCACCATGAGATTTTCGAAGGTTCATCCATAATGCACCAACGGGAAGAGGGTTAAGGAGCTTTGCTCAAGGGCCCAACAGTGACAATGAAAACTTTTAAAGATCAACCATTTTTTAAGGTTATCATGGTGTCATCAATTAATGAGTTAAAAGTTCATATCAAATGAAACATGGGGGGGGGGCGAAATAGTTCTCCAAGCTGCCAACGTCCTGGAGGAAGTTCTTAGTATTGTTTGCTATTGTTTATTACACCTGTATTACACTATAATCTATCCAGGGGTCCACCATAAGAGTTCCCATTTGAGTCTGGGTTTGGTCAAGATTTGTTTATCAAGTCAAATGTTCACATGATTCTGATTGGACTCATTGGTTAATTTGATAAAATATAGCACTGGGTTACAACTGTATTTATTTTTTTAGGTATTGGACCATTGTAAGAAAATGGGTACATAGGTATGAATGATGTTTATAGAGGTGTATCTGTATTCAATTGTACTATATTAGTATGTGTATAGGAGCAACACGACAAAAGACCCCACCCTCTTTAGGGAGGTGGTAGCACAGTGTTTAAGGCATTGGACCTGTAACCAGAAGATTGTGAGTTTGATTTTCATTACCACCAAGTCACCACTGCTGGGCCTCGGGGCAAACCCCTTAACCCCCAATTGCTTAGCTATAGGAATGAAATAAAAAAAGTACGTCGCTCTGGATAAGGACGTATGCCAATTGCCTGAAAATGTAAATTTCTACAGTTACATTATATTGTCATTTTTTTTTCTTGTTTCTATTTTTTTTGCTGGAAGGCGGGTTGGGTTGTTTATAGAAAATGATCCACTTTCATTTGTACTGGATAAAAGCAACTGCCAACTGCAACAAATATAAAAATAACAACAACAAAAAATAGTATGAGTAACTTTAAAGCTGGAATTGTATATTTGAAAGAGTTCCTTTCCTGGCCTCATTTTCCTCCTAGTAAATCATGGACCTATCAACGAGTCACTAATAAACCAACCCAAATCCTGTCTGTATTCAGGCAATTGTCATCTCATATCAAATAGTCTTAAACTGCACATGATTTTCATTTAGCTTTTCACGTCCTGCAGGGAACATTTAGAAAAGTATCATTTTTCTCTACAATGATCATAACATACATTATCTGAGAATATTTTTGTGTTCAGCAGCCCTTTAATTGACATGCTATAAGAAAAAGTGAACGATGGCCGACATGATTCACAAGAGTCCCATCCCCTCTAGCATTTTGGCATAAAAAGTCTCAAAGGGCTTAATTTGTGATTTTTTCTAGGAATCAATAGTTTAGTGGCTGAACACTTAATAAATTAGTATGTATATTAGTAAGTATCTTTCTATTAAATCTTTCATAGAGTAAATTCTGATCAATAATATAAATCCAGGAAGATGATAATCTGTGATAACAGATTAAGCATGTGATAACAATGCAGGCAAACTAGCTAACACACTAACACCAAACAGATTTAAACCAGCCAATTAATTTCCTACCTGCTTACATAATTTAATAACTCATAGTAAATTTGAGATTATTTATTATGATATATTGTGCTTGCTCACTGTACTGTACTCTTTGCCACTGTTGGATCCGACTATAGTTAGAAAGCTCAGAAACAGCTCGGGATGCCAGGAATCCGCTTTAAGGGCCGGGGCAACTGGCCCAAGACACATTAGAAGTCAGCCTCATAAGGCTGATTCCCTTAGTAGACTTTGTGGCAGCGTGGCAACTTTTTCAGAATATCTCACAATGGGTCATGTGTACAATATAAATTGGCTACAAATTCCAATTCGGGTTTTATCTGCCACATTTCTACAGGTCATTTTACAGGAAGTTACGACTCTCTTGGGGTATAAAGCAAAGGAAAAGATCCCTTCTCTCTAAATGCAGTTAGTCTTTTACAGCCGGTACTTCATAGATTTGAAAAAGATGGAGGGCTACCCGGATGCCAGACCTCAGGGTAGCCCTTAACCATTTCATGGCTCAAACGGTTATAGCTCTAAGTTGTTGATTGGAAGACCAGACCCACCGCCGCCAAGTCTGCCAATATTGGGTCCTTGATCAAGATCCTTAACCTGACCCTGTGCTCTGACCCAAACCTTCCAAAGTGAGACATGCGAAGGCAATGCGACATGCGTGAGACATGCGTATATAATCATGTATGTGACAAATAAAAAAAAAATTGAACAGTTTGTCACATTAGAACTCAAAGACCTCAAAGACCTCATACTTCCACAGTGTTTCGCGATGCACTTAAATGTGTCTTAATGGGGATTTACACACAAGTGCACAGAAGCCTTTGTTTAACAAACAGACTGTAGGATATTTTACTGGTGCAGTCCACAATACCTTCCGCAGCACAGGAAGTATCTGAGGTTTGCTTTCGAGGGAAAAGCATTCCAATCCTTTCGGCCTGTCTCTCTCATCCCACACGTTCATAAAGCACATGTAAATTAGATCCAAGTACAAACGCACATACGATCTAAAGATTATCATGTGAAACAGAACAACATCCAATCAGAGAGCTGACAGAAGGCAAAGGCATAACAAACGCAGTCACAATGCAGCGCAAAGATAAATGGACTTCACTCAAACCCATTTTTTCCATGAATTTTCTGTCACAATCATTCGTCTACCATGTCTTTCTCATGTTCAAAGTCGGGAGTCTGGTTAAAAAACTGTTGGTGTTTGGTTTGCTGTTTATGTTACATCATGGCAGACCGCACACTAGAGCAGAAATCAAGGATTATTTGTCATGCTTATGGCCTATCACATTTTTAAAATTTTACCAAATAATAAAAAAATCTTTTAGTGTGTACCCAGCTTTAGACAACTCAGTACCTCCTCATTCTTTTTCAATCCCATGCATGCCCATGCAGTCAGTGCTGGCAGACTTGCCTCAGGCCACAACACAATGCAGTGGACTTTCTTTCTGCTCTCAGGCCTCCAATCAGATTTACTTTTGTCCCTCATCCCAAGATTCCTGCATGTTGTTAAAACAGGGTAGTTATTGTGTGGAGAGAGTTGTGTTTACTCTCAGATCTGGACTCAGAAAACGCCTTTCCCCTCACTAGGATCCCAAAAGACCCTACAGCCCAGAGCTAAAGAGCCTGGAGAACCTGTGGCCTAAAGCAGCTTCATCAAATATCTGCAAATTTCCTTTTATGGCCTTTTTATTGTTCAGGATTTAAAAATATCATCTGGTTGAAGGACTGTCCAAAGTCAAAGACTATTAAATAGTTTTTATTTCATTTATTAAGTGATTTCCAATATTTATTTAAAATAATATTATATTAAATATATTTTATGTACGTACTTATAAGTAGTTTAGATTCTAGAAGGAATTTGCTCATTAACAAATGAATAATTAGTAAATGATTTCATTATGAATATGTTCTTAGTGACTTGGCCAAGGGTGGCACTCGTCTATAACCAGTTTGCGTGTGAACCCACTATCTCTCTCTCTCTCTCTCTCTCTCTCTCTCTCTCTCTCTCTTTCAGTTGCTTGTGCTCTCTCTTTATCTGTCTCTCTCACTCTCTCACACTCGTGCTCGGTCTCTTTATCTATCTCTTTCTCGTTTGTGCTCTCTCTTTCTCTATCTCTCTCACTCACTTGCTCCCTGTCTCTTTCTCGCTCTCTCTCTCTTTCTCTATCTCTCTTTCCCTCGCTCGCAGTCTCTCTCTTGTGCTCGCTCTCTCTTTATATCTTTTAATCTCTCTCTTGCTCTCTCTCCTACTCACTCTCACTCTTTTTCTTTCTCCTTCTCTCTCTCTCTCATGCTTTCTCGGTGTCTCTCTCTATGGGGAAAGAAACCATAAATCATTGATGCGAACTGAACACACTGATTTTTGCTCACAATGTGTACAAACACTATACACACACTCGTGTAGGTCCCATGACACACTTCATTAATAACAGTAAAACGACTTTTATTCACAGCAGTCTCTAGAGTTCTCCCAGAATGGCGTTTAAAACAAAAAACATTGAGCGAGTGACAGTTGTAATAACCCTTTTTACCCCTTAAATTGGCAGAAAAGCACCTTGAAGCTAATGGCCAACAGAAACAGATCTGGTTTGATTCCTTTAAGCCCAGAAAATCAAACTTTAAAAGATTTTATGATGATAAAATTAAACCCAAAATAGTATTTCATAGCCACGTCAAACACTTGATTAATTTCCCAACCCGAAAAGCATTAGGAGCTTTTCAACCATATAAACAGTTCAGAGGGCAGAAGATAAGTGCTTTCGCCTTCTGTGTCCTAAAATAAAAATAAAAAAAAAAAACAAACAGAAAAATAAATCTAATAATAAGTGCACTCGGATGCATCGGTATGACAAAACAAACCCCTTAATTAATTTAAACTGCTAAATGGGTTTATCGTGTTGCTGAGGCAATTAAAGCAAATGGAAGGCATTTAAATAATCAGAGAAACTCCACAACTTGGGATCATAATGTGCCTTACTAATGAGTTCATGCTCGCAGATGCCTACTGGGTAAAAAACACATTACAGAGAAATGCTTCATGAGATGACGTGATAAAGTTAATGGCAGATTAAAGTGGCGAATGTGTAGCATCGTAAGTTGCACAGGAAGATCTTCTCTCTTGTGATAAAACATATGGCACCACCGCGATTCATTACCCGTGGTCTTAACGAGGACTAACACAGAAGACTTGTCTCGTGGCTTGGTGATCTTTGTATATCCATTACGGAAAGAATGTGTTTTGCGATGCGCTTACATGTGTCTTAATGGGGATTTACACACAAGTGCACAGAAGCCTTTGTTTAACAAACAGACTGTAGAATATTTTACTGGTGCAGTTAAATTAGAGATATCATAGTATAATGATGTGCATGTTAAAACTGCCACAATAAGACACACAATATAATTAACACAGTCGAGTGGTTCCTAGTAAAATGTTACCCATCTAGGAATTTTCTAAGCTTAGTATTTGGTGAGCCTTTGGGGAGCCTATGACAAGGGACTTGGGGCAACGTAGGACTACATAAATTGGTAAAATTGTAAGCAAAGTATTCTTCTTGACGTGTACTTTATTTCCTTGATAGGGATTCTTACTCCTAACGCTATCCCCTAGTATTAAACGTTATCATATCATCAAATCCTAACTTAAACCCCAAAGTGCTTTAACTTTTATGCTAACTTCAACCATTAGCACTAAACCTCTAACCTTTAACCCTAACTACTAACCTTTGCACTAAACCTCTAACCTTTAACCCTAACTACTACCCTTTGCACTAAACCTCTAACCTTTAACCCTAACTACTACCCTTTGCAATAAACCTCTAACCCTAACTCCTAATCCTATTCTTAACCTCTAACATTTAACCCTAACTACTACCCTTCATACTAAACCTCTCACCCTATCTCCTACCCCTACCCTTAACCTCTAACCTTTAACCTTAACTACTACCCTTTGCAATAAACCTCTAACCCTAACTCCTACTTCTTTTTTTAACCTTCTACATTTAACCCTAACTCTCACCCTATCTCTAAGGTCCCATAACTAGGGGAGGAAATTATAAAACCTTGATGCGAACTGAACACACTGATTTTTGCCCACACTGTTTACAAACATTATACACACACTTGTGTATGTCCCAACACACATTTCATCAATAAAAAAGAAACAACTTTGCACAGAAACACTAAAACAATGCTAATTAATAAGCACTTGAGCTCTGCAGTGTCAGCTGCACCAGTACACTTTAGTTGCTCTGGAACTGGCACTCAGGCTCACCTCGCTGATGGTGGTGGTGGTGGTGGTGATGGGGGGGTATTTTTAAAATTTTTTATAATGAACTAGATCATAATTTCCTGGATTGACTGGTCGGACTCCGCAAACATTCCATGCATTGTAACAAATGTTACTTTAGTCCAAATAATGAGCAAATGCCAACTGGCTCAACACACTTTAACAGCTGGTGTTTGATTGGTGTTTTTTATGGTTTTAGGTTGCGGCAGTCGTTGTGTTTGCTTACAGATTTTTTTTTTTTTTTTAAGAGCTGAGAGTCGATTGCATATGATTAATGATGTCCAATTAGAGGACCTGAATTCATTAATCTTTCCTGAGTTATATTCTAGTCAGCTTGTATTTAAATGGCCATAAAGTTTTTTTTTTTTTTTTTTTTTAATTAAGACTGATAATTAATTTTGTTTGTGTTTTTATATTCGATTTTGTTCGCTCAGAAGTTGCTAAATTGTTTGTATGAAGGACCGTAATTCCAGATGTGAGACAAATTACAGACTTTGGTCGAGCACTAAACCGCAAGGTGTTATGAATTAGCACGGAGGACACCGGCATGCTAATTCAGAAAAGCCACCAAACAATAAACAAAACAATACGAGGATTTACAGGATTGGGAAACATTCAGCAGGATTAAGGACATCCAGGCTACGTTCACGTTTTTTGTATTAGCTGTTCACATTGTTATTTTAAATGTTGTTAATACTCTCTCTCTCTCTCTCTTTCTTTCTCTTTCTCTCTTTCTGGAGAGGAAACCAGAAATCCTTGATGAAACCTCAATATTTTGCACAGATGAGATCCCACAAGAGAGACCAAATTTATTTATTGCTCCTTTTATTTACTGGATCTATCTATCTATCTATCTATCTATCTATCTATCTATCTATCTATCTATCTATCCATTTACCCACCATCCATCCATCCATCCACGCATCCATCCTATCTATCTATCTATCTATCTATCTATCTATCTATCTATCTATCTATCTATCTATTTACCGACCATCCATCCTTCAATCCATCCATTCATCCATCCACCCATCTATCTATCTATCTATCTATCTATCTATCTATTGATCCATCCATCCATCCATCCTCTCCCTCTCTCTCTTTCTTTTTTTTCCCTCAAACAGAAAAGCGTAATGAAACCTCCTTATTTTTTGCACAGATGACATCCCACAAGAAAACCTATAAGAAATGTTATTGTTTTTTTTAGGGTAACAGAGTGATGATCTCTTAGGCTAATTTATCGGTTCTGTGAATTACTCTAGGTTCACACATGCTTTGTTTTGGTGTGTTACTACATTCACTGCAAATTAAATCCATTGCTTTGAAATAACAGAATTTATTTTTTTCCATGATTAAATAAATATTTACTTTATTATTTCAGTGACAAAAGTTCTCAAAAGGGTCCTTTGTCAAATGAAACATGAAAGCACTGCACCTTTTTTAACATAATTAACTCGTTAAGTTGCACCCAACAGCCACAGCTTCATTACGTTAATCAAGTTTCAGACTCAATTATTTTCCTCCGGATATGATAACAGATTTCTCAATTTTAACAATTACACCATTTCATTCCTCAATTCATTAGTCAGTTAATTGCTGTTGCTGATCATGTTTTCTTTTTTTTGTGTGACCAAACACTGTGATTTTAATTGCTTTTATATAATTTAGAACTATTCCCAAAAGGATAATATGCAATTTTAATTAAGTTTTTTTTAAACACTCACAACCTTTAAAAATGTAATAATATGCCATAGAGACCAAAATTCACATAGATTTATTGCTCCTTTTATTTACCAGAACTAAATCAATTAATTCATCCATTCATTCATCTATCCATCCATCCATCCATCCTACCACCCAGCCAACCATCCATCCGTCCGTCCGTCCATCCATCCATCCATCCATCCATCTACTCACCCACTATTCATCTATCCAACCACCATCTATATATCCATCCATCCACCCATCCAGCTATCAAACCACCATCCATCCATCCATCCATCCATCCATCTATCCATCCACTATTCATCCATCCATCCATCCATCCATCCATCCATCCATCCATCCATCCATCTATTCATCGTCCCTCCATCCTTTTATCTATAATCTATCCATCCATCCATCTATCCATCCAACCAACCATCTATCCACCATCCATCCATCCATCCATCCCTCCATTTTTTACAGTTAAATGAATTTTTTAAATTTTTATTTTGATCATTAGATTTTTTTTACTGTATTTTATTATTGAATAATAAAACTGAAAAAAAAAATCCCCCATAAACATTGTGTTCAAGCTTAAATATTAAATGCTTTTCATGAACCATTCTTCATATATTCATATTACTCCCACAGGAGCATTAAAAATCTCCTTTTTCCGCTTTTTTCCCCTCTCCTGATTAACTTCATGCTCATCTTCACCATGAAACATTTCTCAGCTGGAGAAACAGAAATGTTAATGTTAATATCTCATTTTTCTAACTGGCAGGTGCCTCCATATGTCTTTGGAATCTCAGCAACTCAATTAGATGGCACATCTGTTCCATTAACAAATCAACAGCCCATCCATCAAACCTGCCACGCTCGTCCGTCCACTTTCCTTCTTCTACACAATCTTTCTCTGCTAGTTTTCTTTAACACTATCACCGTACAGTGGACACAAAGGAAGCACAAAGTCATTATAAAGTCAACCTTTTTAAACTAACAGAACTTTCCGTAATAAGCATTATCATGATGAGTGGCAGCCGTTTGTAAGATATAAAGTGAGGGGAAGTTGGGAAGTGGTAGCATAGTGGTTAAGGTGTTGGACTGCTAATTGGAAGATCGGGGTTTGAGTCCCAGCACCACCAAGTTGCCACAGTTGGGTACGGCCCTTAAACCCCAAGAGATAAATTCGATGATAAATGATTAGACTTCTGCTTTTTTGCCCCAAAAATACGATGGGTAATAAAAGGGCTATTTGGTGTTTCTGAAGGCACAGAGGTGCTGATAACGATCAAGGCCTTTAGGACAACATGTGTATTTATTGGGGGTCTGCTAAGGGTCACCTGTTTATACAGCGGGTGAAGCTGAAATTTCTGATTGGTAAGTTTGAATATCTCGCATTTGGTTTTCAGTCACATGGTTGAGGAAGAGATAAAAGAGGAGTGTAAGTAGTGCTCTAGCTCTCTTTTTCTGCTCTTTTCCCGTTCTAGCTCCTTCTGTTCCTCTTTCTCTCCCTCGCTTTCTTTTTCTTCCTTGCTCTCCTTCTCAGGTAACATTTTACATACACACAACGATACAATTAATTGTCTATGTTTTACTATTCTTCATCTATTTTGTAACAGATTCGAGTGTAACCATAGTAACCCATTTTCATTAAACCATTTCAGTTATAAATTATGTGTTAAAGAGTCTCTACTCAACCTAAACATTGATGTGTTGACTAATGCAATACAATATAATCTCTTAATAGCGACGCTCCCCCACATATTTAGCTATTCTAACAGCGCTTATTGCCGACATTGGTATAAGTGGCAGTGGGGGTTAATAGACAAGAAATGTACAGTTTTATGCCATTGTGCTGATAATGTTTCTTTAGTCCTTCGGCAATCCTACAGCTTAAACCACCGTAGAGTATCCACCCTTACACCCTTACACTCTGGATAAGGACGTCTGCCAAATGCTGTTAATGTTAATGTAAATGAAGTGGATAAGTGTAAGTCATAAAGGCGTCTGCCAAGTGGCAAAAAAAATGAAATGTACATGAGTCGTGACATTGTCTTTTAAATCAAGGATGGACAGCTGATGAGGGACATGTCCAATATTGTTGGAAAAAAGATAAAATGAAACCGGGATGAAATGAAATTTGCTGTAGAATCCAAAACTGGGTTTGATGTCTTTAGCGCATAATTTCATTTGATTTAATAGTAAAAAAATACTTTCACATTACTACAATGAATTTTATTATTAAATGACTTTATTAAATTGCTTTCAGAAAATTTTTTTGCTTTGCTGGTTGAAAGTCTCTTCATATCCTGATAGCGATCCTATGATTAATCAGTCTAAATGTATTTATATGTGTTTATATATTCTGTGGAAGACGTAGGACCAAGAAATGTTCGTCCAATCAGAGGGTTTGGTTCAAAACATTATGATAGGCTTTCCTACCTGTCAGTCAGTCAATATATGTATATATTAACGTATTGTGGCGGAAAAAAGTCGGGATTAAAACAAAGCGAAAACCTGAATTAATATCGGTGGGTGTGTGTTTCCACACTGGAGTCGACTACATAAATCAAAGGGCAATCTGCAGCAAAGGTGGGACGTAGACTTATAGTGCTATCAGGCAAAGATTTTAACAGATTACCTGTTTTCAACATCATTTAGGACAATGTTAGCATGTGTTAGCTTTAATTGTAAGGTGTTTTACACAGTGGGTGATCCTGAGCTTTTTATGGTATTTCCATCTCACTTTTGAGTAATGTAGAAAACTAAAAAAAATTAAATTTATATAAAAGGAAAAAAACAATCATGATAAAAGTAAAAAATTGTGATATGTGATATTCATAGTTACTTTTTTATTTCTGGCATTTTGGGAGACGCTCTTATCCAGAGCAAATTGGTGGTAATAGGACTTTAACCCCTTTATCTTCTGATCCACAATCCATTGTTTTAACAATTTATCTTCCACATCCCTAAACTGTTAAAGTACTTTTTAGAACATTTCATAACTGTAAGAACCAAACAAGAAAGTTAGAAAGATGTTAGTCATTCTAAACCAGGAAGTCTGAGCACCATGCGTGAATGAAAAACCCAGATCTGAAAGTTTTTCAGCAGATTCCCAGTGTGCTGAGCTTGACGTTTCTTTAAGGTCAGGGACGGGTGGTTCTTCTTCCAATTTCCACAGTCTTTTAAGCCAGAATGAAGTGGAATGCACCGTGTCCATGTCCAATTCCGAGACCTGAAGTGAGTTTTTGATGTGTATTTTGGTTGTTTAAGGGACAAAGAAAAAGATATATAGAGAAAACACTACAAAGCATTACAAAGACCCAGACCAATAATTCGGCAAAAAGTTCAGTATCAGATAAAGAGATTTTATTGTCATTGTAACGATACAGTGAAATTTGTTCGGTAGCTCTTGGAGACCAGCAGCAATAAGGAGATGTATTTATATATGTAACGCTGTATTGATTTGTTGATTCCACCACATGTAATCGCTGACCACTATATGCTCTGATGACCACCAAAAATATGGCCTGAAGGTATCTATACTAGCACAAAGAACACCGGACTTGTAATAATTTAAAAACATGTTTGTTTTTTTTCAAGCCACTGACTTTTATGCTTTTTTGGTTGAGCAGAATATTCAGATATACTCCCACCAATCTAAAGGTAATATTGCTGCTATGCCTCTCTCTCTCTCTCTCTCTCTCTTTCTTTGTCTCTCTTTCACTTACTCAGTCTCTTTCTCTTTCCCTCACTATCTCTTTCTCTTTTTCTATCTCTCTCTCTCTCTCTCTCTCTCTCTCTCTCTCTCTCTCTCTCTTTCTCTCTCTAGAGAACTCCAGGCAGTCTAGGACTCAAATTGTCAGTCTTTTTTTTTAAACAGTCTCCCCAGTCCCTATTTTATCATGAGATTCCATTGGATGGCAAAGCAGTCCTGATTGAGTTTCATGCTTTTGTCAGTGATGCATCTCTCCAGTACTCTGAACTAAAATCCAGTTATTTTGCAGAAAAGCGCCTTTTTCTGAACTTCCGTACCATTTTATCAGATTACTTAAAAAGATCATGTCCTTTTTAGCTTTTTACTGTCGATCAATAAAAGATTTGCAAGAAGAAAAGCAAGTTTAAAGATCATATGAATGTTACATAGATGTTTCATTCGTTTAGTCTTCAAGAGTTTTCAACTGACTGAAAGGCGCATACTACAGATCTTGTACTTTGCTATTTTGTTATACTATATATATATATACTATATATATATATATATATATATATATATATATATATATATATATATATATATATATATATAACTATTATATGTAGTTATATATAGTACTATATAGTTCTAGCACTATATAGTTCTATATATATAACTATCTATCTATATATAATAGATTATATATATATATATATATATATATATATATATATATATATAGTTAGTATATATTGCTGTTGGTGTGAGTTGACGTCATGTGCCATGTGGAAAAATCCGATCTTTCATCATCACACGATGTACGTATCTGATTCATATTCAATTTATTTCCACATCCAAATGAGGCCTGAATCCGATCTAAAAATACCGGAATCCAGTAGGTTTCTTCTTACTTACATTATGGGTGGTCGTATCCCATCTGTGCCACATCGGAGGAAAAAATCGGAATTGGATCACTTGATACCTACGGTGTGAACGCGGCCTAAGTCTTCATTTGGTTCAGGGAATTGATGGGTTTCATTGTAATGCTGGAACAGTGTTTAAGTCTCTTAGTTCTAATGAAGGGAAATCTTAAAGTTACAGAATTCTGGACAAGTGTGCGCTTCTAAATTTCTGCCAACTGTTTAGTAAAGAAACACATACGGGTGTCATGATCGAGATCAGAGATTTTTAGCAAATTTATGGCGGGAATATTAACAGATGCACTGATGTACCATATGCCAGATAGAAACTTCTAAACCGTAAGTCAGAAAAGCAACTCATCATATCAGGAAAAAACCCCTCATTAAATAAACAGACTAAAGACACAAGCCTCCGATGCAGAGATGATTTGCTCTGGTTCTAAGATGACAACTAATCTGTTTATAATCAGATAAAAATAGTAAAGCAAAGCCAGACTCGGATTCAGAGCTTTTACTGCGGGACCATCTGTTCCTCTGAGCCTGATGGAAGCTGGAAGAAACAACATAAACTACCATCAAATCCAATCTTTTCTTTTTCTTTTTTTGTTCACTAAATTGTACAGCACCTGTTTTCAAGCTGGAGACACATTTAAAAGGTGTTCAGAATTGGGTCTGGTACAGGACGATGTATTTAGCCGTAAAGCAGTTAAAGATTGGTAGCTTGGTAGTTCTATGAAGAACTGATGACAATATAAACATTTATGTAATCATCTGGATCTGGTTTATTAAACAGAAATAAAAAAAACGACTGTACCACTGAGTCGGCATGAGCCGTTCAGTAAAGTGGCATCTTAAATAGTGTGTCGAACTGTTATTCAATTCCAAGCTGCTACTGCTGGGCCCCTGAGCGAGGCCCTTAACCCTGAAATATTTAGGTGAAATGAATCTAAAGGGCATATTCAAAATGTGAGAAATTATTTAATTATTTAATTATTATTTAATATAATAACTTAACTTAAAAAGGTTTTACTCGGCATACATATCAAAATGCTAATGATGTAATGACGCATGAGATGCAACGCAACCAATCAGAGAAAAAAGGTTTAAAATGAATAATAACAGGTGTAAAATACGTGCTGGACTGATATCTTAGAACTTTCACCAGCAGAAAATGCAGAAAAAAATAATAATTATAATAACCATAAAACAAATCAGTATGATAACCTCCAATCACAGGCAACCAAATATAAACTACATTTACACCAGATGTCCTTATCCAGAGTGACTTTATTTCATTTTTATACAACTGAGGGTTGCTCAGGGATCCAGCAGTGGTGGATTGCTTGAGCTGGGAATTGAACCCACAATCTTTGGGTTGATAGTCCAACACCTTAACCATAAGCCACCACTTCCCACTATCTTCACCCCTACTATCAGGACGGTTGAAGGAGACAGTTAACAGTAAGATCATAAGATCTCTGAGTGGTTGACGTGTTGGACTGCCAAACAGAAGCTCGTGGGATTATTTCCCAGCACCACCAAGCTGCCACTGCTGGGCCCCTTAGCAAGACCCTTAACCCTAAACTGCTTTGATGAATAACAAATGAGATCTGTTAGTCTGTCAAATGTCAGAATGCCTTGATGGGGCAGTTCTTACATTTACACTTAACATTCATGCCACTTGGCAGACGTCCTTATCCAGAGACTTACATTTATCTCTTTCATACAACTGAGAAATTTGGGGTTAAGGGCCTTTCTAAGGGGCCCAACAGTCGCAACTTGGTGCTGCTGGGAATCGAACACAGATCTTTCAATTAGCAGTCCAACACCTTAACTACTGCGCTACCACTTGCCCACACTTACGGACACATATTTAGAGTTTGAGCAACTATGACTATAGAGTGAAAATTACAAAACGAAACACAAGACCTACCAGATATTTTACCTTTTCCTTTATTTTTTCAATCTCACTAGTTATTCTATCATTCTAATCTAAAAATCATGCGATTGTATGTAGCTACTGTTTAAATTAATAAAAGATCACCCTGGTGCTTCTTTGTTATAAAACCCCTACAATTACATTAGTCATGCAATTGAATTGAATAGAGTAAAAGTATAGAACTGAATTGTAACATCTGTTTATGATTAATTACAGTGGGTTCAGATCCCCAGACCCCTGAGCAAGGCCCTTAACCCTCAACTGATCAGTTAAACAAAAAAAAAATGAGTTGAATGTAAGTCACTTTGGATAATGATGTCGTAAATGTAAGCCAAGTCCATGACTGGAAAAAAAAAATACTAATTAGAATCTTAAACTATGTACGTTCTGCTAAACAGCATTCAATTAATTTCTGAGGACGGATAAAAAAATGGCGGAGCAACAGTCCTAGTGGAAGGATTGTAGACCGCCAGGTGGAAAGTAGATTATTTGGTTGTAACTTACATTTACATTTACAGCATTTGGTAGACACCCTTATCCAGAGCGACTTACATTCATTTCATTTATACAACTGAGCAATTGGAGGTTAAAGATCCTTGCTCAGGGACCCACCGGTGGCAACTTTCTGGTGCAGGGAATCAAACCCAGATCTTATAATTCGTTTGGATTTCATGCAGTTGATGACTTTTCTGTATAGCCCAGTTTGGCAGGATTGTTGAATTTTGGTTTTGTGAACAGCTTCTCCCATCTGAGCTGGGGATCTGTCCAGCTTCTTCAGCTACCTTTGACCTCTTTGCTGGTCTCCATCTGTCTTTCTTGCTGCTTGTCGCTCTTTCTCTCATCGTCTCCTTTGCTGTCTGTCTCACTTGTTTTTTGCAAAAACTTTCTTTTTTTTTCTCTCAGACCAGCATACACACTCCTCTGTTGCTTTTTAGGTGGAATTTTTTTGGTCTCTGGTTCAATCAGTGTGTCAAAATGATTCAGTCCATTGGGGGAAAGAATTAAACTACATGACCCACTTATTTATTGACCGCTTATCAACATCTGAGCAGAGGCAAACTTTGGATTGACACTGAGACTAAAAGCGAGCTCGCTACGGGCCGGCTCATAAAAGAGAGCCGTATCAATCCGGTGACATTGCAATCGATCTGGGAGAGGTTCCAGGGCAGGGTTCTTGTTTGTTATAAGCAGTCCTTGGCTTTTTCAGTGCTTCAATGATGGATGAGTAAAAGAAAAATTGAATTGGTTGGAAAAAGCCTCACAAACACAATGAGAATATTTAAAATTGGAGTTTTATGAAATGTCTCTGTATGTAAACGATCGATAACTTGTGATTAAATGCAGTTTCGTTATCTGGGCTGAGCTTTGATTTGATTTCGTTTGGATGGTGTATAAACAGTTTGGTTTGAAAACCCTCTTGTGTGTGCTACCTTCTGCTTCTCTCCTTTTAGTTATTCTGTCAAAGCCCATAATCCCATCATTTTTCTTTTACTTTAAACCTTTTTCATAATCTTCATCGGCCTTCTTCATCACATGACCATACGCATACCTAATACCTATCTGTCTTTCTATATTTCCTGCTCTTAAGCTCCCAGTGTTTCTTCTGACCTTCTGATTCATTCTGATACCGTACTTCTGTTTGGAGTCTTATTGCATAGAGGTTCTCACTACTGCTAAGGATGGACAACGTCTCTAAGGTTACGCAGTTAACATAGCGTTCGACTTGGCTCTGAACCATGGATGGTTATATGGTGACTCCTAGATGCTGTTCCCACAGTCGATCTTGTACTCAGGTTTCCAGGATTGGATATTTGATGGCTTCAGCCTGAACAAATTTGTGCTAAACCTGTAATCAACTTAGAAACTGATTAAAATCTCAAAATGTCTTGCTAATATCATCTTAGGGATGATTTTTTTCTTGCCGACGTTGCCTCAGTCTTGCTTGCTGTCAATAAATATATATATGTAATTTGAAATTTTTTATTGTAAAATAAAGCACCATTAAATTGGGAAGTGGTAGCTCAGTGGTTAAGGTCTTGGGCTACTCATCAAAAGATTCAATTTCCAGCACCACTAAGCTGCCACTGCTAGGTCCTTGAGCAAAGCCCTTAACCCTTCAACTGCTTAGTTGGATAAAAAAAATTAAAATCACTCTTGGATAAGGGCGTCTGCCAGAAATGTAACTAAAATAGAAGTACATTTTGCTATAAAAAGAAATGTAGAGCTCATATTAATAATGGTGTTTATTTTTTCCCATAAACTTTACAGCACAGTGAAATTAGTCTCTTTGCATATCCCATATTAGAAGGTTGGGGTCAGGGCACAAGGTCAGCTATGATACAGTGCAAGGGTTAAATGTCTTGCTTAAGGATCCAGTGGTGGCAGTTGAGGGCCTTAAACCCCGATCTTCCAATCATCAGCTTAGCACCTTAATGATCTGAGCCACCACTGCCCATTACAGTACAAACAGTATCTGGATTTTTAAAATTAAAAGCTAATATTGATCTGGTGCGGTTTTTCAGCACCATAATGAGACATCCTGTACTGTTAAAACAAGGATCCTGGTATGGACAGTATATCCGCACTTTAGGGGCTGCCAAACGCTGATAATATGCAGTGTGAATGGAGATGACTCCAACTGTAAAAAAAAAAAAAAGAGCAGAAAGCTGCAATGCAGTAGAAATCAAATATGTTGGACTCTTTATCTCTCTCTCTCTCTTTCTTTCTCTCTTTATGTCTCGATCTCTCTTTCTATGTGGTTTCGCATTTATTACATAAAGAACAGGACAGATTCATATAGCCAAATTATTAGGAACGACCCTGTCTGATGCGGCTAAACACCGAACAGAGCTAAATGAAACCTATTTATAAAACCGCAGGCTTATTAAACCTCCAACCACATACTGTGAGAGTTAAATAGTCAACAATAGAGAGATGTGATGATCTAGAATCACTGTTACCACCCTGAAGTTGCCTATGACCCCTCCCAGTGCAGTGTGAAGTTTATTTCTCACCGCAGTGTATCATAGATTCCAGTTTACTTTATTAAGAATGACAAGTCAAATTAATGAAATGAAGCTGTAAACAGTCGTTCTTTAACCGTCGTCTTATTGTCTCTTTCTTCTGAGAGTTAATTTATTATGTTACTGATAAAACAGGAAACGTGTCAGTGGTGTCGATGCTGAAAACGTCTTTTTTTTTCTCTAACTCTCTCTCTTTCTCTCTCTCTTTCCTCTCTGTCTCTCTCTCTTTCTCGCTTTCACTCTCTCTCTCTCCCTCTCTTTCTCTCACTCATTTTCTTTTTTCTCTCGCTCTCTTTTCCTCTCTCTCTAGTTCATACATCATAGCTGTCTCACCACTGTCTCTAGTTTATACATCATAGCTGGTCTCACCACTGTCTCTAGTTTATACATCATAGCTGGTCTCACCACTGTCTCTAAACCATACATCATAGCTGTCTCACCACTGTCTCTAACCCATACATCATAGCTGTCTCACCACTGTCTCTAAACCATACATCATAGCTTGTCTCACCACTGTCTCTAGTTTATACATCATAGCTGTCTCACCACTGTCTCTAGTTTATACATCATAGCTGTCTCACCACTGTCCACTGTCTCTAAACCATACATCATAGATGTCTCACCACTGTCTCTAAACCACACATCATAGCTGGTCTCACCACTGTGTCTAAACCATACATCATAGCTGGTCTCACCACTGTCTCTAGATCATACATCATAGCTGTCTCACCACTGTCTCTAAACCATACATCATAGCTTGTCTCACCACTGTCTCTAAACCATACATCATAGCTGTCTCACCACTGTCTCTTAAACCATACATCATAGCTGTCTCTAAACCATACATCAGCTGTCTCACCACTGTCTCTAAACCATACATCATAGCTGGTCTCACCACTGTCTCTAAACCACACATCATAGCTGGTCTCACCACTGTGTCTAAACCATACATTATAGCTGATCTCACCACTGTCTTTAAATCATACATTATAGCTGTCTCACCACTGTCTCTAAACCATACATCATAGCTGTCTCACCACTGTCTCTAAACCATACATCAAAGATGTCTCACCACTGTCTCTAAACCACACATCATAGTCTAGCTGTCTCATACTGTCTCACCACTGTCTCTAAACCATACATCATAGCTGGTCTCACCACTGTGTCTCAACCACTGTCTCTAAACCATACATCATAGCTGGTCTCACCACTGTGTCTAAACCATACATTATAGCTGCTCTCACCACTGTCTTTAAACCATTACACTGTTACAGTCTGTCTCAAACCATACTCATAGCTGTCTCACCACTGTCTCTAAACCATACATCATAGCTGTCTCACCACTGTCTCTAAACCATACATCATAGCTGTCTCACCACTGTCTCTAAACCATACATCATAGCTGTCTCACCACTGACCACTGTCTCTAAACCATACATCATAGCTGTCTCACCACTGTCTCACTGTCTCTAAACCAAAACCATACATCATAGCTGGTCTCACCACTGTCTCTAAACCATACCTCATAGCTGTCTCACCACTGTCTCTAAACCATACCTCATAGCTGTCTCACCACTGTGTCTAAACCATACATTATAGCTGCTCTCACCACTGTCTTTAAACCATTCTCTGACCAATCACGCAAAAACTCCTTCCCAGGATTAGAGCTTAACGACTTTGACTCAAGATGATATCAGAACATATATTAAAAGCAGAACAGATGAATTACCTCAGTGGTAAAATGATCTAAAAGGATTACGATCCCCAGCAGGAGGTTTCGTGTCTTTCACTGAGCAATTACAAGCACTGAGCAGGTAGAAGAGCTTTTTAATTTTAATTACAAGCAACATCGCAGGTCGAGATGAACCTGAAAGGCCGTTTCTCTAACCGCCGGGTGTGAGACAGGTCAGAGGAAATAAATCAACTACACGACTTACAGCTGAACTTTGTGTGTATTCAGACACGAACAATTCCGACCCCCCCAGAGTCGCTCGGCAGGCCGCCTGCTTTTATCTCTGCCAAATAGCACAGAAGATAATCTTCTTAACTCATGAATATGCAACGTTTCATGTTTAAACTTGTTTGTGTTTGCCATCCAATCAAGACTGAGCTAATTTACATATTGTTCAGTGAGAAAATTAAAATCAGGACCAGTTTTCAAATAAATACATCCACTAATAAATCAAAGGAAAATCTCTCTCTCTCCATCCCCCTCTGTCTTTTCCCCTCTCTCTCTCTATCTCTCTCTCTCTCCATCCCCCTCTGTCTTTTCCCCTCTCTCTCTATCTCTCTCTCTCTTGCTCTCTCTGTCTGTCTGTCTGTCTCTCTCTCTGTTTCTTGCTATCTCTCTCTGTCTGTCTGTCTGTCTGTCTGTATCTTTCTCTCTCTCTCCATCACTCTGTCTGTGTCTCTCTCTCTCTCTCTCTCTCTCTCTCAGCGTCTCTCCCTCTTTCTCTCTTTCTCTTTCTCATTACATGCTATTACACATCTAATGGAATTCTTTATTTGTTTAATAACCCTATTTTTTATGTCAATTTACAATCCATAATGGGAAACAGGATTAATAATCTGCTGGTAAATGTGCTGTTTTGACCTCTGAGGCGGAGACTTGGTGTCCATAACCCTTTTCCCATAGAGTGTAAAAGATGCTGGGGGTATTAATTTAAACCTGGATAGAGTTCACTAAAAAATCACTTTCCATATAGCTAAAGTAATGAAGTGGTGGCTTATTAGACTGCTGACCTTACGATTAAGTTCAATTCCCAGCACCACCAAGCTGCCACTGCTGGGTATCTGAGCAAGTCCCTTAACCCTTCAACATCTTCAGTGAATTAAAAGACAGATATATTTAAGTTGTTCTAAATGAGTAAACTTTTACCAAATTTATTCAATTCTACATTTACAGCATTTGGCAGATGTCCTTAATCAGAGTGACTTTATCTCTTTCATACAGCTAAGCAATTGGGGTCAAGGGCCTTGCTCAGGGGCCCACCAGTGGTGACTTGGTGGTGCTGGGAATCGAAGCCTGATCTTCCAATTAGCAGTCCAACACCTTAACCACTGTGCTACCACTTCCACCGAATTTACATTTACATTTACAGCATTTGGCAGACGCCCTTATCCAGAGCAACCTACATTTATCTCTTTTTTTTATACAGCTGAGCAATTGGGAGTTAAGGGCCTTGCTTAGGGGCCCACAGTGGTGGCTTGGTGGTGCTTGCAGTTAACTTCATTTTACTGCAATAGAACGATACAGATTTTTTTCTTGCTGTATCTGAGACTTGGACTTTTATTAGATTCTGACTAAGCTAAAATTCCGGAATTATGAAATCATTGTTTTTGTGCCTGATTTTTTTATTATCAAATAAGTGCAAAAATACTTTACTTATTTTTGTATCCTGTGCTGCTTCCCTAGAACCCACAGACTACATAAGATGACTTTTTTTAACTAATCACTGACTCGAGAAAACCTTACCGGCTTTAACTCATCTTATTATTCAGATCAGGTTCACACACAAACATTAAATCATCGGCATATGAAATATAATAAAGAAATATGACCCACTAACACTCCTTTTAATGTTATGGGTCAATGTATATGACAGGAATGATGTTTAATTCATTCATCATTCTTCTGTTTGCTTTGGAAGATTGCAGCTTCTCCTCTAGCTGGGCTTTGATCGCTTTAGAATAAATAACGTCCTTGACGTCGATGCCTCGGCCCGAGTAAACAACTGCACTCACGTTATAGTGCTAATCTTTAAACTCTCACATCAGTTGGGGTCTCATTTACTGCACTAAAGCCCATCGACGGGTTCCAGTCGCCCCCGAGCGCAAAATGCTAATGATAACCAAATCTGTTGCTGCACCTCTACCTGTACCTGGTAAACAAAGTCTGTTTGGACTGCTCGAGCGCCCAGGCATTAGCATTTCCTTTCTACATTCGTTACTTCTATACACTCGAATATAAACAACCAAAACACTGAATATTAAACACACCGTATAATGAAATGTTTTCCTGCGTGTTGATTTACTCGGTTGATTTGTAATGCAAAAAATTTCTATAACTAACTTATGTTCAAATTTGCATAAATAAATAGACAGACAAACAAACAAATAGATAGATAGATAGATAGATAGATAGATAGATAGATAGATAGATAGATAGATAGATAGATAGATAGATAGATTGGCAGACACATAGATAGATAGATAGATAGAGAGAGAGAGAGAGAGAGAGAGAGAGAGAGAGAGAGATTTTAATAGAACTGATTTAAGGACAGGAATGATTTTATTTATATAAGATTATTAAAAGCATATTTGTGTGGAAATTATAAAAACAACATTGATTGTTATTAGTAGAAATTCACTATGTAAAAAAAAATCACGTTTGAAAGATAAATCATACCTTAAAATCAATAAAAAACTAGCATAAATATCAGGCAGATAATTTAATTAAAGAAAAACAGAAAAACAGGCGAATATAAATCAGATAAAAAAATCAGATGTGTAAAACACTGCAAAAGCTATTATTGATGTTTATACGGAAAAATAAATAAATTAAACGTTTAAATGTGGAGAAATTAACACTTAGGTTTGGGGTTTAACACCTGAGAATAAAGCAATTATGTTCAGGAGGAGGTACAAATGTGAAAATAAAACCAAATGCCATCTGTCAAAAAAAAAAAAAAAATCATGAGAAAAACAAAATGTGAGAAAATAAAAATAAAACCATATGCCGCACTGGGAAAAAAATAAACATGTAAAAACTTAAAAAAAACCTGCAAAGAATAAAAGTTTGCAAAAAAAAAAAAAAATCGCAAAAAAGCAATATGGCTACATGATGAAATGAAACATATTTACAAAAAATATATTGCACAGGAAAAATGTTTAAGTAGAAACAATTAAGAATACAAAAAATATATGCCTAAATAAGAAAAATATAAAAAAAATAAAAATAAAGTTTATTAAAATAAATAAATAATAAAAAATAAATAAATTGTCTGCATGGCCAGTCAAACAAAGCAGGAAAAATATTATGAGATAATAAAAAATTATTTTATAAGTTTTATAACAGGTTTTTAACATGTTACACTTGATGTAAATCAGACTTAAACATGAAATGGTAAAACATTTAAATGAATTATTATATGAAAAAAGTCCTGGTTATATTTCAGCTTTGATAATAAAGTTTAACTAAAAATATAAAATTTTTTTAATGAGAAATATAAAAATCATGTGACAAAATCATGACAAGAAATAAACATATGAAATTGATTAAAACAAAGAGAAAAATCCTGGGAATAAACAAGTTTTAATAATATTGAGGAAAAAATATGAAATGTGAAAAAACGCTGGACGCAGACTGATAAAAAAATGTGTTTTTTCCCTGCCCGTCTATCAAGCCAAACATTACCAGAAAAATCACCCAAATGCTCGTTTACATGCTGCATTTAATTAATATCGTCTATAATTAAAATGTATTTCATGCATTGCTTATTTTAATGAGGTCACGATTCAGCTCATATTTCAGTTTAACATTATACTGGGACTGGGACTTTCCACCAACTTCTGCACCTTGTCCAGTTTTTACTGCCCTTGTTTTTCTAACTGATGTTCTCAAGACACACGTTCACAGCTTACATTGGTACAATGGTACCCAACAACGGGGTTCTGACCCACAAGGGGGCCTCAGCGAGCTCTGTGGGGGGGTCACGTGATATTGTAAAAAGTGTTAAGCAGTGGGTATTAAGGAGAACGATCATATTGTGTTAGCTAGTTTTATCCATGAACCCTTGGTTGACCAATAAAAATGGACAAATGGACCCAGGTGAGGAAGAGCCCACCAATTCGGGTCGCAGTGCAGCAATACGAGAAACATGAAATGCAGGAAATACAAATACAGATAATATCATTAAATGTGAAGGGGGACCCTAAATTATTTTTTCTGGTAAAAAGGGGGTCTCAGACAAAAAAAAAAGGTTGGGAACCACAGCATTCTAGAACATCCTACAATAAACATCCTCCATCTTCAAACCTCAAACTGTTTTATTTTTCATTGTTTTTTCCTCCATTGTTTATGCATCTGATCAACCAACAAGATCCAATCCAATCATTAATCATCAGACCTAAAGAAAGCCTTTCTATCCCTATGAGAAAGAGTAGGATTGTTACCCCGCTTCTATCTCTCTCTTCTTTGTCCTTGAACGGAAATGACATTCTAGCCTTGATCCTCCCATATACGGTCATTCCCTTTTTACGTCTTCAGATCAAATCTCCATCTCAGAATTGCTACCAAGATTGTGTTGTATGTAGAAATAAAAAAAAGGTGAAGGCGATATGCCCTCTTTTTCTTTTCACTTCTTTGATGTGTAAAACCTCAATCCTGAAACAACGTTTAATAATCCAGTGAGCAGAATTGATAACAGCCTTATTTTCAGTAGTAACTGAGCATCAATATAGAGGCTTAGAATAAAAAATAAAAAAAACCTTCTTTTTGATACCTAAAAGATTGTGGTTCGATTCACCAACAAGCTGCCCCTGTTGGGCCCCTGAGCAAGGCCCTTAACCCTCAATTGCTCAGTTGTATAAAAGAGAAATATGTAAGTCGATTTGAATAAGGACGTCTGCCAAATACAGTAAATGTAAATGAAAATGTAAAAATAAATAAATAGAAGCGTAAAAAAATGCTTCTAAATGAATAATAATAATAATAATAATAATAATAATAATAATAAATAATAACTAAGCACAATTGTTGACTCGTTTCTCCATTCGATAATGTTGTAATGACGGCCTTGCACTCAATTCTTAAAACAGCCACAAGATTGTGCCATATATCAGTGGAGCCAATATTACAGTATCCGATATGGATTAAAAAGGCTTATAAATATCGGGAATAATATCATTGAATCCGATTATCGGTCAATTTCTTGTTTACGCTTAATAAAACTGATGACTGAAGACCCGATTTACGCCAGTCTACTGGTAAAAAGTGTTAAAAATCATATGTAATTTGTTGTATGCTTGTGAAAACTTTTTACACGCTCTAAAAGGAACATATGAGATGTAATGCATGCTATATAAACATAATATTATTCATTTCTCCACCTCATTTCATTCTTCTGTCACGACCTTTAATCGCCTCATTTCTCCAACTCCGGCGATGTGCTTTCGAAACGTCGCAATTCTCTGAAAGGCTTCATTCATTTGGAAAGGCTGAGCTGTGCAATAATTCAGCACGATGGTCAAAGCTATCTCAACAACCCGCAGGCTAGCACGCTGACGCATGCGGCCCTCTAAATATTTATCATGCAACCTGAAAAACATGCGAGTTTAATTACTCTGTCCAAAAAAATAAATAAATAAAAAATAAGCTCCGTGAATTTGTAAATAATTTAAATTTAAATAGGAAGCATTTTATGTAGCGTGTGAGGCAAACGTGCCGAGCATCGAAACGGAAAATGATTAACGTTTAGGAAGAGGGAGGAGCTTGTTTGGGCTATTCTGAGTAAAATATAATGGGGAGGCGAGTACTGAATTATTAACAAGCAAATAATCAGTAAAATTTTAGATTAGGCCACCATCTGGGTGAAGGAGTAATGAGACGAAAATGAGGAAGCGAATAAGTGAAACCCAGTGATAAATAGAGTGATTTAAAAACCGAAAAGGTTTAAGCGCCGTATAAATAAACGTCGAACGAAACACGACGAAAAGCACAAGCCAAGATATTGCTCTTAATTTAAAACTGATGACTGAAGACCTGATTTACACCAGTCTACTGGTAAAAAGTGTTAAAAATCATATTTCTCAGCAGGACCAGAAGCAGGACCAGAGTGGTACTGATACAAACAGTAATCCACCAAAGACACAGCAAACATAAGGGCTATAAATACACAAGGAACTCATTAACAAAAACAAGACACACCTGAACACAATCACAAACACAGGACTGAACAACCAATAAGAATAAGACACAAGGACAAAGGGCAGCACATGACCGAAAGACAAGAGGACAAAACAGGAAGTAAACAAAACAGACTGCCTAGGCTATCTTAGCTACCTAGCATAGCTTAGCCTAGATATAAAACAATAAACAGGAAACAGAACAACAACAGACAAAAACATGAAAACCTTACAGATTCCATCTGCATCTGGTAGCACCAACTTTATAGTTTGAATCTCATGGCTTACTGTGGACTGTACGACAGTTTTTTTTTGTGGAAAAAAAAAATATTACAAGATTCCGTTAAAATACTACTTTCCGTTCGCGCAGAAAAATTAAAGGGTAGTAACGAGAAACTGTGGCGTTTATTTAGAAAACCTGACCCGAAAGTGTTTAAAACGTCATTAATCGGTTCAGGTGTTAATATGAGAGATGAACATTTCTCTCTCCTCTGCTGAGAAAAACAGATGCATGGCAACCTGCACACCGACCAATCAGCATTCATTTAAATTCACATTTACAGCATTTAGCAGACGTCCTTTTCCAGAGTGACTTACATTTATATTTTCTATACAACCAAGCAAATGGGGGTTAAGGGCCTTGCTCAGGGGCACAGTGATCTTCCAATTATTATTCCAACACTGCGCTACCACTTCCCAGCATTTAATGTTTAAATTTACAAACATCTACAATGTTAATCTCGTAATTACGACTTTATTCTCCAAATATTATCATTTTAATCTTATAATGCTACGTCTTTAATCTGAACATTCGGCCCTTTTTTCAAAATATATAATTTATAAATAATTTTTTAGTCTTATTCTCATTATTATTAAATATTCATCGAGCTTAAAAATGTGAAAAAATAAAGTCTGCAGGCTGTAAATAAAGTGGCAAATTAGACCTTCAGTTATTAAACATTTAAAAAGCAAATAGGGTAAAACTGCAGTCTCAGGGTTTTGCTTCCGTCGTGCCCTTCAGGCAATAAATCCTAATTTACAAGTCAGGCAAAAAGTTATTGTTCTGAAGGTTTATGCTGCTTAAGACAAATTCTGTCTCAAACAATGCCGTTATTGTGTTTGCATGAATAGTTTCTCGGTAAAAGATTAATTATTTTATTAATTAATAGATTGATAGACTTAGTTGTGACTCATTATGTTTAGTGTCTTTTAATGCAAAATCGCAAAATTTATAAAAGATCCTTGGAAATAAAATAGGAAAAAGTCACTTCCTTAAATCTAATTATAATTTTCTATTAGGTTAACAATGTTGCCTCACAGCAAGTAGGTCCCGGGTCTGATTCCCCTGCAGGGGTCTTTCTATATGGAGTTTGCATGTTCTCCCTGTGCTTGTGTGGGTTTACTCTGGGTTCTCCGGTTTCCTCCAACAGTCCAAAAACATGTATGTTAGATTGATTGGTGATTCTAAATTGCCCATAGAAGGGAGTGTGAGTGTATGTGTGGCCCTGTGAGGGACTGGTGACCTGTCCAGGGTGTCCCCCTCCTGCCTTTCGCCCTTCCAGAGACGGCTGGGATAGACTCCAGCAGATCCCTGTGACCTCAAATTAGGAAATCAGCGAATAAAGAAGATAAATTAATAAATAATAATAATAATAATAATAATTCTGCTCAATTCAGTATTTACACCAGAAGATGAATTTTTATTATTAGTTATAAATGACTAATTACTTAATATAAATTATAATTTATTTGTTTGTCTTCTTATTTACATCATTGCCATTTACATATTCCGCATGCGGTACACAATGTTGGCTTTGAATTAATTTTTAAATATAATTAAAGTTTTTTTTCTGAATATTAAGGTCACTATATAAAATACACTGAATTGGCAGAAGACTGGAACATTCTCTATATTTATCCACTCTGTACATTCGATACACACGGTATACGTTTTATTTTAATTTATTCTATTTCATTCCATTTTTTGGTATATTTTGATATTATAATTTAATGTAGTTATTTTTTTCTTTTCCTATTCTATTTTTTTATTTCTCCCTTTTTCCAGACAGAAACCATCTCAAATAGTTAAGTCACTGAGTTGTTGAGCTGTTGGGTCCTTGAGCAAGACCCTTAACCCTTCCTGCTCCAGGGGGCGCTGTATCATAGCTGATCCTGCTCTCTGACCCCAACTTTCTAGGATGGGATATGCAAAGAAACAAATTTTAACTGTGCTGTAGACTTTATGTGTGACATTTACATTGTACTGCACTGTATAATCATGTATGTCACCGGTTCCCAACAGGGGGGTTCTGTCCCATAAGGGGCCTCAGCTAGCTCTGTGGGGGAATCGTGTATTAGCTATTTTATCCATGAAACAATGGTTGACCAAAAAAATGGTGTCACTGATTCACCTTCAGCAGCTGATAGTAATGACCCAGACCTACTGAACCCAGGTGAGGAAGAGCCCACCAATTCGGGTCGCAGTGAAGCAATACTGGAAACACGAAATGCAGGAAATACCAAGAGTAATAATATCATTAAAAGTGAAGGAGGCCCTATAACATTTTTTTGGAAAAAAGGGGTCTCAGACAATAAAAGGTTGGGAACCACTGATGAATGTGAACTTATGAATTTATCATATGTATGTTTAAACAGCTAGTTTCAGATTTAGTCTCACTTTTATTTTTATAATAACCTTCAGACCGCTGGAAAGACTTTCAAACAAATTAAATAGTTATGGAATAAATTAATTATTTAGATACCCATTATTTAAAATTTTCACAAAAAAAGTTATAAGACACAAAAGAAGTGAAACTAAGCTCATCTTCCAGCTAATGCCCGATGACGCCATTAGCATTATCATTATTCATGAGCCGAACAAAGCTTGAACGTCACCACAAACTCTTGACACGCCGACACGTCCCTAAGCAATGGATCATATCGGTAATTACATTGACTCGTACACACTGACAGGATGAGCCCTCTTGAATCTCTGCCCAGAATGTGACAATGTTAGCAGCCGTCCAATTATTGCCGACGTTGTGCTCGGGAAGAGCGTTCAGTCTTGCGTTTGACAGGATGTTGTTTGTTCTGCTGTTCCAGGAAAGAATACGACGTTGAGAGTAAATGACTGGTCGATAGCAACCCTCAGTTTTCCATCTCTGTCCCTCTAATTCAGAGCGATGGTACCGATGTGTTGAAAAAGAAAGGGTCATTTAGAAGAATCTGGAAAATGTGAATGCCTCATATATACAAAAGGTCAGGTCAATGGGAGCTTGGATGGCAAATGTTCTAGATTGTTCTGAAAAGGTTACAAAAACAACATTCCTGAAATGTTTTTTGTGTCCTAGAATGTAATATAATACCGGTTTGAACTTTCTGAGAAGTGAGAACATTTCATTCACCCTCCCCTGACCATGTGTACAATAAGTATCATATGGAGTAAGTAGAAAGAGTTTAATCCACACACTCACACAGGGCCACACACACACACACTTACTCCTAGAATCATTTATTTCAGACTGTGCGTATAAACCCACGCAAGCACAGGAAGAACATGCAAACTTGACACAGAAAGGCACCTGGCCGGGAATCAAACCCAGATCCTTCTTGCTGTGAGGCAACACTGCTAACCTCCAAGCCACCGTGCTGCCCTATTTTTATATCATTTTATTAATTGTGTTTAAAGGCCATGGTCTCGATATCCATCCACTGTCTTTATCCGCTTATTCCTAATCAGAGTCACAGAAATCTTCTGAAGTCTATCCCAGCTGTCATTGGATGAAAGGCAGGGGTCACCCAGGGCCACATCCACAGGGCCATATACAGACAAACAACCACACACAAACTCTCACACACATAACATACATGTTTTTGGACTATAGGAGGAAACAGGAGAACCCGGAGTAAACCCACGCAAGCACTGGGAGAACATGTGAACTCCACACAAAATGGGCCCCTGCCCGGGGACACAAACCTGGCTTTGGATATCTTTGAACAGTATTTGAGACATGTGAAGGTTCAAAAAAACAAATTGTAAATACCAGTAACGTCTGTTGTGTTAGTATTTATAAAGCTTTTTAACTCAAGCTATGATATGTTCATAACAAACTCTCTCTTACAGAAAAACCATACTGGATAGAACCACTTATATACTGTAAGATGAACACGGGTGGGGATGTCATGTTACAATTTTCTTTGAAGACGGGTCAGACTTTGCTTGATGTTGTGTTGGTTAAGTTGGACTGCTAATCAAAAGGTCACAAGTTTAATTCCCAGGACCACCAGTCTGACACTGCTAATCCTTGATTAGACCCATCTACCACATGCTGTAAATAAATAACATTACATTTGCGAAATTTGACAGAGAGACTTACTTTCATTTTTTAATTTATTTATATAACGGAGCACTTAGGGTTAAGGGCCTTGCGGTACTGGGATTTGAACTCGTGTTCTTCTGATCAGTAGTCCAACACTCTAACCACTGAGCTACCACATGTACATCATTTGGCAGAAACTGTTATGCAGAGTAAATAATTTTTTTTTTTTTATACAACTGAGCAATCAGGGGTTAAAGGCCTTGCTCAGGGCAAATTCAGGAATCAGTGTTGATGCTGGGAATCAAACCCAGATTTTCCAATGTTGGCAGTCCAACACATTACCCACTGTGCTACCACTTCACCTCTACCAGCACCTCTACAGCTACTACTTGCCCTAAACAGCAGATAATTAGCATTTATTCACGATTGCTACATTTAACATTTTTGACATTTAGCAGTTTTAGCAACTTACGTTCACTATAGTTTTTTTAAAGACACTGAGCAGTTAAGGGTTAAGACAGTTCAATGTCTTATCCCCTGAACTACCACTTTGCCAAAAATACTAGGTGGCTGATATCCAACCATAATGATGCAACTCTACAGCCCTGACTGCAAAATGAAGACTTGAAACTTTATTGTAGGAAAGTTAATATGTTTCCTAGTTGACCTAAATAACCTCGAAACAAAACAGAATTTTTTGCCATCTATCTTCTTCGACCGGCAGTAAACATTGTTACAAGAAGTAATAAATATGTATAAATAAATCAATTTTAAATAGAAAACCAAAAGATTTGCAAAGCCAACTGGATCAGCTGTCTATTTACCGCATCTAGTAATTAACTAACCCTATGAAGTTAACAAAAAAAAGAGTATGGAGTTTTTGTAGACATAATAAAAATAAAATTGATGTTGCTTTGAGGAGCCAAGATGCAAAATGTTTTAGTCCTGATATTAAATGACAGTAGATCAATCAAAAGTAAGCCAAGATGTACTTTTTTCTCAGCTAGGTGTTATATTAAAAGGCTGGGTTGAGGAGCCATTCACCAACGTCGCGTTAAATCTCTTTCATAAGCTCAGCACACGACCTCATCCGTCAGCGCGGCAAAGGCTCTGCATTATTAGAACAGCGGGAGATTTAGTTCTCCACATATTCTGACTAAAACACACCATCAAAGAGGTGAAACCCTTAAAGAGATGAACCCCTCGGTGAGCATGTCACCTTGGAGAGTAAAGAGCATCGATTCTCCTTTTTTTTTTCTCTCTCTCTCTCGCTCACTTTCCCATTTCTTTCTTTCTTCCTTCGTTTTTTTTTTTCAAAGAGAGAGCCATTACCGACCCAACCAGGCAGGACAACATCAACTGGACGTGACCTCCATTAGGAAAGCGAGGACTGAGTAAACACGGGTTGTGCTTTTAACATGCTAAAAAATACAAACTATAGAAAGTAAAAGCATATTTTATGTTTGGGTTTAGATGCAGAGATTCACATATAACATCACATATAACAACCCAAGCAAGAATATAAGTACAACAATATTTTTACTAGTCCATTATTTAATTAGTTACATTTTACAGTGAGTATCTACCTCCTAAACCCCAACCCCCAAAAATTTGCCCACCTGGGATACCTGTCTGCCCTCCCTTCTATGGTTGACCTTGAAAATAATACAATTTTAAATCCAAGTATGGAACCAAACCTATTTTATTTCTCCGTACACTCGACTACGCCCTCAGTTCTGAAGGCTTTACCAACAGGCAGCTGTTGAATTGTGTCATTTCCTACTTACGCTGGATATTAAAGAGATTGTTCAGCCATTAAATCTTCTACACCAAGAGCCCTTATAATACTTTTCCGAGTGAGTATTCTCGCCCAAGGGCCAAACATAAAATCTATTTAACATGGCTCGTCAGCTTTAGCGAGGCATAACAATAGCTGAGTTATAGCATCCAGGAATAATCTGAGAAAGAGCTGCTAAACGTATTGATCTACATTCCGGGTGTCAGCGCTCGTTTCTCCCTCCTGCAAAACGGACAGGCAAGAATAAAATAATCCATCGGAGAGCTAGTGTTTACTATGCGCCCCACGGATAACGGCTGCTACGGAACGCTCCCTCGAATCTCCAAAGAAATAATAGTGTCTGGGGAAACAACAACAACAAAAAAATCAGACCAGACTTCGGAATGACTGATTTTTTTTACTTTTCTTCAGAAGGATAGATCTCATTTTCATCCCTTTTGTAAGTGACAGTGTTGGTGTGGAAAAAGACTGGATTTATTTTTTTTTTGACAGATAAAAGTCAGATGAAAAGAAAGAGAGAGAGACAGAGAGAGAGAGAGAGAGAGAGTAAGACGAAGAGACAGAGAGTAAGACAGGTAGAGAAAAAAGAAGATAGGAAAAGACAGAGAGAGAAAAAGGAAGAGAAAGAAAGGGAAAGAAACAAAGAGCTCAGCTTAATAAATTACCGAAAAAATGACAATACAAGCATCATTTTACAACAAAGCTTTACAAAGATAAAAGAGAAAAAAGAAAATTAAGATAGGATTAAGTAAAGACAGAGAGAAAGAGCGAGAAGAGAGAGAAAGAGCGAGAGAGAAAGGGAGAAAGAGCGCATGAGAGAGAGAGAGAGAGAGATAAGGAAAGAGAGAGAAAGAGAGCACTGTTACATCACATGTCAGCATTTTAACACCACTTTTAATTACCAGTAATGGTCTTTTATCTCCATGTTGGTAATTAAAAGGGCTGCTTCAGTTTCCAGATCCTCTTTACACAGAAGTGCTCTGTTCTTCGGATATCGTGTACTGGATTCAGTACTTATTTCAGTACAGTATGGTTTAGTTCCTACTGCAGTAGATTTAAAAACTACTCACCTTTTTTGTATAAAAAACCCCACAGCTAAATACATTAATCGTTTACTCCTAAACTTTGCTATAATGAAATAAAATCAGGAACTAATTGATTTTGTGGATGTTTTATAATATCAAATGTAACCAGAAATGAAGAGAAATGTCTTTTTTTACTACAGAATACTTTGATTCAGAGGTTTTTAACCTGTGGGGGGCACCAGCACCTGTTTGGTGGGGGGCTCGAGAACCTGGTAAGTCGTATCTTGAGTAAAAAGTATGCTCGGAAAATAGTGGCTTAGTGGTTAAGGTGTTGGACTGATACCAAAAAGACTGCATTTTGATACCCAGCACCACCAAGCCACCACTGTGGGCCCCTGAGCAAGGCCCTAAACCCCCAATTGCTGAGTTAATATAAATAATGTAAGTCACTCTGAATAAGTATGTCTGCCAAATGCTGTAAATGTAAATGTGTAAAAAGAAATCAAATAATAAAGCTAGCAAGTTTTTAGTTATCCAGTAAAGGCAATCTAGTTAGTCCTGCAGCTAATAATCAGGCAGCCGAGATGGTGTGATCGATTTTGAGAAAAAGGAAGTGAAATAATCAACATAAAATGGTGGCTTTTTAATAATAATACCATTGAGAATAAAACAGGTGAACTATCTTACAATAAAAGAAGATGAGTGGCTTGGCAAGAACCACAGACCGTGGTGAGACCAGCTATGATGTATGGTTTAGAGACAGTGGTGAGACCAGCTATGATGTATGGTTTAGAGACAGTGGTGAGACAGCTATGATGTATGGTTTAGAGACAGTGGTGAGACCAGCTATGATGTATAGTTTAGAGACAGTGGTGAGACCAGCTATGATGTATGGTTTAGAGACAGTGGTGAGACCAGCTATGATGTATGGTTTAGAGACAGTGGTGAGACCAGCTATGATGTATAGTTTAGAGACAGTGGTGAGACCAGCTATGATGTATAGTTTAGAGACAGTGGCACTGAGGAGGAGACAGGTGGCAGAGCTGGAAGTAGCAGAGCTGAAGATGTTGAGGTTTTCTTTGGGAGTGACGAGGTTTAACAGGATTAGGAATGAGTTCATCAGGGGGCCGGCCCATGTTAGATTTTTTGGGAGAAAGTCAGGGAAGCACAGATTGAGGTGGTTTGGACATGTACAGAGGAGGGATAGTGAATATATCGGTAGGAGGATGTTAGAAATGAAGCTACCAGGCAGAAGACAAAGAGGAAGACCAAAGAGGAGGTATATGGATGTGATAAACGAGGACGTTAGTTAGTGGGTGTGAGTGAAGAGGATGTAGAGAATAGGGGTAGGTGGAGACAGATGATTCTCTAAAAGGGGAAGAAGAATCAAATAAATAATTAATAGTACACATGCTATACACAGCAAAATATTATGTGAATGATGTTCGTGTGCGTTACTTTGGGCTGATGGAAGGGAAAAGGGGAGTGGGGCATAAGTGAAACTTGGCAAACTTGGGTGGAGCGCATGTCCTAAAAGGTTGAAAACCTCTTTTTCAAACTATTATCTGGTCTGTAAAGAATGTTTGGAGGCATTTTTACTTCTTAACATTACTTGTCAGTGTCATCAGCGCTGTTCAGAACACTGTTCACTCTGTTCATGGCACAGCAGGCAGCATCAGCATGCTGAGGTTCTGATGTCATGTCAGCTGAAGATCTGAGTAACTGTCTACATACAATGGTAGATTCTAACCTTTTTTTTTACCCTCACACCATTCTAGGTAGTCCTAAAGGCATCACATATTTTGTACCTCTGCTCAGAACCCCAGCAGTTGTAACCTGGTGGTAGTGGAAATTGAACCCATAATATTTTAATCATATTGAATGGATTTCTTCATCAAAAAGACTATATATGAAATAAAAAATAATTAATGTTGGACTAAAATACAGAAAGAATCAACACTGGGATGTGGACCAAAATCAATTAATGTACTATGATGTCATGTTATGTATCATTTATTAATATTTAAAGTGGTGAAAATGACCAGAATCCTGTCATCGCTCATGTTATAGAAGCTATAAACAGTCCTGCCTTCAACAGGCTGTAATTTTTCTCTCTTAAGCCAATAACAAGGAAAACAGCTGACCTTTTCTCATAACCTTTGGTGTTAATTGAGTTTTTTTGCTGTTTATGGCATGCTGATGCTGTGAAAGTGTCTCTGTTGCTAAAAGCTGTTAAGTTCAATTAATAGTCTAATTAAATCCGGTCTTAAATGATTTAAGTGGCTTCATTCTGTAATTGCTTACGGCCATATTGTAAGTCTTTACGTGCTACGATGGGTCCTGTTGTATTTCTGTAATGACTGTAATAATACGGTGCTTGGAATCTCATTTGTATTACTATCTAATGGTGTGGGCAGAAAATTCTAAAATTAAGCTAAAAATAACATATAATTAATTAAATTATTTAAACACTCGGAATAAAGCTAAATTTATACTCACACTACAAGAATTTAGCCCAGACTTTATCTTCAGTACCCACTACATAGGTTCAGTACTTTCTGCATATGATTCAGTACCCACTACATAAGGTTCAGTACCTTCTGCATTACATTCAGTACCCACTACATATGATTCAGTACTTTCTGCATGAAATTTAGTACCCACTACATATGATTTAGTACCCACTACATATGATTCAGTATCCACTACATAAGGTTCAGTACTTTCTGCATGACATTCAGTACCCACTACATATGTATCAGTACCCACTACATATGATTCAGTACCCACTACATATGATTCAATACCCACCACATATAATTCAGTACCTTCTGCATATTATGCTTGCCTGGTATTGCATACAGACTCGATAAACAGCAAAATGCGGGATGATGGGTGCAGAAGCCACATTCCAGACTGTATTACAGAGCATTGTGACTTTACTAAATAAAAAGTGAAAGCTTGTAATACAAAGAGCCGTGTGAGATACTTTTAAGTACACAACTATCGAATATTTGAACCCGAGGTTCTGTAACACAACTGACAATCTTCCAATCACGCATTTCTTCAAGTTCTTTAATACTTTCCCTGTCAAGTATTTCAACAGGCTTCAGTGTTCACACTAGATTCATTTTCCAAAGTCGAACCCAGCATGACAGTCTGAGATTTCTCCACAGATTTTGTCACATCTCAATGAGTTACGTCTATTTTTTTGTTTTTGGCACAACTCCGTTCCCACTTGAGGAGTTTGACATATCGAAAAATAATCGCTGCATCTCAAAGACGAAAAAAAAAAGCAGGAGCTGCCATCTTTAGAGCATTTTTTTTTTACTTTCTCCCACTGCGGTACCCCAGGCGTAACAGACATTGGCAAATCCTATTTGAGACCATTAAGATTGGGTAAATCTGTAGACGTGGCCAATATTATGCCTGACTTATTTGGTCTTTACTAAAGCAGTCGACTTCACACGCCAACCGATCGATTCTGTTTTAAAAACAGGAATAATCAGCACAAAGGGCCGAGATTATCTTAAAATACAAACAGTATTATTACACATTAGAGATAAGTGAATCCGGATTCATCCAGGTTAAATAACCAGATTCTTTATATGAAACGGGATTCATACAGTAAATCCTTCTCTTCATTTCGGATCAGTCCTAAGATATCTAAAAACAACATAAACAAACAGTTGTTTTAAGTAATTGTTAGCTAGTAACTACTATATATAAGTAGCTAAATGAGTTGTTTAGGAAACTTCCTGCAGGGATCCAAAAGATAAGAGATTTAAAATCATGGGTACTGAATCATCCGAACTGTGTAATTCAGCGAATCCATTGGATTCATATGTGTGGCACTTATTAGTTTAATGATTCTGTGGATTCTAAGGATTCGTTAAGTTTCCCTCTAGTGGAAGCATTATGGCAAACCAAGTCTGAATTTCTACTGACTCAAATGACTTGTAAGACTCGGATTCGTTTATTAAGTGATTCAGAAGGATTTGATTCCGTAAATTAATTCAGATTTCTTATCTCAATTACACATACTAAATCAGGGGTGTCCAAACTTGATCCTGGACGGTCAGGGTGTCCTGCAGAGTTTATCTTCAACACTAATCAAACACACCTAGGCCAACTAATCAAGATCTTGCTAGGTATACTTGAAACTTAGGTAGGTGTGTTGAGGAAAATTAGAGCTAAACTCTGCAGGACACTGACCCTCCAGGACAGAGTTCTGACACCCCTGCACTTAATATTCGCTTTTGTTTTATTATATGCTGGCGAAAAGTGTACTTTGAAAATATACTACTTTATTATAATATATTCATCTACCAATTTCAGTCATCCAGACACAGTGCCAAATAAATGTAATTAACTTGTTTTTCCCCCCAGAGGACGAGAATTTTTAATTTCGTCCTGTTTTGTTGTCTTTGTCATGTCTCACTCCATTTTACATTCACAACATTTGGCAGACGTCTTCCTCCAAAGTGACTTACATTTATTTTTTTTTAAACAACTAAGAAATTGAGGGGTTAAGGGCTTTTCTCAGGGTTCCAGTTGGTGGTAGCTTGGTGGTGCTGGGAAACAAACCCCGATCTTCCAATTAGCTGTCCAACACCTTAATCACTTTGCTTCACATCTCCCCACAGTGGAAGTCAAAATAAATCTCATATGAAAGTGGACACTTAGGGCTTTGAGAATTTGTAATGTTTAAGGTTTTTAGCCTACAGTTAATCTATTAATAGAAAAATACCCACAAAAAATTCAATCTGATGTTTTTTTTTACATTCTAAATAAATGTTAAGATCAAGGAGGACGTAGTAGCTCAGTGGTAAAAATGTTGGATTGCCAAATGTTGGATGATTAGGGGTTTAATTCCCAGAACATCCAATCTGTCACTGGTGGGCCTCTGAGTAAGCCCTCAACTCTCAGCTGCACAGCTGGATAAACAAAAAAGATATCAAAGATATTTGGGCGTCTCCTAAATGCCAGAAACCTAAATGTAATAGACATATTTTTACCTTAATAGATGCCACAAGTGCTTAATTATTAATAAAATTAAATGGAAATTTTAATTGGTAACTTCATCCATTTAAATACTGTGTTTATCTAAATGTCTTTATTTTGAAAAACATATACTTTTTACAGCAGAATGAAATTTGTTTCTTCGCACATCCTATCTTAGTAAGTTGGGGTTAAGGCGCAGGGTCAGCTATGATGCAGCCTCCCTGGAGCAGGAAGGGTTAAGGGTCTTGCTCAAGGACCCAACAGTGTCTGGCTGGTGGTGGGGCTTGAACCCAGGTCCTTTTTATCCTAAATAATTCCACTAGGCTTCCTTTTGCTGAAAGTCAAAAGTATCTTTGACATGAAACTGGGAAAAAGAAAAAGAAAAAAAAAAAAACCCACACCTGTCACGACTTCACCCACAACACCTTCTCATTAGGGGCAAACCTCTTCTACTCTTACTGCTTTCTCTCTTCATCCCCCCTCAGTCCACCGCTCAGATCCTACCATCCCCACCATGCTTTCTTCGTCCTCTTTGAAAAACCTCTCCTCCTTCTAGTTGGCTGGCTGAGCTTCCTCTGTGGACGGACGGGTCTCTATATTTATCGGGAACGGCGTAGGATGCTTCTTATCGCTCCTTTACCATTACGTAACCATGCCGGAAATAAATTCATCTCGAATCTTTGGATGTGTGAGAAAGTTTTTAAAAAAATTTTTTGGTATTGAACTTTCATCAGTGCAACATTGGTTCGGTTTAATTGGTTCGGAGAAAAGCCTGTCCTACAAACGGAACCTGATGCAAAAGCATTCCAGATTCCAACAGAAATGTGCTGAACCATCCAGATGTGAAATCCCTCTTACATAATTTACTGTTTAAAGAAAAATCTGTCTATAATACAGAAATAAAGAGAAACACTCCAAACCCACAGCTTGGAAATCAACTTTAACACATGCACCACTTCACAAAGCTCCACTCTGGGTTGTTATACTCACCAGCTAACGAGACATAATGAAACTAACAAGGAGCAGGTGTTGGGAATAATCAGAGGGATAGATCCGGGCAGGGGTGAGTAAAAGTCTGGGATGGAGAGAGAGTTTTAAATGCTTTAATTACTACTCAAACTATTTTAAATGTTTTCTCTACAATTACATTTATAGCTAAATTTTAGCTTGCTGTGTCTCTAGTTTAGTCCTGAGTAAATAGTAAACTTTATAGTGGATTGAGACACACCCAAATACAAATTGTCTTTCGGTTGGGTTGGGTGGGAAGTGGTGGCTCATGGTTAAGATTGTGGGTTTGATTCCCAGCTCCCCCAAGCCACCCCTGCTGGGCCCCTGAAAAACCCTCTATTGCTCAGTTGTATACATGAGATAAATGTAAGTTGCTCTGAAGAAGGGTGTCTGGCAAATATAGAAAAAACTATAAAACTATATTTGAATATTTTTAATATTTTTATTTCATAGCTCCCAATGTTGGACACAATAGCTGATAGTGGCAGTGTTAGCTCAAACTGTTAGCTTCAAATCATAGCACCACCAAGCTGACACATCTGGCCCCGTAAGCAGGGCCCGTAACCCTCAATGATTTATACAATTTGCTCGAACAAATCGTTGCTATTTCCATCATTAACATCACCTTGTCCTTTTACCTAATGTTCTGGAAATGGTAGCTCAGTGGTTAAGACTACTGATCATAAGATCGACAGACTAAAACCCCAGACCACCAAGCTGCCTCCTCTGGGCCCTTAAGTATGGCCCTGACAGAAGTTAAAAATGCATAAAAATTAAGCTAAAAGCATTTTCTAAATGTAACTGTAAATCCCACCCGTCGAGTACAGACACTAGAGACAGGTGTCTGTATTGGGAGTCCAGTGTTTGCACTAACATTTCGTAAATATGATGAGGAAGATGATTGGCTAATAGTGATCGACAAAAAGAACGGAATGTTACAGCAGTTAATAATAATGATGATGCATAACCTCTTGTGACATCATAACCTCACATCACATCACACAACCACACGTTACCAAAAAATACAACACTAACCAAACAAATTAGCACCGGACAAAAGATCGCTTTAATGTTCCATGCTAGTAACCGGCAGGGTGTAAATTCAAATCCCTAGACTGCCACAAAGCTGTGGAAGAGCCGACCGTCTGTGCTGTGGTGATTTAGATTTATTTTCATGCATAATTAAAACAGCGCTGGCGCATTTCTTTAACTGCTCTCACCGGTAAGATATAATCACTAATCAGCGAGTTAACCAATAAAAACTGTTTCGCATGTATTTTTTTCATGTATATGTATTTTTCCCTCCAGTGTCAAGATTTCCTGACATCTATATCGTTTAAACAACTGAGCCGTTGAATAGATAAAGCCGTGCACAGTGTCCCTGTAGTGGTAGACTGGTGGTCCTAGGAGTTGGGTACAACCACTGAAATGCTACCTCATACGCTTTCTTGGAAAAATATCACAACTAAAGTCATTCCCTCCAGCAACACAGTTCCTATTTTAAAAAAGATGCAAACATCTCGTAAAACTTTTCTGTAAGGAATCATAGTCATCATTTTTGCGGTGCATTATAGGAAATGCTAACGTTATTATTCCAGCATCTATTTATTATTACTACATCTGAAATTGCATACTTCCCTACTATACAGTATGTGTGCGGGGTTTTTTTTATATCATATAAGTGTAATGCGAGTGTAATGCGAGAGGGGGCCCCCTAGGGGTAATGTAGATATATATATATTGCTCTATGGTATTAATAATGACATTTTTGATTGCTCAAATGGTCAGCTGTCAGGAGCCCCCTCAAAATACGGGACATCAGGCAACTGCCTGTCTTGCCTGCCCTTTTGCTACACCTCTGAGCGTGGGCTTGTACGTATATTTTAAAGTCCAGGTAGAAGACAAAGATCATTTTGGAACTTTTTGAGTACTGTTTTACTCATGCTAACGATTCGGTACTACTATCCGCGTATTCAGTAGCACATACTACATAGTATGAAAGTATGCGATTTTGGACAGAGTGCTTGTGTTTTTGTGGTGAAATTGTATTTGCTTAACGACTCACTCAAAGATGAAAATTTTTTTGTGCTGTCGTCTTTCACTTAACAGTATCAACATGGTGGCTAAAGATACGTCCGGATTTCGCTCCTACTAACTTCACTCTTACTAACATAAAGTAACGATTAGGAAGTACTAATTCCAATGTATTGTAGTATTTATCTGTTTGTGTTTGTTGGTCCACATCCTGTGCCTAGTGTTTGCATCACAATTTGGTTGTTTCTTTTGTTTAGTAGAAAAACTTAGCATTTCTTCTTCTCGACACGACACGTACCTCCATCTGTTTGTTTTGTTTGCTTTTAGTCTGGTTGCCTAGCAGCCAAAACACAAACCAACATAAGCAACATGATACTGTTCCATTTGATGAGCCAAGAATTTCCTGATTTGCTGTAGTTGCACCATAGATGATGTCACAGCTGTTTTTTTAATAATATGGTTTGGTTTGTTGTGATTATAGTACCGTGTGTTCTGAATTCCGTTTAGAGGAACGTGACGCCGTCTGCTTGACCTGTCCATAAATCAGGGTGTATTTTCTCAATATTTTCAATTCAGTGGAGGATTAAATCGCTGATTACATCTTCGCAGGTTGGTGCAGTGTCTCGACTGCTGCTTTATGTAAACAGAATTCAGGTTTCAGCGGTGCGTGAAATATGGATTGGAGATAGAGGAGCAAAACTTTACTATAGCTCAATGTAAAAAAAACCAGCATATATATATAGAAAAAAGGTCAAAAATAATACAAAAAATTCATCGTGAATTGATCCATTGAATGAACTATATAGTATGTAGTATTGGAACCTGTCCATCACATCCATATTTTAATTTTTTTTGCAGGTTTTCCACTAGATCAGGTCATGTGACTTTGGTTATTTGTTCATTTAACAACAATAGTATCAGTGAGATCAGACACTAAAGTTCAGGTGAGGAGGTCTGGGGTTCAATCGGAGTTCCAGTTCATTCCAAAGATGTTCAGTTTAAAGGGGTTGAGCCGGAATAAGGACATTCTGTACAGGACATGAGAGGTTCTTCTACTCCAAAACATCCAGAACACAGCATGTCTTCCGGGAGATCAGGGACTTTGTGCACAGGGACATTGACATGCTGGAACAGGGTTGGAATCATAAGTAGACACAATTAGTAGTGACGTCTTACTTTCGTTACACGCTGGATAAACTCACATTGCCACATATTTGAAATAAAAACATAATTTAAACCGAATTAGGCTAAATTGATAACAGTTATAGCATCATTTTTTTAAGAAAAAGAACAAACATTTTCAGTATTGCAGGTGCATCACAATTATCTCAGTACACGGATATTTCACAAACGAATTGTACATGTGAACCATACGAGTTTCGTTATTTCAGGAAGAAGAGGCACTCTTTCTAGCTGCAGGCAGATTGCTTTTTTATTAATGCTTTCCAGAGCAGGAGATTGAATTTCAGCGTACTTAAGCCTAGATTTATTCAATTTGCCATTATGCTGGAAAATGAAAACATGATTTCTGTCTAATGAAGAAAAAAACTTGTTGAAGCAACAATTTGTGTTTTTATTAATATGAATAGGTTTATCGTAGTTTGTCTTTATTTATGCATTTTATCAAAAATGGAGATCAGCGATTGGCTAACAGCATAGCGGGCAAGGAGTTGCTCATGTCACGTGTAGTTTAAAACATCCCCCAGTTTATCCCTTTCTTAGGAGATCAAATCTACATCCTTTTGTCTTAACCAATTAGAGACCCATTTCAAGCTGTCTTTTATTACAAAGGTCTTAAAGAAAAAGCAGTTCTGCAACAACTACACATTTTAAAATAAATATTTGAACTTGCAGGTCTTTTAATCAGGCTTTAGAAAGCACCACTCAAGTGAGACTGCACTTCTGAAGGTTTTGAATGATATTCTACAAATTGGGGACACTGGGGATCATGCTGTGCTTGTGCTGTGCTTGAGTGCTGCTTTTGAAACTGTGGATCATGTAACTCTGCTTTCTCACTTAAAGCAATATAGGCATTAAAGGAAGTGCTCTTAATAGTTTAATTTATTTTTCTTAAACCAAAATTTTAGAGTTAACATTGGCGAACACTCATCTGAGGCAGCCCCTTTGTCGGGTGGTGTTCCCCTGGGATCTATTTTAGGTCCTATTTTTTTCTCACTATAAATGCTTCCATTGGGTTCAATTTTCAAGAATCATAGTAGTGACACTACTTTCTAACACTGTTATATTTATTTTATTTATCCAGCTGAGTTGTTAAGGATTGAGGGCCTTGCTCAGCCTTCGATATGATATCAGTCAGTTGCTGTTCAAATGTGGGACCTGTATAATATATAACATCATGTTATATATAACATCCAATAGTATAATCAGGTCATCGACATTCTGCCTTTTCTAAAAACTCCCCGTCTTCATTTTTTTAGTCCGAATTGAGAGCTTGGGTCTCAACCACTGGTTAATAAGTAGGACACAGGACATGATCACGTACAACTGTGCAATAGCAGGTATTGCTGCCAGCATCTGTGTAATTATTGTTTTCTGTTTCGGTGGAGATAATTTATTGTAATTACAGTTTGATGCCTAGAATGAAACATTCACCTATTCTCTGGCACTCATCTCTCTCTCTCTCTTCCTCTTTTCCTCTCTCTCTCTCTGTTAATATTCATGATGCGGATCTCCCTGGCCAGTCCCACGCTTGGCTGCCGTAGTTATTGTGTTTACGATGTCATATGGCTACTCCTGAATTGTAATTAATGGCGTAATTAAGAAAGCCCTGCGTCTCCTGCAATTCATTACTAAACTAAACTCCATCCTTCTGGGCTCCGTCCAAAACCGGTGAAGCCGTTGAATGTGTTTGGAACTGATCTCGTCGTAGGAATTTGCGCAGGTGAGACTGGAATTTAGCTGCCAGCCAGAAGGATGCTGCTTTTTATGCATTTGGCTGTTGGTGGCTTTTTTTTGGCTGCCCCTCAACCACGATGTGAACCATCAAAATCTTTCCTGCAGCGGTAAACAATCTGCTTTTAAACCTTTAGGTGCAGAAACAGAAAAGCGTGAAGAAAAAAGGTGGGAAAAAATGTCCTGGGGAGGAAGGGGGTAGTAATTTGCATTCTGTTATTTCTCTCACATTTTCTCTCTCTTTTTGCTGTTTTCTGTCTTTTTTGTTGATCACCTGCATGACGTTTATTGGTTGTGTGACAAAAAAGCAAGCGAACACATGAACACAAGATGGAACTTCTTCTTTCTCCTATTTTTTTTGCTTTTTCTCCTTTTTTATCTGCTTCTTTCTGAATCTGTATCTCACGCCAGGTTGTCAGTAGCCGAGAGATTTTTCACTTTGCTTCATTTATTTTATCTCACTCCAAAAATGAAGCAGAAGCCACAGGAGATCCTCTTTTGCACCTCAGAGGTCCAATTACTCTGGGTTTTAGTTCACTGCTGTGGGTAAGAAAGAGTCTCCTTAAAATCAAATGAAAAACATAATTAAAAAAAGCTAAAGGTTTATTAATTATTCAACCATAACTGTGTTTATTGATGTGAGTTGGATGGCAGATTTTTATGTGAAACTTGAATAATTATTATTGTATCGACGAATCGTTGCAGGTCAGCTATCCGAGGCGCAAAACAAAGCAACAAATAGCCTGAGAGATAGTTTTTTTTTAATAATCAGTGTTTAAATTTCATGCTATCACGTCTTTATTCTTTCTGCTGCAACGTATTCCTGAGGGTGGAGAGAATCAGCGGTCACACTCCGTTAGGGATGGTCAAGCTTATGCATGATCTATTGTAACCTTCTCAAAACTCCAGCCTTTAAAAAGAAGCTTTATGTTGGTAAGAAATTGGTTTTGATCCTTGGAGAGAGAGTTAGAAACAGAGAAAGAGAGAGAGAGATATAGAGAGAGAAAGAGATTGAGAAAGTACAGCTAATGTTAATATCCGCCTGTTTTTTTCACCAGACATTCACAAAAGGCATGAGGAAGACGATGGTGATGATGATGATAACGGTCACAAGGAGGTGCAGGGTCACACCAGCTCCTGGTGTTCTTTTTCATAACGTTTCACAGGTGCTGTACGGGGTCAGAGTTTGTGCCGAAGAACCCCGCCAGTCTGCTGAAGCAGAGCGACTTTACTGCTTGGTATCTTTTGACCTTGCCACACATGTTCAGCATACTGATGGCCGTCTCTTTTTTAAAATGAAGTCGATATCCATGCAAAAGGGGACATAGAAGTAGTTTCAGGTCTGAGGCTAAAATTGCTAATATATAGTACATGTAGGAGAAGTGGTAGCTCAGTGGTTAAGGTGTTGGATTGTTGATTGGAGGATCGGAGTTTGATTTCCATAAAAGTAGTTTAGCTATTAAAAGTAGCTGTAGCTTTTGTTATTCAGAATAAATAGAGCATTAATGTCATTAGTGTGATATCAGATCAATCCGAACGTTTTAGCACGCAGGCTGTAGCGAAGACGTCGCCGCTTCAAACAATCATTCAAAACGGACTGCACTCTGTTCTATTCCTCTGATGATTCTCCCAGACTCCTTCAACCCATTAGCATGCACTAAAAGCTGGATGTGTGCAAAGCCTCTCTTCAAACCACCAAGTTGGTGTTTAGTGCTTTACCAAAGGGTTGATTGTTTTTAGCTTAATTTCTGTCCTATTATAAATATTATTTTTTGTATTATTCTTATTTTTTTTGTCCAAAATGGAGAACTTCACTGTGCTAGTGTGAGCAGTAGTGCTATCTCAAATAATTAAGGCTTTATATTGTTAATTAGAGGTTAGGCATTTAAACTGCCATTGTTGGGCCCTTAAGCAAGGCCCCTAACCCCCGTCTCTGCTCCTAGAGCGCTGGGTCATGGAAGACCCTGCACTCTGATCCCAACTTCTTAAGATGAAAATAATTTCGCTGTGCAGTAAAGTGTGTATATATATGGAACAAATAAAAACATACTTTTCTTAACAGATTAAAGGTAAAGAAACATTTTTCAGCATTTGTTTATTATCTAGGGCACTTGGAAGAGGTACAATTCTGTCAAAGCCACAGTTCTTATTCCGGTTTGGCAGCTATTTTGTTAACTGATTGTTTTCTTTTTGATATGAGAAAAGGGACATGGAATGATTCTGGCTTTGACAGTCTTCACTAAGGCAGCTCTTATACATCAAGGCCCAGAGCGACATATAATGTCAGTTGTGCATAATATAAGCATTATTAGCATATAGCTGTGTAATCTGTAACAGGGGTGTGTTAGATGTGTGTATGTGGTTAACAATTGCATACTAAAGGCCCTGACAAAAGCCTCACAGTATGCCAATTACTTCAAGTGTGTTTACACTGCAAATTCAATCAGTAAAAAGATTTGTGGTAGCTCAGTGGTTAAGTTGTTGGAATACTGATCAGAAGATCATGGATTTAATTCCCAGTGTCACCAAGCTGCCACTGCATAGCAAGCTCCCATGAGCAAAGCCCTTAACCTTCAACTGCACGGTTGGATTAAAGAAAATCTTTCTCAGGATAAGGACATCTGCCAAATGCCCGAAATGTAAATGTTAAAAGTGCACTTAAAGTACCAGAATGTAGCATTTATTCAAATAAGCTGTATGCTGCATAGATGTAAAGGATTAAGGCTACCAAATGGAAACAAATTCAAAGATGGACGACAAAACCAACTCGGGTGGACAAGATGTCTTACAAATGACATTAAAATAAGCTCAAATATTGTGTGATTTATTTTAACCGTATACTGATGTCATTAGTCATTTGTAGGCTGGTGACTGTGGGAATAAAACCCCAGTGAAGAAATAAAAGCAATAAAAGCATGGTCTGGTCCACAGATCTCCGGTAAAAGGGGTTAAAACCTTTCTCCAGTAAGTGTGTGGGTGTGTGTGTGTGGCCCTGTGATGGACTGGTGACCTGTTCGGGGTGTCCCTCTCCTGCCTTTCGCCCTTTTAGAGACAGCTGGGATAGACTCCAGCAGATCCCTGTGATCCCAAATTAGGGAATAAGTTGGTATAGAAAAAGAATGAATAAATAAAATTGATTTACAATGTAAAAATAAAAATATATATAAAATATGAAACATATAAAATACTGATTAATTTTACAGGAAGGTGCTTTTACAGGTGGATAACTACGAGTATAAAAATGTATAAATAATCAAAGTCAAAATTATGATCAACAGTTAATTAAAATGATTTACTAAAATTGTAACATATCAATTCAGATTAAATTCTCACAAAGCTAAGTAAAATTTTTAACTAAATTTGAATGATTTTATTAATTATTATGGGAGCGCTACGAAACGTCAGAACACCTGATCCCTTCACCCACGCCACTGAATTCCGTCTTTGGGCTTGCGGATGGTCCTTACATCATAGGAAAAAAAAAACAGCTTCTACTCCCTGTTAATGTATTCTACAAGACAGTATCACCCTTTTAAAAACTCCTACACTGAAACCGTAGACTACATAATGCATAGCATGTCATTTGTCACATTCTTAATGCAAATTTAAAAAAAGCTGATAAATATAGTGCTTCGATATCTATGTATTCCTCTCCTGGTGTTTTTATGTACATTTTTATTTTCATCATAGTTTCTACCCTAAGCTCCAAAGGAAGGAAGTGCATTAAGCACCAGGCTTTTGAATTATTCACAATGGAGTGGCTTTTATGCTTGTAGGTATAACATGCAATTCTTTCCTGAAGTCATTAGCTTCCTCTACCAAATGGCTGGAGCTGCTGCGGGAAAAAAAGACCCGCCGACGTTATTTCCAGTTTAAAGGCATGCGGCAATCATTGTAAAAGAAAGCCATGATAACTGTTCTACATGCCGAGTAGGTCAATAGTCAGGATTCCTCCATCAGCCAATTGATTAGTGATCTAGAATGTCTTTCTATGTTGTAGCGTTACATTATCCCATTATTCCCTCTCATTCTCTCTCTCTCTCTCTCTCTCTCTCTCACTCTCTCTCTCTCTCTCTCTCTCGCTCACTCTCTCTCTCTTATATGCCATATGCCATGTACTGTATGTGGTTGGTGTTGGTCTGCTGATCGGAAGATCATGGACTCAATTCCCAGCACCACCAACCTGCCGCTGTTGGGCCCCTGAGCAAGGCCCTTAACCCTCAGCTGATCAGTCGGATAAAGAAATAAAGAGATAAATAAATAAATAACCATGGCTCTGGAAAATAGCATCAGCTGAATGCAGGAAATGTAAATGCCATCTCGTGATAATAGCCCTGGTAGCAATTGACTTTAGTACTATATTTCTTCTCGTTCACTCAGAGCACTTAAAGTTCCACTATCAGAAAGAAGTGGTGGTTTATGGGTAAATCAATTTATTCCTATTTCTAAGTTATTATATTCTCATACTCTGGAGTGTAATACCACAGATTCTTGTACTAGTATCTATATACAAACCATGAGCTCAGAAAGGAATTTCCTCCTTTAATAAATCAATAAGCAGTTGTTTTATTCATGAGAGGTAAAAAACACGATAGTGTGTACATGATAGAAGCTTTTATAATTAAATCTGCATTATATTTTTTGTTCCTGACAAGAGAGAAATCCTTGGATACCCCAAACAGTTCACTGGGTGAAGGGGAAACCCCATGGGGAACTCATTTAAGAGCACTTAAACCTTAAGGCTTTGGTTGCATAGCTAAAAAGGGCTGGGGATACCAAACGCTGACACCAAATTGAAGATGGCCCACAACACCGACTCATATTGTATACAGTTCCAAAAAAAAATGTTTTTCACAATGAACTACTTATAACAGGGCTATAACCTTATTCATGTTCTGTTGTTTATTTTAGATTTTTTTGTAAATTCCATCCATCCAATTCCAAATTCCAACGCTGTTTGCATGCCTTTTATTTTGTATACAACTTTTAAATTCAATTAAAAACAATTTTAATCGTATAGCCCCATTAATCAAACAAAAGGTCACATTGCAGCTTCACAGGAAGAGAAGTCATTAAAACAAAATAAAGAAGTTTTAAAATTAGATGTTAACCCTTATGAGCAATGTAGAGGCAACTAAGGAAAAAACCTTGAAAAGAAAACCATATCCTCAACATTTACACCAGGGGTCTCCAAATGGTTCCTTTCTTTAATGGGGAGTCGGTTTGTTTACAGAAAACTTCACAGGCCGAAGTGACTCCTAGTAATTTATTGCCAATTTTATAATGTTTTTAAATGAATTTATTTTACCTTCTAATTCTAGATTAGTTCATTATTTTGTTCTAAGTGTACAGACAAATGAGCATTGCTTTTTAGGAGATATGTAGAAGATTAAACGATGACAGCTGAAATAAACAACAGTTTCTTTGCACTAAACAGAAGACTCATCACTCGTCCACTTTTCTTTACATTTCCTGCATTAGACCTTTTTTTTTTTTCAACCAATAGAAAGTCAACATTTGATATAAAATCATGCCATTGGCATCGTTCAGAGTGACAGTCCAATATGGTAGTTTGGGGGCCTTTGATTTACAGCCACAGCATTAGTCTAAATAGTCCAGATAAGATAGATGTCTAAAAAGATACAAAAGCAACCAATGGAGTGAGTCTGAAAAAGGAATCTTTGCTAAAAGTCAGAAGTGAATATTATTACCGAAGATATACAACTCAAATTTAACATCAGAATAAATGTTATTCCTTAACCGTTAATAATAACAGAGCAGCTGAAATTTACCATCCACAGCATCCGGCGTTTGCGCTTACACCCTTTCCATTTTGGTTGTAGATGATGTAATGGTGACTCATAGGCAGATTGAACTCGTTTGAGGAGGTGGTAATCTCTGGGGAGTGACCTAAAAGCAATAAGAAACGACTGGTAAAGTTTTATGTGGACAGTAGAGAGAAAGAAAGAGACAAGAACAACTTCAGAAACATCTATTTTTATGACATCTTGCTAATCCCACAGAGTTTCCGTCCAAGGTCCGGCTATGGTATAAGACGATAGAGAGAGATTTGGTGAGTCATCTCTGTTCACGTCCACCTTCCGCAAAAGTGGACCATTGGTGCATTTTATATATATATATACATTTTATTTTGCATTGTTGCACCAGAGAGGAATAAAAACCTGCCGAGTAAAACGGCTCATGAAGAGCAAACAAATGCCATTAAATAGTCATCCGTCCTCCTCCACACACATGCTTTCCAAGCTCGTGTCATCGGTATCGATCTGGCTGATGTGTCCTGATTTACGCTGTGCGTCTAATTGGGCAGAGGATTTTATAGCGGTTGCTGGAGAAGGCATCTATTACAGGCTGCTTGGGTACTTAATCATGTTGAAACTGTACACTGCCTCAGCCTGGAGACAAAATGGTGGTCCAAAACCTTGTGCATAGAATCAATAGCTATGTACTGTAGTTATACTATTGATAACAATTTCTTATTGTAACATCATTACAGTACCACATAAAGGTACCGCTTTTCCACCAGGGTTTGTGCCAGAGTCAGAACCCAACCGGAAACCGGGCAGGGCTTTTCAACTGAATAGAAGCCTGGGCAGGTCCCAAGATCCTGGTTGCAAACCGGCTTCAGATCCTTGTTGGTCTCAAACATAATCATCTATGACATCAGTGGATGGAGCTTCGAATACAGACCTCATTTTCAAAGGCAAAATGTATAAAAGCGAACAGAGTCCGTGTCCATTAACAAAAATGTCAATGTATTACTAGTTGCACAAGAGACCAACAATCCCGTCTTGTCATTAGGTCAGCCAGAAAAATCCAGACTAGTAAATTCAGACTAGTAAGTAGCATGAGAAAAAGAAAGAGTTCGAAAAGAAAGAAAAATGGCAACTGTGGATTTGAAGCAGTTTGCTAACCATATGGAAAACATGTATAAAATAGCGACAGCTTGCTCGAAAGATAGCAAGCGATTCGTAGCTAGCGTAGCAGGTTCTGGTCCCTGGAAGTACAAAAGCCAGCCGGTTCTAAACTAGTGTCACTGTTGACCGAGCACCACAGTGGAAAAGATTTCCTTCGAGCTTCTGATACTGTGCTAATAAATGCATCCATGTTACCATAATTCCACTGATGTGCTAATTTTGAAAGGGTCATAGTATCAAGTTTGAATATATAATTTAACATAAAATAAAGACGGCTTGTACCACTTGTATTACATAAATGCATAAAATTTCTCTTATTACACCTCATATAGAATAATACTGCATACATGATTAATGTGTAGAGGTCATCAGAGCAACAATTATAGTGGCTCGAGATAAGAACACACACATAGTGATCATCGTTTGATTTTGTCAGAAATGCATGCTGTATGGGCAGAAGTATTGGGACACCTGACCCCTTCTTCTACTTTCGGCTGTTCCTTATTTAGGGGTCACCTCACCAAATTATCTGTCTCCACCTAACCCTATTCTCTACATCCTCTTCACTCACACCCACTAACTTCATGCCCTGGTTTATCACATCCACATACCTCCTCTTTGGTCTTCCTCTTTACCTTCTGCCTGGTAGCTTCATTTCTAACATCCTCCTACCGATATATTCACTATCCCTTCTTTGTACTTTTGGAAAGCCTTTCCACTAGATTACGTCACATGACTGTGGAAGATTTGACCATTTAATTTTATAGTATTAATAAGATCAGACACTAATGTTGAGGTCTGGGGTTTAGTTGGGGTTCCAGTTCATCCTAAAAGTGTTTAGTTTAAAGAGTTTGAGTCAGAACCAGGACACAGCATGCCTTCATGGAGCTCAGGGGTTTTGTGCACAGGGGCATTGCTGGAATAGCTGGAACAGGGTTTGAGTCTCATAGTTCCAGTTTTTTTTCATCCCCAATCAATTTGTTTACCCAAAGCATTCCAACATGCAGGATTACAAATGTTTGCTATGGAAGTCTTTTGATCCCCACACCAAATAAATTGCCTTTCTTTGTAATCCAGGTCTGAACTCTTCACAAAATCTGTTGCTTTGTTGACAGAGGGTATTATGGGATGTGTGATACCCCGGACTTTCTGTTTTTGCATTCTTGCAATCTGTTCCCGTCGCTTCAAAAGCATTTTAAAGAAGTGTTTGGAACACATAGGGATTTGATTGGCTTTATTTGCATATGGTTTGGGTTAAGATAACAAATGTATTGGGGCACCTAACCAACACGTCTATGTCTGTTTTTTGAACATTCTATTCCAGATAAAATAATTGTAACTCTTCTGGAAAGTTGTTTTACTAGATTGTGTCATGTGACTGTGGGGATTTGATCGTTTAGTTATGATATTATTAATGAAATGAGACACTAATGTTGATGTGAGGGGGTCTGGAGTTCCAGCTTATCCCAATTGTCTTTAGTGGGGTTAGGGTTAGGGTTGGTCAGAGTCAGGACACTCGAATTTTTCTACTCCAATCAAAACACAGCATGTCTTTATGGGGTTTAGGGGTTTTGTGCACAGGGGCATTGTCATGCTGGAACAGGGATTGAGTCTCCTCCAGTATAAGACTAATAGAATGCTATAAATAAATATGTAAATAAATAAGACACACTTGTGGATGTTGTTAAGGTTTCCACATACTTTTACTCACTATGTAGACTTCCATAAGGTGTTTAGTTTTTTTGGGAAACTTTCGGTCCCTTATCAAGAGTTCTGGAGTCATGAGTTGAAAGGTGGTGGTATTTAAAAATTAGTCAAAAATCTTACCAAATGACAGAATCCCTCACCTGTACAATGCATTAATATCATCTGTGCTGTTTTAACATTTAAAGTGCTGAATCCACGCTTACCGTCTAGCTATTCAACAGATTAGGTTACGTACTTGACATTTAAAAACTGTCGCTCCAAACATCAGTGTGTGAGAAATAAAACTTTTAGTCATTATGTGCCGTTATGGAAAAATGATCCACGACGGCACTGTCACACACTGTGCGGCTGAGAGAGATGCAAGTAGTGTTTGTAACAGTTTAATAATCAAAGCAAACATTTCCAAATTGCTTGACAAAACCAAAGTCAAGAAACAGTCTATAGGTCATGTGATCTGCAAACAGCAACCAGTTCTTACTACTTACCCTCCTCCTCCAAAAATTTCAGCTTCTTGCACTCGTTTTCTCTTAAATTCGTTCTCACGTTTTTGTGGGATTGAGAGCAACACGATGCCCACCACTAGTTTAAAGCACCAGGAAAGGAACATCATTCTACAAATCAGATTAATTGTCAATTGTACATGTAAACGATATTAATGATGAACATGGACATGACAAAACATGCAAATTTCCTTTATTTAGACCTTTGGTGAAGTCAAAGTCATTTGTTGTGCAGTTTTGGGGGGCTTTAGGATGGTAGTTCTTGGTGGCTAGATTTGGCTGCGGTATGTTCTGGTAGCTGAAATTCACAAACAGCTTTAAAATGACAGATGCTAATTTGCTGAAAAAAAAAGATTTTTTAAATAAGACACATATCTGCAAAGACACTTCTGCAAGCTTCTTTCCTGACCAGCTGTGTTTGTTCTCCCTTTTGCAGCTTGTGATTTCTATCAGCTTGTTTAGTTATTTATATAATCCATATTACCCGATTTTCAGTGTACATCATTTCACAATTGCTAAATCATTATGCCGTTTCTAATCATCTTTTTTTATAACCAAAACCAACACAGGGACATTGTGTCTTGGCGTAACCCACATCTTTATAAACTGTTTTGGATTGAACGCAAAGTGTTCTGGCACAAATAAAAGCAGATTGATGTGAACGACTTACAAAATACAGCTCTAATCAGCACAGCGCCTCTTTTTAATCAAATTGACGGCAGAGCGCAGCCTGTTGCTCCCAGACGTTTTTTGAATATGCGTCGCAGTTGGAGACCCTGATACAATCGATGTCCTTCAGCTCCTGGCATAAATACTAGATTCGAGCAAAAATCTGAGTGTTTAATGTTATTGTGGCTCCCTAGGCAGTTGGGGGCTGGGTAATAACGGTGGCCCAAATGGTTAAGGCGCTGAGCTGTTGACTGGAAGACCAGGAAGGACTGGGCTCAAGCCCTACCACTGCCAGTCAGCCACCGCTGGGTTCTTGAGCAAGACCCTTAACGCTTCTTGCTCCAGGGATGCTGTATTATAGCTGACACTGCGCTCTGACCCTAACTTTCTAAGATGGGATATGTTAAGTAAATATGGCGTGTTGAATCTGGAAGGTTCCTTGGGGTAATAGCTAATAAAAGTCTTTAATAGAGATCGACTGGTAATGGCTTAATTTTTTTTGACAGTTATCCTGATATTAAATCTTCTTTATTAGATATCGGTTTTGTAATTTCGGATCCAGCAATATATGGGGATATTTTGAGAATTGTACTGCACTGCAATGTGGGGGGGGGGGGGAGGAGTCAATAATTTTGCTTACAGATATAGTGAACTTGATATTTTTTATTTGATATAATTTATCATATCAGTCGATAAGTCCCTGTTATAACCTTGTTAAGCTAAATTAGAGGTACTTAACCACATTAAAGTAAAACTCATCTAAAACTTAAATCTCAAACATTTGTAACCTGTTTGTTGATTTTCTTTAACAAAAACACTTCTATTATAATTTATTTATTTATACTGATGTAGATGTTTGTTTGTCATAAGAAAGTAAAATGACAGTATTGACCGTGATTCTTGTTTAGTTCAGTACTGTAGAAATCAATATCAGTTCTGCTTATCAGTTTTTGTTTATTGTTTATCGTAATAAACACGCAAATGATAAATATCAGTATCGGTACTAACTAATTGATATCGGTCAATCTATATTTTGGACTTCTTTTGGTATGCCCTGTATAATACAGTAATATTAGTGATTAAAGTCATTTTTTTGTATAATATGAATGTTATTCACATACTGGATAATACTTGGTAGATTTTACTATGCATAACATGCCACTCTCCAGTGATTATTAACCCACTTTAACCAAAACAGTTTGAAGGACCCTCATCGCCTGGAACGCAGGAGTGTAATCTAAAAGTTGAAGTTTTATGTAAATGCATAGGTATAAAAATAAAATATAAAAGTTCATAGAGTCTGTTAGTGTGAACGACCATAACAACCCAAGTCTTATATAAGAAAAGCCTAAAGTTTTTCAACAGGAAATTATTTTTCAATTATTAATATTGATTTATTTTTAAAAAATGTGTCATTTGGAAAATAAAAAGCATTTGATCACTTGAGGAGGGATATTTATCATACCGGTACAAGATTTTCAGACATTATTGGCAAAAAAAACATCACTTAAGATCTTAAGATGTTCTTACATTCGTCTACAATAGTAGTAATGATGTAAAGATGCTGATTCTGTCACGGAATACCAGACGGAGACCCAGAAAACAGGTGTGCTTAGTGAGGTTGCTAATACCAGGGATAGTCGGGAAACGAAAGACCTTTGGGTAGACATAGAGAAAACACAGAACCGACATGCTGGAGTGAGGAGTGAGCAGAATCCCGAAAACAGGTAGATAGCTTGATAATGCGAGTAACGAGTCTAGTATAACCTTTACGGTTGTCAGACCAGACCTCGAGTGATGGATAGCTTGTGCTTTAATTGGGTAGTAAATGAGTGCAGGGTAAGTACAGAAATTACTAGCTGCCAGCTGACATTAATCAGAATTCTGGTGATTGTGTAAGTTGTGTGGTGAAGGGATTGAGTGAGGTGATGGGTGGCGTGACAAAAACTTTTTCGTAAACGTTTAAAGAATTAACTGTAGGATGGACTAGGAGATAAACTAAAGAAAGAGAGTGTGAGGTGAACTTTAGGATAGATGCGGAACAAGAAGCTGGTTTTTGAGGTTGGTCTACCGTAGGGCCTGAAGAATAGATGGGTAATTAGCTGAATCAGTTGTTACTCCTGCTCAGCTGGAATGGAAACCTGCACCCACATCAGCCATCAGTGGAAAAATTTTAACAATACACCAGTCCATTTTCCAGTCTAGCTTTTAATCCATTCTCTTCTACTACCGAGATTCCACCCCACCCCCAACCCCATTTTTTTACTTAGGTGTGGCTTCTGCTTGATTGTAATGAAAGTCTGTGCCCACAGCAGCACTTTTCAGAAGAGATTGGACACCTCTGGGCTAATAGCTGAGCGGCGGGATTGTCCGGGGAATAAACTGAACAATGAACTTAAAGCTGAAGTGTGAAGTAGACCATAGGGTGGATTAGAAATTTGGGCTGAATTTAGGTGAAAAAAATGTCTAGATGGTAAAAAAATTGTGCCCTAAAAAATTAGAAATTCTGGGGCTACTGTGGATTTGACGGTTGGTGCAAGTTTTCATTCTAGTCATCATTTTTGGATAGAATTGGCCACTCCTGGACTAGAGTAGAAACTATAAGCAGGACTTCTGGATAGACTGGACGGTCCCTGATGAATGTTGCAAGAAATCACGTTTTATGTTATGTATAAACACACATGATAGGTCTTTTTTTGCCTGTCCTTGATATTTAATTGTCCTTAATTGGCTTATTTTTGAAGATGTGCTTTAACAGTGATTGAGTTTGCTGTCATAAAAATAACAGGACGTGACTGTAACAGATAAACTAAATAATGTGTAAGAAAAGTGATGCATTTTCACTTTAAAATGAGTGTCACACCTCATGTGTTGGCTGCATGTTATGTTTGCGAGACGAGCTGTCAGAATGACACCGAGTTAGCGAGAGAAGAGCTCTCCGAGCACTGAAAGAGAGAAGAAGCTTTTAAAAAGACGACATCAGGAGTCCGAGGAGATGCTGCAAATATCCAATCCCATCTGGAAAACGTTACTATTTGCAGACACTGAATTCCTGCTGTCTTATACTGCGGTGACTCTCGGCATGTGGAATTTTTGGTAGTTATTATTTTTAAGGCTTCATACTGTGCAATCTCAGTGGCCAGGGAAGTGGGGGTGTGGGTGTTACCCAGAATGCACCTGAAGTGTGTGCAAAAAACAATGTTGTTATTTAAATCTTTAAAACTGAAACCGCAGTGTTGATTTATTCTTAATTTCTGATAGGTAGTAAATGAGCATGAATAGGTAGTAAATGAGCATGAGTTACAAGTGGGAAACTCTAAAATAATTGTCATACCATTACATTTACAGCATTCGGCAAACGCCATTATCCAGAACGACTTACCATCATCTCTTTTAACTGAGCAAATGGAGCTTAAGAACCTTGCTCAGGGTCCCAACAGTGGTAATTTTATAGAGCTTGGAATCAAACCCTGATCTTCCAATTAGCAATCCAATACCTTAACCACAGTGCTACCACTTTTCCAGGACTTGTTCTATTCTAAAACTCCCCATACCAAAGTTGGTGGATAGAACAAGTCCTGATTTTGTGCATGGAAGAGGAGGGTAGAGTTTCTCTGCAGAATGTATTGTTGAACCAGGCATCATTTTTGATTCATGTTCCTTCTGACAATATGGAATGTAAAACACTACGTACTTGTGACTACCACTTCAGAAGAAGGGAGTGACATTACTGATGGCGAATAAAAGCGTAATAAAATGTCATATAGCATCAGATAGACATTGTATCTAAGGATATTACACCGGCCATGAAAGATGATTTCATTTTTAAAAAGCCGTCATTTGCTATGTTTCCATCCCCCTGTGTTTTTTTTAAAAGTATTGCATCAGAAACGATTGATGGAATCGTCAAATTCGGGCAAAAATAATTCACCTTTGCTTAAGGTGTTTTCGAAATGCGAATATTGAACCCACATGAGTAATTTGCCTTTTTCCTGACGGTTTCTTTCCGGCTCCTTCATAGCAACATCAGGCAGAGTCAGGGCAGATGAGAGAAGCTGCACTGTGGGGATACTTATAACTTGCCTGATGGTTACAAATTAAAGTCTCCATTATGCTCTTTCTTGGTTACTCCAAATAAATTCTGTTGTAGCAGAGGGAGAAGGTACGAGGCTTCTAATGGCTTAAATTTCTCACAAAACTTTGAAATAAACTACTTATTTGCAACTGTAAATCTGTCAGTATGCTAAAAAACTAAATAGATGATTCTCCCTCGGTCAGAACTGATGAACGCTGGAACTCATTAGCACTGGCTGCCGCTATGGTCATAATTAGACATGTTTTTGTCTAGTCAATAAACCAGTCAATAAATTGCAACCAGAGCTTTTGCTTTAAAATGTAATAATAATAATCATCATAATAATAACGGTAAGAATACTGTAGTTGATTAGGCTGTTGTTGGTGTGCAGCACTGGGGGTAAAACTCAAAGGGTCCATTAAAGATGGCTCTAGAGTGACCGACCGGGCTGTGATTAACAGAATGGCAGTGTTTGAATGGTGAAGTAATTTCTTTTGCGGCACTGAAACGAAGGAGCTAAAGCTAGAGCTTTTTAGCAGCTCAATCATGTTTACAGAAAAGTGCTCCAAATTAGTAATCGGATGAGCCACATGTTAAAATTATATTCTTTTTTTCCCTGTGTGAGTTTTACGGATGGTTCAAATTAATTTATATTTACAATTTATGTTCAATTACAATTTTTTTACGATTTTTTTTTTTTTTTTTTTTTACATGAATTTACATATACAGCCTCGGGTAAAAAATTTATCACTGGGTTGACTGCCCGGGGCAATATCCAAGCAGGAGTAGGCAATAGATAGGGAGTAAAAAAATCTCCTACATATTCATTTAAAAATGCCACCTTAAAGGAGGGAAATTTTTCTGTGACTTAGAAGACCACCAATTATTGTGAACCAATTGATCCTGAACAGTGACTGGCAGTATGTCTAAGGTATGGCCACACACACACACACACACACCAAACTGCATCATCGGAAAGGTGCGCGCTGGGCATTAAAACCATCATACAATAGCCTACAGCAGTGGTTTGCCATTTGCACTCTGAAACCTGATTGGCTCTTCTATTTTATGACTTATCAACACTTTATCTATAGTAAATCCACTACAGCTACACATTTTTTTTAGTTTGACCGTCTTGACCGTGTCTAGCACAATGAACTAAAAAATAAATCAATAAACAGAAAAGATATATTTTGGATCATTTCCCCTGAGCCATAAAACAGCAACTAAAAGTTTTTATCCAAGATCAATAAAACTTGAATACGTCCTGGGGTTTCAAGCTCTTCTGCACTACAATAGAAAGAGTTTGATTATCTACCTCTGAAAGTACTGGAGGTAATACTTTAAAAAGATGTCTGTGTGCTCTAGAAGCAGGTAATGGCTGCATGCATGAATGATGGTTGGGTTTATCAATATTGCAGTATTATTAGCAGGCGGATACTTTGGTGTGCCCTACACCTACCAGATTTGAATAAGAAATCAGAAAGGTTTAGATGTTAGAAGAAATTTGTCCAACTGAGAAAGTCTGGGCTTGATCTTTACACAGAAACCTGGAAATATAAGATCCACGGATCTTGTTGGTGAACTACAACCGATCCTTAAATTTGGAAATACTTGTACCAGAATGTTCCTCACTAAGACTCCTCAGCCTGATCTTCAACATTCTGTCTTTATTTCAATGTAAATTGGCCGAGTTCTTCTGTAGAATATATTGGAATGTAGAGTGTGGTAGTATAGGGGTTAAGGTGGTGGACTATCACTTTCTAAATCTCAACATATTCTACAAAAGAACTCGGTCAATTTACATTGAAATAAGGCCAAATTTTGGACGTCAGACTGAGCAGTCATAGTGAGGAACAATCTGGCACAAGTTGATGTCGTGTAGCACAAGGTGGTGGACTACAGATTGGAAAATCAAGGGTTTTAATTCCTGGCACCACTGCTGGGTCCTTAAGCAAGACCCTTAACCCTTAACATTAGAAGGTATTGAATGGCACTGAAATAATCAAATTATAGTCTATGTTTATTTTTTAAACTAAAAAAACAAAATAATGAAAAATATGGACTGTTTTTAATAGCTAAATGGACTGTTAGCTGATAGCTTTTTTTAATTTTATTTTTAAGGTGCTGAGTCGTTGATCTGAAGACCAGAAAGACCTGGGTTCAAGCCCCAGCACTGCCAGTCAGCCGCTGTTAGGTCCTTGAGCAAGACCCTTAACCCTTCCTGCTCCAGGGGGCGATTTATCATAGCTGACCCTGCGCTCTAACCCCAACTTACGAAGATGGAATATGCAAAGAAGCAAATTTTACTGTGCTTTTTATGTTTATGTGACTAATAAAGATATTTACAGTGATAGAACTGATCTACATGTAACATCTAAATGTTGTGGTCCTGCCAACCCTGGGGTATAATTTGTATTGGGGATTATATTTAGTTTTTTTTCCGATTTAGTGCATAACTGTATAAATTGCCTTTATCAAATAAAACTAATCTAAAATGAACATCAAATCTCACTGACGTCTAAAGCCTGAGAGAATTACTACATGATTGATTTTTTATTCCATTTAGAGATGAGACATCCGAATCAATTTACAGATTTGAATCCTTTCCGAATCACTGATTAAACGTTGTCCTTTGAATCAATTGAGGCAGTAGGGAGCTTTTGCCATGGTCTTTCCACTAGTGGGCACTTAACAATTGCTTAGAATCCACTGAATCCTTGGACTTAGGAATGTCACTCAGTTCCCCCCTTGAATCTCTCTGTTTCGAGTCTGACAGATCCTCTGAATTCAGATAAATCGGATGACTCAGTACCCGCGATGGTGTAATGTTTATATTTATGTTAATAATTATCTATGTTGTTGTTGGGAATAAGATAATTTGGGCCGCAAATGATCCAAGTAAATGAAGAGAAGGATTCGTGAATCCTGAATTATATAATTTCATTCCTTTTTTCTGACTGGATGACAATATGGCTGGGGTTAATGTCTTGATAATAGACAGATATTCTGAAAGGCTTGCACATGCACACAAGGAAAGTGCCTTGATTAATGTTGAGGACAGCTTTGGCAAGCTCAGAGTTTCCCAGTGCATTATGGGTGATTTATCGCAGCACATTGATCATTTCCTAATCACAAAGGACGATGCGTTCAGCCTCCGATAAATGGCAGATGCTTTCCTGGCCTGAAGACATCATTTTGATTTTATGTGCTGTGACTTGTGGAGCGTGTATATCTTCTCGGAGTTTACGATAATTATTCTATTGTTTTTATAGAAGCCATGAAAACTGTTGTTAAGATGCCCAAATTTTGATTATGACGCTGATGCGATGTGTTATAGTAATGGCACCTTGGCCAAATATTGCATCATGGTTACCACGACAATAATAATTCGTGTTCCTGTTCCTGTTCTAGTCAAGTATCTGCCTCTAAAAAGCTTTTACATATAGAAACTGTTGCTCCTGATGCTGAATTTCACCACAGGTTTCGGTAAATGTGACCGTCATTTAAATTTTTATGAAGTTCCACTTTCATACCTTGTAAATTCCAGATAAACGCTCGGGTTAGCACTGGGTATGTTGCTAGACCCAGAGGGCAGGCTGTCAATAAACATCAAATTTTAATAGGCTAATAATTCTGTTCCTAATGGTTATTACGACTTGAAGTCTTTCAACAAAAGGTTAGCGCTATTTGGAGAGCTGCCCACACTTTAATAATGTAGGATATTTCAGTTCAACATCAACAAAACTAAATGTAGACTATTTTGTGGACATTACACATATAATTAAATAATCAATGATTAAAACATTTTTGTAGAACCAGAAGAGCAGACCCTGATGGCCCACCACTGCCTGTATTTTCATACCCCTGGTTGTTTAAATTTTTCTGGTGAGGAATTTACATGTTCCCCCCACGTTTGCGTTGGTTTATTCTGGGTACTCCGGTTTTCCTCCTACAGTTCAAAAACATGGACTGGTGATCTGTCCAGGGTGACCCCTGACTTTCACCTAATGACAGCTGGGATAGGCTCCAGCAGGTTCCTGGGACCCTAATTAGGAATAAGCAGGTATAGACAATAGATGAAAAGATGGATGGATGGATGTTTGGTTGAATTGATGGATGGATTGAATAATGGATGGATGGTTAATTGGATTAACAGATGGATGCATAGATGGCTAGCTAGCTAGCTAGATAGATGATGGATGAATGGATAGATAATTAGATGAATGGATGGATGGATGGATTAATTAAATGGATGGATGAACGGTTGGTTGGATTAATGGATAGATGGATAGATGGACTGAATAATGAATGGATGGTTTGTTGGATTAATGGATTTCAGCCTACCTCCAAAACATTTTATTCCTGCCATATAGTAAATAAGTCACTCCGTATGTTTATTTGCCTCTGTTTGTCTGGAAAGTTTGTGGTTTTTTTTAAACAGCTGTAAAATTTTAAGCGTGAAGTTTAAACGTCTGTACAATTAACCTCGTGTCACAAAGTTTGTCTGATGCTTAAAACTTTCAACTAATAAACACAATTTTATTCACTTTGTAAGAATTTGAGTCACAAGATTGCCTAATTTATACCTCATTTCTCAAAACAATAATGATTTTCCAACACGAAAAAAAACAATGCAGATACAAATGTTAGTGAAAATCATTGTAAAATAAAACCCTGAAATAAATCACAAAAATGTAGTTTCTGTGGTTATTTATTTATTTATTTTTATTTTAATTTCCCTTATTTCTGTATAAAAACTCCTAACATTACACTCTGCACACACACACACACACACGCCACACACTCATAGGCATCAGCACTTTAGCAGATAGGACAGAAATAGCACACGCTTCTAAATATATAAACAGCTGGAGCACATGATTTTTTAATGTATTTTTTATCAGGCAACAGAAGCCTGGTGAAGTGACCAAACCTTAAATTTTTCTATTTTAATGTCAATTAGCAATAGTGAGTCTATATTTGTCAGAAAAGTGTTGACTGCACAATGGATTTTTTTTTGTATATCCTAGCTTTTAAAAAGTTTGGGTCAGCGCACAGGGTCAGCCATTATATGACATCCTTGGAGCAGAAAGGGTTAATTAATTAGTAGCCTTGCTCAAAGACACAACAGTGGCAGCTTGGCACCGGTGGGGCTTGAAATTCATTCTTTCAATCAAAAACTCCAAACCTTCACTATTTCTACTACCGCGCCAGCAGGTTGCCAGGTATTGTACATTATTTTACATGTATTATTTAGCTTACCTACAAATATGAAAGTGCATTTTTATTATTCCTTTTATTTCTTTTTTATACATTTTTTTTAATGACATATGCTAACTTAAGACCCCCAGCTGATCTGGATTTATTGTAGAGCGATTCCATGTTTACAAATTCATTACACAATTATTACACATTTATTATGCATTAACTACACATTTATTACACAGTTACTACACATTTACACTGCACAGATCAAGTGACCCAATTTATATTTTTTCTTTAATGTGGTAATGTGCTGGTCAGTGCATCTACATTGGGTTGTTTTGCCGTATATAGTGTAAACGCAAATATACCCATAACTTTGTGGTGTAAACTTTTGTGTGTGTGTGTAGTTGGTAGTGTAAAGTAATTTAGTGTAATGTAGTGTACGTGTAGTGTTTAGTGTTGTAGTTGGTAGTGTAATGTAGTGTAATTTAGTGTAATGTAGTGTACTGTAGTGTAGCGTGTGCTCTGGCTTGTGTGTGTGTGTGTGTGTGTGTGTAGTGTAGTGACAAGGGCATTAATTTGATGAATTGTGTGTGTGCTGGGTGTGTGTGGGTGTCCGGAGCATTTACATTTACTTCAATTATAGCAGAGCTTTTTGTAAGCATACTGTGAAGCAAGACAACACACACCACCATAAATCAAAGCAGTGAGAAAAAAAAGATCACTGTAGAGATCCATTCTTTCCTTAAGGCGTGAACAGATTGGTGAATCTGAGCAGATACACAGCCCAGAGTGAACAACACACACTTACTCTTCCAGGAATAGCAAAAAAATCTATACTTCCTAATTCCTTATAACATATAAAGCCAAGCTACCTTATAACATAGCATAACATAACGTAATGTAGCGTAACGTAACATAACATAACATAGCATAACATAACATAAAGTAACATAACATACTGTAGCGTAATGTAACGTAACATAACAGAGCATAACGTAGCGTAATGTAACGTACTGTAACATCATTTTTCTAATCATACTTTCGTAATGCATTTTTTTTGGGTGAAAGCCAGGAGGGGACCTATACTACATAGAACATAATTATTTACTGATCAGGAAGTACGTACAACTTTGCATACTTGTGTGTAAAACCTCGAACTACACGTACTTTCTACCTTTGGTTGGCAATCAATAAAAATTTACTCTACCTTAACCAATCAATCAACAGTTATGTGTCCCACCTCACCACACACACACCAGAGAATGAAACTTTGCAGGTCTTATGTCTGAGAGAGTTTCCTTGTTTTAAAACCGCTTTTGTTAGATGAATTCTAATATTAAAATAGTAACGCGCGTTTTATTGTCAGTAACGCTAACGGCATTGAAACAGTAATTTGTTTGATTACTCATTACTGGAAAACGATATCGCCATTCATAACAATGTTTATTTAAAAGGTAAAATGACCAAAGGCAAATTTGTACCAAGGCATTTCATCACTGTTAACAGATGTAAACGAACTCCACTGAGTCAAGACTTATAGAACCCAAGTGCACTAAACATACAATAAACATTTACAGCATTTGGCAGACGCCCTTATTGAGAGCGACTTACAAAATTCCTTGTTATACAACTGAGCAATTGGGAGTTAAGGGCCTTGCTCAGGAGCCCAAGAGCGGTGGCCTAGTGATGCTGGGAATCCAACCCGGGTCTTCAAGCTGATAGTCCAACACCATAACCACTGCGCTACCACCTCCCCACAAGAACTAACTAATTTAACTTAACATGAACTAAACTTAACTAGAAACAGGAAAAGGAACACGGCATTGCCAGAAGCAGGAACAGAATCCTACCACAGTGGTACAAACAAACAATCAAACAGTAAACAATAATCCACCAAACAACAGTGCAAACACAAGGCCTATAAATACACAAGGAACTCATTAACAAAGACAAGACACACCTAAACACAATCACAGAACTAAACAACCAATGAAAATGAGACACAAGGACAAAAGGAGACACATGACAGGAAGACATGAGGACAAAACAAGTAAACAAAACACTGTCTAGGCTAGCTTAGCTAACTAGCATGGCATAGCTTAGCTAGCTAGCATATCTTAACCTAGACATAAAACAAACATGAAACAAGAAAAACAAAAACATAAAACAAGAACATTACCAAAACATGAAAACTGAAAAAACCCTGAACGTTACAACAGTCGTCTTACAGACTATTTAGATGTTGCTATAGAAACTACACCAGAACAACCAGACTGCTAGTTTTATGGTTATAAAAGACAGTCCAATATGATCAATCAGAATCGAGAATTTGATAAGCGTACGCGGAGATGGATTATGCCTGAATAACAAGGTGTTGAATTTCTACTAAGATTTGTGCAATCCGCTAACACACAGCATCCTCCATTAGCTTTGTAACCTCAATCTTTAGATCTAACATTTCAGCCTGTGGAGCTTTAACCCAGCGGGATCAACCGTGTCCTGTTGGGAGAGGATAAACTCGGCATACAGGCTTTAGCTGAAGGTGATTGACACACTGAGCATGCGGCATGCCGTCACAATCCCATTCGTCTCCACGTTTGACTCCACTCTGTCCCAGTTGGTTAAACCTGTTTATTTCTGTATTCTATCCAGAAGTCCTGAAGGGAATTGAGACAATCGGCTTACAACTGCAGCCAAGTCGATGTTGAAGTGTGTACAAATGCATTAACCAGAGACACACAGTAGGACTATATATATAATTCAGCATGTATTTCCTTTATGATTCATTATTCATAGATATAATCTACAGGGACAAAAGTATCGGAACATCTCCTATAATAACCTCTAAGCTTTTGGAAAGGATTTCCATTAGATCGTAGAACGTGACTGTGGCCACAATGGTATTAGTAAGATCAGACACTAATGTTAAGGTGAGGAGGTCTGGGGTGCAGTCGGGGTTCCAGCTCATCCCAAAGATGCTTAATTTGGAGGGTTTCAGTCAGAATCAGGACGTTTAGTTTTCTTAACGTTGGTGAAATGTTATTTTATTGGAATTTGATGGTGTTCTGAGAACATTCATTCTCAACAATATGAGAACGTTCATCAAGCATGAATAACATCATAAAGACATTCCAGAACATTGTTTTAAGAACATTTTCTTACAGGAACATAAATTAACTATTAATAACATCCTAACAGTTTGACAACCTTAACTAAAGTTGCGGGAAAGTTTCCTGTTAGATGGGTGGTGGTAAAAGAAACTTTACTACACCGTTGTTATTTCATATAACAGCATCTTATTGGTTTTTTTCCTGTATGCATGCCATTCTATGCCTGTAGCTGTACTGCTACTCTGAGTTCACACACAACGCAGCCTGCGAGTGTGGCTTAATCAAGTGTTTATGAAGGTGTTATAGAATCCAAAGACTTCTTTTCTCCTTGGATGCTGGTCAGTATGAGAACCACATATCAGTCATAAACTTCAGAGCAGCAGTGGGACTCACCCCCCATCGCAGCTTCATGCTCTATGAGCCAAAGCCGTGGATTTTACAGCATTCAGAGATCCGCCACGGGCGCTGCCAGAATTTGGAATGTTCTCACACTTACGCTAGTCAAAGATTCTAAAACTTTCTCCTGAAAACTGGATAGAATGTGAAAATTTAGCTGGACTGGCCTATTAGTATTCATGATGGAATCTATTCCCCTGGTAATCTGAACCCTGGCAAGCTTCTGGCAGCTGTGTGAGTGTGTTAGAGTGTATAAGAGTGTGTCAGAGTGTGTGATTGGGATTGTTTTTGAGAAGGAAACAGCACAACAGCGATATGCATGGAAACATTTGCACATAAAAAACTGTATAGTGATCCAGGTGCAAATCCGCAACAAGCCCAAACAGAGAATAAAGATAAAGTCCCCCTGAGTGTGCCGGGTTTGCAAAAAAGAAAAAAAACCCGACATGCACGCTCTTCGTGAGGCGCTACGTACACTGGGTTATAACGACTTATGGGATTCGCACCATGTGGGAATCATCTGCATGATTTTTCATTGTTTTTATTGCGTTAAACTTGTGCTGTCAAAGGAAGTACTACACCAGAAGACAAATGTCATCATGTATATTATTTACCCAAAACATACTGGACAGAATTTGATATATGTTCGAGTCTCTTTCAAGAATTTAGTCTGCGCGTCTAACGCTAGAGAATCCAAATAAAATTGCTAATTAAGTTATTTAAGCTAAACAGCCTGAAGTGACTTTTCTAATGACAAACACTCTTCTTTAAAAGCATCTTTCTCAGGAGATTATTTGCTTCAGGACACATCGTAACTGGTGACACAGCATATTTTATTTGTAGTCGCACTTGTTGCAGTTTTTAGTCATGTCATTTTAAGATATTTTTATTTTGCAGGAGTCTTTACTACACCACGCTTGGTTGCGTCATGCAGGAACTTTTTCCCACCTTCCATCCAATCAGGGTCACAGCGATCTGTTGGAGTCTATCCCAGCTGTCATTGGGCAAAAGGCAGGGGTCACACTGGACAGGACACCAGTCTATCACAGGGCTACATACAGAAAAACAACCCCACACACACACAATTTGGAATCACCAATCAATCACACAAACAAGGGGATAACATGCAAACTCCATACAGAAAGACCCCTGCAGGGGATACAAACCTGGGACCTTCTTGCTGTAAGGCAACAAGTGTTAACCACTGCTGTTTGATGAAGGAAGAAGAAGGAGAAGGAGATGATGCGGGGAGAAACTCTGCTCTTTTCTCTTCCTCAGTTAATACACGTGCTGTTGCAAGCTCAGCAGTCGTTTACTCAGAAATCACGTTAACTAATCAAATAAGGCTTTGGCGGGACAAAAAATCCACTTTGGCAGCCACCAAATCAATTTCAATGCAGAAAAATCCCCGACTGATTGTAATGTTACTGAAAAACGATGCTGAGTTATGAAATGTGATTTGAGTAATGTGATAAGCATGAGTGACATAGCAGTTTGAAGGGACGGGGTTAACGATGTACTGGACTTGCCTGCCTGCCACTGCCCGAACAAAAGATCTCTTTACTAAAGTGAAAGATTTGGATGGGTCGCCCCCTGATTGACAATGGTGTAAGTACTTACATCATTTCAAGCATTTTTAATATCGGCGGTTAATATAATCGTCAAACCGATATATCGGTCAGGCGCTAATAAATACTTTGCAATAAAAAAATCTCTGTTTTTTTAAATTTTAGCTGCCTCAATAGAATTCACTCCAAGGATTTTATTTTTTCGCCACTACATTTCACTAGATAAGTTTACTAATCAGGAACAGCTAGCAAATAAATAAAGCTGCACCGTTGTATGCTAGCAAAACTTTTACTACTTACCTACAGTTTATTAGATAACTTTAGCCACCAACTAGCAAATAACTTTCTAGTAACACAAACTAATATACATAAAGTTTCCTGAGCATGTCAAGTTTCATCCCTGTGTCATTAGAAAAGTGACTTTTCTAATGACAAACACTCTTCTTTAAAAGCATTTCTCTAAAGAGATTAAAATTTAAAGGATTTTGATCTAATACACATCATAACTGGTGACACAACATTAGTATCTTAACTGAAGTTAAAAGTCATTCTAGTGCTACGTTTTTTAATAACTTTATTTGTCAAGTGAGCTTCAATGTTTGTATGCTAGCTAGTCGATTTTTTTGAATTCCATGGAAAAAAAAAAAACATCTCTGGCTCCAAAAACAAGCAAAATTTTAATGTAATTGTTTTTTTTGTTTTTTTTTTATTAAGAACTCTCAGCTTTGAACACAGCTGGCAAACTATCTAGAAAGATAAGCTCCATCTTTGTATGGTAGCTAGACTAAAAAAAATGTTGCTAATTTATATCTATTTGCATTTACTCACAAATCTTAAAAACAATAAAGGTGTTGTATTATTATTATTATTATTATTATTTAATTATATAGCACATCCTAATGATCAAAATAAATTCCAAAAGTTAGCATTCCTAAGCTGTAGAACTTCTCCAGTCAGATCTACTTCCTGTGGTTTTATCATTCTGCAAATTAAACTAGTCTCTGCAGCCCCAATTAAAAACTTTAGACTGGCCTTTTCAGCTGGATACACCACTTAATTTCAAGTTCACAGAAAGAAACTCTGTTTCTAAATTGATATCATTTTTATTTCGCAAATTTGAAGCTTTGTTAAAGGACTGTGAGGCCTAATGGCTGCCAAAGCTCTTCAAAAAATTCTTGATGGTGTAATAAATTATGGAAATAACAGAGTGCAGAGCCCGTGCCTGGCGGAGGGACGAATGATTGGATGTATATGCTTTGAGTACTACGCTATCCGTATTTTTACACATTTTATACGGTTTATCGAAAGAGGCTAACGTGGTGACCTTCCGTTTCAGCCTCCATGTTTATGTAAAGGTCAGTTTTTTAAGGATTATGCAGGTTTGAGGATCTGGAGAATAGAAGGAAGTTAATTGTAAACTGGTGCATGCTGGGATTAACGTGCAATTTTTTGCTATGGATCTAATGAATAGATTTGTGGGTGTGGAATTTTTTTGCGATGAGAAAGGTGTTTGGAGTAAATTGTGCCAATCCATCCAAAGCAGAAAAGACTAAAAAACTGAAATATGACAAATCAGGAAGTGGCGGGAAGTGGTGGCTCATGGTTAAGGTGTTGGATTACCAACCCGAAGGTTGTGGGTTCGATTCCCAGCTCCGGCAAGCCACCACTGCTGGACCCCTGAGCAAGGCCCTTAACCCCCAATTGCTTAGTTGTATAACAAGGAATATTGTAAGTTGCTCTGGATAAGGGCGTCTGCCAAATAATGTAAATCAAAAGCAAAGCAAGCAATTTATAAGTTTTTAAATTAGGATAAGCTTTCCACAAAAGCAATGCGTTCTGTTGGGTTAATAATTTTAATCTGAAAAATCAGTAAATATACTTATAGTTTGCATATTATAGACTGACTTTAGGCTTAAACTGCTATAATAAACTGTAATATGTGAACTCTTTGATGGAGATTTGCACAAAATAAAAAATTCTGTACAAAATAAAACAAAAAATAAAAAACATAAAGTAAACTTTAATTAACTAAAAAGTAGAACAAGTGGAACATAAGTCAATTTCATAGTATAAAAGTGTTAGAATAGAACTTTAATATTGATTTCATGATTAAATAAAGTGTTAGAATAGAAATTTAATGTCGATTTTATGATAAAAAAAGTGTTAGAATAAAACTTTAAAGTCGATTTTATGATAAAAAGTGTTATTGTACTTTATTAAACTTTAACTGCACTTAACTTTTCTTTGTACAGTTAATTTTATGCAATTATTTTGGTAGGGGAATCTATATTTAACAGCATGCTACACAACCAGAAAGGAACAAAAGCAGAGAACAGTCAAGACATAAACCAATGCTTAGCAATTAAAGATAAAATGTAGAAATTAAGCTATAAGTAAAGAACATGTGAGTGTAATCAGGTAATCAAAAAAAGACAAACCAAAGTAAAAATCCCTTTGTGGGTCCTGGAGTGGGTCTGCTACTGCATTGTGTGCTTTGGTGTTAAAAGAGACGCTACACATATTTTTTTAAACAAAGTAGGAAAAACTCAATTTATAAAAATATTCAATTTTTTTGCTGTCTATCAAAAGACAGAAGACATAGAAAGAGAGAAAGAGGATAGAGAGAGAGAGAGATTGTCCAATGCAGCTTAGCCACTGCAGCGTGTCAGCAACCAAAAACAAACACCTTGTCCTTTTTCGGTTGCCATTAGATTTTAATCAGCTAGTATAATTCATTTTTATTTATAATTGGGTTTAGATTATTTCTGTGTCATTAATATAACAATTTTATGTAATAGTTTGTCTGTTTTTGTATAGGTGTAAATATATTTTACTCCAGAGCTTTTATATATGCTTGGCTGTATCTTCTCTGTTAAATATACTTAGCTTAGCAAACTGTTTATAATAAAGTGCAGATAAATCTGTCATAGTGTACAGTAAAAACGCATGCTTGCATCACATAACAATCCTCTTCATAAAATAATCCAACAAGAAAAGACCTTCGTGTGAATCTCCTCCTCCTGACTTTATTTCTCTCCGCCGTACTTTTACACAGCCTGTCTTGTCAGGACATGCTGAGTGTCTTCCTCCTCTGACCGATTTTGAGGCCAGAACTCATTTGAAGCGCGGAGTATTTGCTCCTGGGTTCGATCGGTGTCAATGCGAGAGCAATTCCTTTCACTCAGCCGTTTCTGCTTTCACTTGGTCACCCACTAAAAACCTCGCCAACCCCCCTATTCGAGGGTCAGAGTCACCTGAAGATTCCCCATTACAGGACCAGCCTTTCTGGAAATGACCTAGCAAACCCCAATTTCGTCTGTTACTCCCATAACAAAAGTAAGTAGTTGAAAATAAAGAATTAAGGTGTTAGTAGTGAAAAGCTAAAAGTGGTATTTATTTGATATAGTAGAATACTCTGTATGGACACCTGACCCTCACATTCATATGTCCATATAGAGCATTTCATCCCAGATGTAGTCTTACTCTTTCTCCTGTAATAACCTCGACACTTCTAGACAGTCTTTCCACTAGATTGTGTCATGTGACTATTTATTCCACTAACTAATTAATGTTGAAGTGAGGAGGTCTGGGGTTCAGTCGGGGTTCCACTTCATTGCAAAGGTGTTCAGTTGAAAGGGGTTGAGTCAGAATCAGGACTTTATACAGGACATGACAAGGACAAGTTCTTCCACTCCAAAACATCCAGAACACAGCATGTCTTCGTGGAGATCAGGGGTTTTGTGCATGGGGGTATCTTCATGCTGAAACGGGGTCCCTAAATTCCAGTGAAGTAATAATGCTGCCAAATATTTTTATACTTCTAACCCCTTTCGGGTCATATAACTGTAATGTCAGCACTTGACATGACTCCCGTTTACCTTTTATTTGTAATACTGTATGCTTTGTTTACTTTTGTTTTCTATTAGGAAATTAAGTAGCTTAGTGATAAAGGTGTTGGACTGGTGATCATGGGTTTAATTTCCAGTACAACTAAACTGCCACTGCTGGGCCCCTGAGAAAGACCCCAAACCTACAACTGTTCAGCTGTACAACTAATTAGTCAGTCACCCTGGTAATGTATAAAGATGTATAAGAAAAAATAAATAAAATGAACAAATAGGTGTTAAAAGAAAAGTAGCATAAAATTTTTTAATTATTTTGCGCTTTACTAATAAAGCGTTAAATGCAGACAATCAGGGTTTTTTTCTGTCATATGGTTCTGTCCATTGTTTAAGGTGTTTTAAGGAGCTTCTTCTGATTTAATATGATCTATCTCTTCGACATTTCTAATGCTCATAGGGCTTTCCACGTGTGTGTCATTGTTTAAACAGGCTCTCTTGCTTATTTTGCTTTAAATTTTAAAACCAGGATTTGAGTCCTTGGTGTAAAGTCCTATAACCTTGAGCCGCCCATCTATACGCCTGATTGTGTGAATTTTCAGCTGGAAGTCTGCCAAAGAATATAAATATAAATAAATAGTCTTAATGTCAGCTACAGCCCCAATAAGCCACTTTGTCATATAAATTCATTTGTCTGTGTGCATTCAATTCGAAACAACACAATAAGCTTGGATTATAGAAACCTCTGAAAAATGAACAGAAGATAACAGAACGTGTTGTTATTTTTCCTGATATGAAGCAAACGGGAATTGATTTCATGCATTCGGTTTAATAACCCAGCTCTGACAATCCACCATGAACTAATATCCCTAGTATATCTTATTTTATTAAGTAAGAACATGCCACTAGCGTATGATGTTATTAGATGAACCACTTCCTGTGCTCGAGCTGGAAACCTGAGCGATTGCCGGAACGTGATGAGAATCACGTATGGAAAATTTGCTGTACGGTTATCTTTAATTAAAGAGTCCCCAACCCCCGGTCTGTGGTTAAAAAACTGTGGTTAAAATAACAGTTATTTTTCATTCATTTACATTATTTAGCAGAAGCTCTTATTCAGGGCGACTTACAGTTATCTCCTTTAGACAACTGAGGTTAAGGGCCTTGCTCAGGGGCCCAGCAGTGGTGGCTTGGTGGTGCTGGGAATCAAACCCCGATCTCTCTGGTATCAGTCCAACACTTTAACCTCTAAGCCACCACTTCCCCACGTCACCAGTCTTCCTGATCTTATTTTAAAAAATGACTGTTTCCGCCCTCGCCTCACTACAGCACTTGACTCTGGCACGCTATTTCACGCATCAGCGACATTGGAACAAATGAGTCAAAAACAAAAGTCACTGGAGAGATTTTTCAGGAAGAAACGAGCAAATAATGGGACAGCAAACGGGTCACAGACTGCCAGCAAAACGAAACTGCATGTAAAAGAAAATACCAAGATTCCTACCTGTTACTGTAATTACCTGATATAAAGTGTAATTATTGCCATGAAATTACATACTGTGAACAAAAAAAGGTTTCTGTTATTGAATTTTGTTATTGAAAAAATTTATGTACGGAACTGGTCCCTGGTACAAAAAAGGTTGGGGACTGCTATCATTGTGTCAAAACCCAAAAAATTTAAGCAATAAAAATATCAGGTCTGCATATCAGTTATCGCTTACAGAAACATGCAAATAATCAATATCGGTCAATTATATTGGTCCGTTTCTATCAGGGTTTAAAGGAAATGAGTTAAACAGGTTGGCTGTTTAGCTGTGGCGCTAATCACTGCCATGTTATAGGAGTGTACAGTAGGCGTCCTGATTTGTTCTTATCATGTGCTACATCCTTGGCATTTACGCTATAGTTATTTACGGAATGTGATTTATTGTATTTATTCAGCAAACACAGTGGGATTTGTTCGATGGACAGTGTCGTTTATGCAGTTATGCCGCTATCACCGCAGGAAACTAATAACAGTATGAGTATTTATAAAAAAAAAAAAAAAAGAAACATCTGTGTTTAGAGATCTGCTTTCAGCTACCAGATGTTTGGTCACGTATTGTGTCCAGCTGTGGAGTGTATTGTTGTCAGTTTGTTTAACTCATTTGAGGGTAAGTCGGGGGACCTGGAGGAAAATCTCATGTTGATTTTTTTAAGACACACTAAATCAGTATAATTCTGCACTAACCTGTGTCCTTGCATCATTATTATGCAGAAAAGAGGATAATGGGTAAATGTGGCACATAGAGACTTTCTGGTATGCAAGCTGACTGCAGTGTATTTTGTGTTTCTTCTGTGTTAGGCAAGAATAATGCACATTTTTACCCCTGGTAAATTCTAATCAGTTGGCTTTGTGTCTGAAATGCTTGGCTGGAGATTGCAGATTGATTCATTGTTTGGGAAATGTCGATTGGTTGAGTTTGTGTCAGGTTAATGAGTTAAGTTGTTTTTCACAGAAATGCTGATTGGTTTACTTTGCTCTGATGGGTTGGCTTTAGTTCAGGATAACGGTAATTATTTGTCTGGTGAATTCTGATTGGCTGGCTTTATGATGGAAATGCTGGTTGTTTGGCTAGAGATTGCTGTGTGATTGGTTGAATGAGAAATGTTAACTTTGTCAGCAGTTTGTGTCAAGTGAATGCTAATTGTTTGGCTTTGCATCAGGTAAATGATGATCATTGGGTGTGGGATGCTGATTGGTCACTTTTGTTTTAAACGAATGCTAAATTTGTTAGCTGGAGATTTCCAAGTTTATTTGAAAGCGTTTGAATAATAAGGGTGGGCGCCAAAAATAGGTGCATTTCCTCAAGACATTAATAGCTTAAGAAAAGTGCATCCAGTTTGTGTGCCTGGGATGTGGGCTAAAGAATTGGGGGGCAGCCAGGCGTTGCAACTGGATTTAGGTTGGCGTTCATCAAAAACCACTGGTCTAAATTATTGAAAGTCCTATGTAAAGTTCCAAGCGCAAACCTGACTGATGCAACAACCACTAAAATTCACTATCATGGTCACAAAATAATACTAGTTATCAAAGTCCCATGCTTCTCTAGGTAGGACATATTGAGATACCTTGGCCATGTCATGGGATTCCAGCCAGAAGTAGGGCATCAGGGTGGATCAGAAAGGTCCATCGGGAACAAGCAGTCAGTAACACAAAGAGAATGAGAAAGAGAGAGAGAGTTATCATGTAATTGGTAGGGACAATGTACGTGTGCAAACAGCAGACCAAGCCACTTGTGTCTGATCCGCAAAACAGTGAGATGTTTGTCCTGATAAGCATCTCTATGATTCTGTGATACAGTGACTTTATCTCTGCAAGTCTCCCGTCGCTACACTATAAATTTGCCAGTAGGTGTTTCCATAACTGGTTGCCATGGTAAGTTTTCTTAGTATAGGTTAAAATAAGCATAAAAAAAGACACCTGTGTCCTTTAGCAACTTTCAATAATAACAACGTCTGTCTGACAAGTATAGCAACCAATCATTTGGCCCAGGGAGTCGGCAGCTTTCGCTTGAAATCAAACAATCCCCTGTCGCTCTGTCGCTGCAAGTCACAGAATGTATGGACGTAGAATAAGAAAACATGTCCCCTGTGCATCAAATGTCCCTTTTGTTCACATCAATTAGGCTGAAATCTATCCACCACTGGTGCTTGTAAAATTAGGAGTAACCATAAGCTAGAACGAACCCCTCTGAGTGCTTGGCTGAAACAGTCAAATGTATTGATGGCTCCAGTGGATTTATGTCACTCATTATTCAAGGGCTGTAAATCTGAAAGCTTTCTACACTGGTGACAGATTTCTTAAGACATGTGACCAGATCTTCTTTTAAAATATTCTAATTTTTCTCAGCATGTGTGTTATTCATTAGAAAAAAAATGACTGCAGAAGAAAACAGTCCTTAATTGGGAACAGTGTTTACAGGCGCAACCTCAATTATTTTGAAAATCCACTTGTACCATCGTTTATTTTGTTCTTCCTGAAACGTGTCACTTCATTGTGCCATCTTTATTAATAGTCTTGGGCTAAAATAGAGAATGCATGCTTTTATTTATTTTTTTTTTACCTCCAATCAATCTGTTTACCTGAAGATTTCCGATATGCAGGATTACAATTGTTTGCCACTGAAGTCTGATCTTTTGAATCCCAGACCAAATAAATTGCCTTGCTTTGTAATCCAGGTCGGAATTCTTTACAAAGTCAGTTGCTGTGTTGACAGAGGGCATTATGGGATGTGTGATACCCCGGACTTTCTGTTTTTGCATTCTTGCAATCTGTTCCTGTCGCTTCAAAGACATTTTCTAAAGTGTTTGAAAACACATGGGGATTTGATTGTACATATTAGCATATGGTTTGAAATTAGATATCAATAGTATTCGGACACCTGACCAACACATCCATGTGCGTTTTTTGAACATTCTATTCCAGATGTTATTTTCACTCTTGCTTCTATAATCTATTATCTCTACACTTCTGGAAACTTTTTCCACTAGAGCCATGTGTCACATGACTGTGTGGATTCGATCATTCATTTCCAATAGTATTAGTGAGATCAGACATTAATGTTGAGGTGATGAGGTCTGGGGTCGGTTTTCCGGTTCATCCAAAGGTGTTCAGATTAATGGGGTTGAGAACATTTCAATAAGTCTTCATCGGGATCAGGGGTTTGGTGCACAGGGGCATTGTCATGCTGGAACAGGGTTTGAGTCTCTTAGTTGTGTCATACCTCCAATTGTGCAAGTGTTCTTGTGTCCCCCTCTATTCCAAATACATTTATAGCAGGTTGATTGGCATTTCTAAATTATCCAGATTGTTGGCACCCCATCCCTTATACCCTGGGATAAACTTCAGGCGCCCGTGACCCTGTGGACGGATAAACTAATGAACCTTTTCTCCAGCTGTACATCTCCTTATTAATTCCTCATTAACCCAATGCTAATGCATACAATTTGCGGGTTGTTTTTCAGCTGTCCTTTATGCCGGCTGTATTAAAACAGAGATGAATCAGAGTTGTCTTATTCGCTCATTAACACTGATTAACGCTCTTAAACCACAGCCCGCCGCACCAACCAGATGCTGTCGTGCCACTGTCTCTAATTAAAATGATAAATAATTAGTCATACATATTCATTTTGCACTGCTTCAAATTGGACTGTGCAAGAGGGGTGACACTCAACATTTTCCACATTCACTGGGACATAAAGGAATTAATAGCGACTCTCATGGGCAATTGTTATTCTAATGATTCGTAGTGCTTTCAAACTTTTGCTGGGTTGCCATTGCTTTTTGTTCACTATTATGCGGCAAAAAAGTGCACATTCTGTCTTAGCAGTTGCAATTAGCGTGGGTGTAGGATGGTAATATACACTTATTATGCTAAAAAGCTGGCCTTTGAAAGCATAAAGTTGTAATTCAGCTTGCCTGCGGAACACAGGTGCAAATATGCGTCGTTGCTGTGATCGCTTCCATGTTGATGCCATGTTTTATGCATACAGGGCGTTTTACAGCAGCACCTGTCTAAAGTTACTTTGATGTAATAATGAAGGTTTTATGCAACAGGTACTTTTTCCATCAAATTTATGCTGTTTAACATGAATCGTTCGTGATCTTTATCAAGGCACGTGTAAAGAAATGGTGCAGAAATTGGAGCGAGAGTGGTACCGTGGAAACTGTTGTTAGGGAAACCCTAGATTAATTGGATAATTAATCAGAGATTAACCGATAAACTGTTTTAAAAGGTTTTTTTTGCCATAATTGTGTACAAAAACTCTATTTTTTGCAATAAAAATAAAAAAAGACAATAATAGAGACTAAAAGAGAGTGCCATTAACCTTAATTTCCCCCTTAGGCTTAAAGTTTACAAAGAATTTCTAGTTAGAAGTAGAATCTGATTGGCTAACAGTAACTTCTCTGATTTTTTGTTTTTTTTTAGTCAAAAATCAAATAAACTTTAGCTTTTGACAACATATTAGGTGTTAGCCGGCATACTGGCTGCACTACTTTGGTTAGAAGTCATCGTCTCGAAATAAAAATGCTTACACAGACAACACATTGTAAAGAGTCCATTGTATGTGTATGTGTACTGCTTTACTCCAACTAAGAATTCAGAGACACTACTCTCTTTAGAAAAAATGCGATTTGGGACAGAGTCTTTGTTTTAAATATAATGTAAATGTCTTTATTTGTCACACATACAGTCTCTACAGCACAGTAGAATTAGTTTCTTTGCATATCCCAGCTTAGACGGTCGGGGTCAGAGTGCAGGGTCAGCTATAATACAGTGCCCATGGAGCAGGAAGGGCTAGGGGTCTTTCTCAAGAACCCAGTCAGAACAGTGTCTGATTGGCGGCTGTGGGGCCTTAACCCAGGTCTTCCTGGATTTCCATGACAGTAGAGGGAGTCCTGGTTTTTGCTTCCTCTACTTTTGGTTTGGTAGCCACATGCCAAACAATCTGTGGGAAGTATTGCCAGTGTAACCGTTTTACAGAGCGCTTTTTTCATGTCTGATTTTCTTGTGTATGAAACTTTGCCCCCGCCTTTTGGGTTGCCCTTTTGCCTGTTTGCCTATCGGATTATTTATTGTGTTTCTGGCCTGTTTGCCTGTGTCCACGACACTGCGCATTTTGGATTGTTTATATTCCTTTTTAATAAACTTCTGCACATGGATTCTAACCTGACCTCAGCTTTATCTTCTTTACATGGATTACATTTTCAGTACCACCAAGCTGCAACTGCTGGGTCTCTGAGCAAGGCCCTTAACCTACAACTGCTCAGATGGATAAAAAAAAAGAGAAATGAAACACACTTGAGGATTTTTACAGAGTTAAATATATATATATAAAAAAATCAACCTTAATAACGGTCTATGTAAGTTAGGCTGCTCTATGATAATCTGTTATTTTTGTTAGGGATTGGTAACCAGATGATCATGTAGCACAGACTACATGGTTTGTTAGTAAGCGAATAAAAAAGATCCCAGATAAATATTGAATTATGCCTTTAGCTATGACTTGATCTCGTATTAAGGCTTTGACTCCCATTTGTGTGCTGCGGTAATTAATTTAAATATGCCAGTTGTTATGACAGATATTCAGTGGCCGCTTGATGGAAGCGATAATCAATTGAGACGGACGAATCAAAACAGTTCTCTTAAAAAAATAATAAAAATGAAAAGAAAAAAATGAAGTTTTTATGACATGACTCTCCAGTGGATTTAGTTAAATACCAGATGTGACAGTTGGAACTAACTGAACGTGATATATTTGTTCATTCGGTAGAAGTTTTCTACAAAGTATGAAGACAGATTTCTATTATTTTTAAGATCTAACCGGAGTGTTTTTTACACATGATCTAAATGTAAATGCCTTTATTGTGTCATATATACTTTTGACAGAAAAGTGAATTTTTTTTTCTTCACACCTTAGTAAGTGGAGGTCAGAGGGCATGATAGCTATGATACAGCGCTCCTGGAGCAGGAAGGGTTAGGAGTCTTGCTCAAGGACAGTGGCTGGCTGGCAGCTTGAACCAAGGTCCTCTTGGTCTTTAGATCAACAACTCAGGCTGGCGGTGGTGGAGCTTGAACCCAGGTCTTCCTGGTTGCTTAGATCAACAACTCAGCACCTTAACCATTTAATTCACCATTGCTGATGTGTATCGTATTGTATTGAAGCTTATTTGAGTTGTTATGCAATTCGGCAGTGACAGACTTTTCTTAGGGGCCCAGTTTGGTAGTGCTGGTGGACCCAAAATCTTCTTAGCTCAGTGGTTAAGGTGTTGGAATGCTGATCAGAAGGTTTAATTTTCAGCACCACTTAGTTGCCACTGCTGGGTCCCCAAGCACGGCCTTTACCCCTCAACTGCTCAATTGAATGAGATTCTAATATGGATGAGGGTGTCAGAAATGTTATGTTATTAGGTAGACAGTTGTTAGTGTTGGGATTTAAACTCCCATCTTTTCAATCAATGTTAACCTCTGAGCTGCCACTCACTACAGATTTGTCACAACAAATTATGTCTAATAAACACACACATCCATTCTGTTTGTCTGTTCTATTGTTTGGACCCTTAACTCTAATTAGACAGTTGCATAAAAAGACATAAAAGTAAGTCGCTCTGGATAAAAGCATCTGCCGTAAATGTAAATATAGACCTAAAATTGCATGTTGGATCCATTAGTATCAGACCTCCTTTTGTCCTGGTCGGAATTTCTGTGAATTAACACGTCTCTACACACCCTTTCATTGGTGGATCTCGACTATTTTTTGAGCAATTAGATATATTTGAACAGCATGTTGAAATTTAAGCAGGACACCTGGGAGTTGCTTTAATTCACCCTTTTTAATTTCCATTTCTTAGAATTCTCTCTAGCCAAGAATTAAGTTCCATTTTGTGCCCAAAACCCACTTTAGGAATAATGCCAGAATCCACATCCAAGCGTGCACAAGTGATGCCATTGCACTGATGCCTTTTTTTAAAAAATACAAACTGCTGCCATTAGAGAAACTCGCAGAAAAGTTGTACTGAAGTGGTTTTAATTTTGGAAGAACAAATGTCAAAATCATATCCTGGATTTTTTTCGATAAATTGCTGATTACTGGTTAATTAAATACATATATTTTTTTAGCCAAATTGGTCATCTGATGGTCTCCTTACATCACCAGCTTTACATCATACATCTAAAAACCACTAGCTCTGTCTGGAATCACATCCTTCTTTAGAATATAGTATGTGAAACTGAGTATGCAAGCAAGTAATTTGTCCAAATACTTAGTATGTGACATGCAGTAGAAAAGTTCTACTAGATCTAATACCCCCGTCTGGATTTCGAAATATAAGTATGATGTAGACTTCCTATCCTATGAGGCGGCAAGAAAGAAAAGGAGGGAAGTGGTGGCTTAAGTGTTGGACTACCCATTCAAAGACTGTGGGTTTAATTCCCAGCTCCACCACTGCTGGGCCTCTGAGCCCTTAACCCCCAATTTCCCAGTTGTATAAATGAGATAAACGTAAGTCGTAACTCTGGATAAGGACGTCTGCCAAATGCCATAAATGTTAAGACGACTTGTCATATGTAAAATTGGTGTAAAGCTGTGATGCGGCACTTTTCAAGTGCTTTAGGTAAAGAAAAAAAACATTGTTTTTGCTCAAAAGTTACATAATAAAATTATTAGAGTTAAACATTTTCCATTTTCAAATTTGCACTACTGTGATGTCATGTGGCAACGTCAACATGGCGGATATAGTACGTCCGAATTTTATTCATACTACTCATAACCATACTATATAGAATGTACTTTTTTAACAGTTGGGAAGTGCATACTGACATAAATTTAGTACTTAGTTAAGTAGTATGTGAATACATGAGCTCAGAAAGACTCTGATTGGCTAGGAGGAAAAGTTGCATCCTTTTGCATCCATGTTATAATCTTTTATTTAAATTTGATGTTCCCTGAAACGCATTCCTGTCGAACATATTCCATTTTAAATGCATATTTGTCACATGACGCATGGCTGAGTTTGGATAATATCACAGGTTGGCGAGGTCACAGCACACTGATGAGTACTTTGGCATCGTTGCTGAACGCTGGATTTGCAAGAGATGCAGAAGTCATCAGGATTTAGAGCTCAAGGGAGATGGGGCTGCCAGGCAACATGGATCCCTACAGTATTTGGCTGCAACCCATGACTAAGCTGTGTGTATGTGTGTGTGTGAGAGAGTGAGAAAGAGAAAGGATGGTAGAGTCTCTATGAAAAAAAATCAGGTATGGGGTGAAAGAATGCAAGTGTGTGTGTTGTGTGATTTTGTTCATGTGGAGGAACAGGTGTATGTTGGTGTGTGATTTTGTGGGGGGTATACCAGGCATCCAAGCAGGTTCATCGGCTGTCCAATTTTATACATTGCACACTCACATTGAGGACAATCTCTCCTGGATTAATCCACATGAACTATAATATACTGGAACTTTAGAGTATATACATATAATCTAGTCAAAAGTTTGTGGACGCCTCACCGGCACATTTCATTGAAAAGTCTTTGTATGTTGTAGCGTTACATTCCAGCATGACAATACCCCTGTGCACAAAATCCCTGATCTCCATGGAGACATGCTGTGTTCTGGATGTTATAGAGTGGAAGAACTCTCATGTCCTGTACTGATAAATATTAAGATCATTTATTAAGCATGTTTTTTACTTTTCATTCTGATCTTTTCCTTTCTTTACACATACACAGATCTACTTTAAGGTCAGATCCATTCTGTAATGCAGGAACCCTGAGGAACTCTAAGGTCAAGTCACCCTGTTCTAGATATTCCTCTTTATCTGTCAAATGTCATGTCACAAATTCGGTTTCTTCTAGCCTACTCCTGTTTTATCTTATTTAATAAGTAGATGTTTTTCTTTATCCTCACGTACATCCTGATTATTCTGGGTATAAATACGTGGACTCTGTCACCAATAAAATGGAAGACTTTTCTTTGTACACTTGTGTCTAAGTGAATACTTTTTCAGCGCTGGGGCGAGATAGCAGCAGCAGAACTCTCTAACTCCTAGATGTCAAAATCAGATTTCAGTTGACCCGAGAGAAATCTTATCAGTTTCTTGGGGGCTCGTCCGGGATTTCCAGGCAGAGGTAAGACGGTTTTTATTTTCTTCCTCCGTGTTGAAATCCCTGTTATCTCAGTTGACAGTTTATTTGTTCACATTTGGATTGCAGTTTTTCTGTAAGGGTAAGTTCTTAGGAACCGCCAACATGTGAACCGTATTAGAGTCAAGTGAAAGAGGCTGATTTCGTTATCCTAACTTTTACGTGGCAGGTTCTATTCCTTGTTTTCCTCACTGGTGTGTGAGAGGTTATCTTTCCGTGTTAAGGGACCAGCGTCCTGATTCTGACTCCACCCCTTTAGACTGAACATCTTTGGTATGAACTTGAACATGAACCCCAGACCTCCTCACCTCAATATTAGTGTCTGGTCTCACTAAAACTATTATAGCTAAATGATCAAATTCACACAGCCACATGACCCAATCTAGTGGGAAACCATTACGGAAGTGTGGAACTGAATTTAGAATGTAATGTTATAGATAACATATATAGATAGATGGTCGGTTGTTCTAATATATTTATTCATAAATATAATTGATTTGGTATACATTGTATTTAGTAATACAGCAACTTTTCATAAAATTTATATTATTTTTTACAACATTATGATGAATATGTTGTCACGTTTTTATAGTGTATACAAGCATCCAGAGTGGGTAATGACCCTCATTTGTCATCGTTCATTATAAACTCCAGCTTGAAGTAACAATATTTTAATATTTACACTTAAAACTACTATTTTTTTGCATTAAAGCTCCTTTTTACAGCCACCTGTGCTGCAGAAATATATATCTATAAATATTATACAGATAAATAGGCACACATCAGACAGGACGATGTAAAAAAAAGATTAATAGAAAGTTCCTAATCTATTCGCCCTTATTTTTAAAAATGCCTTTCAAGAAAAGTCTGTGCTGCAGTTTAGTTCATCTGACCTTAATATAGCCGCATATTAATAAACCTGACACGATACATTACATTAGTGCAGACATACTGTACAGAGAGCAATGTGTTCATTGCATATGTGAAGCTATTGTTTTTTAATAGAGAAGTAAATCCAGTATTTGCAATTTTAAAAAAATATATATAAAAAGTGTCTTTGTTAAATAAAAGTGTTAATAAGGTAAACAACCTGTTAACAAATGAAAAACTTTAGAATAATTTTAACAGCTATAAAAATCCTTATTCCACAAATGAGGTTGTAGCTACTTTTGAAAAAAAGTATATAAATTAAAGCAATTCAAGTTCAACTTTATGACCACAAGATGACAACATATATCATATATATCTATCGGTGAATCCAATATCACAAAACCGATATCTGGTAATCAAAATACCAAGAAAAATACCTCTAAAAACGATTATTGGCCGATCTTTATTTATAAAATGGAGAAATGTGTAGGGTTGATCATATGACAGTATTTAGAATTACATCAGCAGTTATTAGGTACAAATGTACAGTATTTACTAGAGGAAAAGAGAGGAGTTTAGGGTAAGGGTACTTCCAACAGAAGTAAAAAAAAGTGCAAAATTGAGGCACAAGAACAATTTAAAAGGTTTTTGAGAACATTCTTATTCTCTTACATTCAATTATTCATCTTCTATACCCACTTATTCCTTAATTGGGGTCACAGGGATCTGCTGGAGCCTATCCCAGCTGTCTCTGAAAGGGCAAAAGGAGGAGGGGTACACCCTGGACAGGTCGCCAGTCCATCACAGGGCCACACTCGCTCCTATGGGCAATTTAAAATCATTGATCAACTTAACATACATGTTTATGGACTGTGGGAGGAAACCGGAGAACCCAGAGTAAACCCAACAGTGCTAACCACTAAACCACCGTGCTGCCACATTCTCTCACATAATCAACAAAATAATAATAAAAAGTATTTTAGAGAAATGTTCCAAATTTTAGAGAAATGTTCCAAAATCTGCACTAAAACCTTCTGATGTATCCATATTGTAAAGGGAAGTAGACTTGAGAGTGGGAGTTAACAAGGAACTTAGAACCAAACAGACCGGTTTATTTACACAAAGAGAACAAAAGCAGTCAAAGGCTGGAATCCAGCAAACTTTTAAAGTCTTTAGCATTAACGAAAAACACAGAGAGCGTAGGGTTCCCTAGAATACGGGGATTTCAGAAGTCTATTTAAATCTCATGAGAAAACTTGGAGAACACAGGAACCTAAAAGTCCTTAGATACTTGCAAACGCTGAGAATTGGACATGTAGAAGCTTGGAAACATGAAGACGGGGAAGTGAGTCCTTTCTCCTGAGGTTTAGACAGGATGATTGTGAACTTGAGTGCGGTTCGTTTAAAGAGAGTGCTTGTGATTGGGGAATGTGCGACAGGTATGAGTGATTAATATTCAGGAGAAAGTGAGCGGTTAACTGTGGAGGAGCGTGCCGTGTCTGTGATGCATATTATATAGGGTGTATTTGTTTTTACTAATTATTGTGATAAATCTTCAGAAAGACAGTTTTGCAAATAGTGTGGAATATTGACCCATTAAACTGAAGCGTGATTCACACCTATGGTGTCAGTGATGACAAAGCCTATGAATACATGAACTTGCTAAGAGTCTGGGGATGAGAATTGGTGTGAAAACGTAAATAATTTAGCACCTTAGTTGATTGTATCAATGTTCTCTGTTTCAGTTTAGGAATGGTTCTCTATTGTTTTAAGAAGGTTCTGGGATAGCATATAAAATAGCTTTTATGTGTCTTGGAATTGTAATATACATTTACATTTTTTGGCAAATAGCAGATGCCTTTGATGACGATGATCTTCTAATCAGCAACACCTTAAACCACTGATCTACCACTTTTACATAATATACCTTATAATAGATCATATGGGAACTATTGGTAGTTTTGCTTTTTTATTCCTTCCTAACTTGCGCTTGTAAATTTATAAAACCATCTGTTAAGTTTGTCCCGACACTCTTCTGTAAGTTATGATTGATGGGTCAGGAACTGTAGTGACATTTCTGAACTTCTGTGCTGCAAGTCAGTCAGTCTACAATAACATCAGAAAATAGCAGCATTATTTCAATCTAACCTAGTGACCTTTAGAGGGGCTTAAATGGACTCAACATTTTTATCCATTCGGTTGAATACACCCTGTCTAGGGTCAGTGAGTTTGACATATTTAAAAAAAAACGTGACAATTGTGCTAACATATATCGACATCTAAAATACAAATATGGAAGAGACCACTAGCTAGGATGTCGTTGGAATTATCATGGCCAATTGTTGAGGAATTCATTTACATGTAATGTTAAATGGGGAACGTGGTAGCAAACTGGATAAGGTGTTGGACTGCTAAATGGAAGAACAGGGTTCGAATTTCAGCAACACCAAGTTGCCACTTCTTGGCGCCTGAGCAAGGTTGCTCAGTTGTATAAAATTGATAAATGTAAGTCACTCCAGATAAGGGTGGCCACCAAATGTGTATGCAAATGTTAAATAATTTAGCTATTTAATTTTTCTATTAATGAAACCTTCAGCTTCGATAAGAAGTATTGTGTTTTCAAGCATAGAAGTTAGCTAAATTCTGTATCATCGACTAAGTCATGTGTCAAATTATACTATTATATACATTACAGAATATTTTAACTGGAAATTGGAGGCTTGTAAAAAGTTAGGAATAGAAAAAAAATTGTTTTATCTGTCAGTTCTTATTCTGAGGTAACCAAGGCCCACGATGATACATGGTGGGGGTAGTTGTTAAGGGTATGCCTTTTATCAGTTGGATATTTGGGAAGATATCCCGAATATACAATCTGGCTCACATTGTTAGGACTCTGGGTTGGAGGATTGGGGTTCAAGCATCACCACTGCCAAGCTGCCATTGTTTGGCCCCTGAGCAAGACCCTTGGCTCTTCCTGCTTCAGGGGCACTGTATTCTGTATCCTGTTTCAGGGGCACTGTATTCTGTATCCTGTTTCAGGGGCACTGTATTCTGTATCCTGTTTCAGGGGCACTGTGTTCTGACCTTAACCATCTAGATTTTATTTACTGATTTTGTTTGCCTAAGGGCCAACTTACATTTACATTTACAGCATTTGGCAGACGTCCTTATCCAAAGCAAACTTACAGTTATCTCTTTTATACAACTGAGCAATTAAGGGTTTTGCTCAGGAGCCCGGCAGTGGCACCTTGGTGGTGCTGAGAAACAAAACCCAATCTTCCAGTAAGCAGTCCAGCACCTTAATTACTGCACTACCACCTCCCCATATTTATATTTACATTTCTGGCATTTTGGCAGACACCCTTTTCCAGAGCAGCTTATTAGAGCAAAATATATTTTTTTAACATGAGCAGTAAATAAGCCTAGGGCCTATTACTGACAGCGTGGTGTCCCTGGGGACTAAACTCATGATGTACTCTTAACACCTTACCACTAAGAAAAGAACATGCAACATGATGTTGTGCAGTCGTTATAAAGCAGTGGTGTAAATGCAATAGGCCGTATGTGAGAGCTTAAACTGAATATGTGGATACCTGTATGTGTGGTTGTGTAAAAGTGTTGGATAGTTACCTTTTCATGAAACCAGACGAAGGAATGCTGGCAGATTGAATCCTCTGAAGCAAGGTTGTGTGTGTGTTCCGCCTGCATAAAAGGGCTTTGCCCACTTTTAGCCTTTTTGAGTGTGGGTGTGCTGCCTTTTTATTGCCGTTTAAGCAAGCCATGAGTAGGCCTACACACACATCTGAAGTAACGGATATACAAACTATTTGGCTGGTATGGAATGGAGTGGGAGTTTCGGTTTCTGCTTTATTTTTATATCATAGGCTTTGAGTGGTGGGATCAACTTCAACCTCCACATATAAACCTTCAGCTAGCACACAAAGCAACAGACCCTAACTAAATAGCTTCATCTACAGATTAACAACCGTCTCATGATTTGCCAATAAAAAAGACCATATAACCGACACATTTTGTAGTAGGAGTTTAGCTGATGGTTGAACAATAGATGTAAGAGCGAATAAATAAACATTTAATATAGCTGGTTACAAAGAGATAAAACAGTTGTGGGTGTTTTGTGGTGTATTTCCACCGTATAATGGATATCCAAGGTTTCCCAGTTTGTCATTATCTGTATGAAGTTTTGAATGTTCTCCCTGTTCACATGTTTGCATTCTTAAAAAGAGACTCTGACTGCTTTTTCTGTATTGTAATCTGTAAGTCAGTTGTTGTTGGTTATGATATATTCTCAGCCACAGACGTTACACCACGGATCGCTGGCTGAACGTCTGATGCATACAGCACATTTCGCTGAAACACTTCAGGAGTTTGGAAGGTCGTTCTCTGATTGGTTAAAGTGTACAGGATTTCTCGGAGACATGTGTGTCCCGTTGTTTAACACTCTACCTAAAAACAACCCATAGTCTGGTCTCTTATTGTTGTGATATTTTAACCCGCTTAAACATAATGTGACACAAAACCACTGTTTGGTTTGATGACTAAGGCCCACCAAAGAGGACATATGACTGCTTCACCTGTCAGTCATATTTCCTTTTGAGTGGGCCATGGTATTGGGATTTACTTGGGACTTACATTTGCATTTCTTGAATTGTGGAAGGCGTCCTTATCCAGAAAAACTTTGTCATTTGTTACCCAATCAGAAAGTCTTGATCAGAGGCGCAGCTGTGGCAACTTGGTGGTGCTGGGAATTAAAAACACGGTTTTGTACTCAGCAGTCCTACACCTTAAACACTGCAAACCATTTGTACTGTTTTGACAGCACATTTGAATTTATGGACTTGTCTTCCAAACTCAATACAGATAACACACCCAACCCTTATCACTATTTATAACAGTATATTGTACCACAAAGATTGTTTGCACATGACATAACTGCTTTTTTTATGAGAGGCCTCTGGTGTGCCGGAAATATTTTTTTTATATAAGAATTACTAGCAAGAACTAAAATTGCCTATGTTTTGCATTGTCCAAAAAACAAAAACGGTTGTTATTGTTGAGCTTCTTGCTATTGAGGTTTTTGGTCCATCAACTGATAAAAAAAAATGAATGCAAAAAATGTCTAGCTTTGCTGGGGACTAGTTTTGGGTCCCATCCGCCAATTATTTGTTTCGGGAGTTGCTTAAACCGACTTTGGAATATAATAAGAGGTCGAGTCTGGCAATAGACTGCAGTCGTCTGAAGTTCACACACACTCATTTTCTTAAAGCAGCTAAGTTCGGAATATAACAACTGGTGATGGAGAAGAATTGAGAATATCAGTAGAGACAAAAACACACACGACCCTCACATTCAATCAATTTATACACTCCAAGAAGAGAAACCAACAGATACATGATGTGATAAGTTTTATGTGACTAAAAAAAGTGCTGATATCAGTGTAGAGGAATTCCAGCTCCAACCTGAGGAAACATCTTACAGTAAATTTCACTATAATGACTATTTAATGGTGATTCTGACACTATGGACACTTTACTCTTACCGTAATTACTATAAAAATCTCACACATTCACTTCTTTTTTATGTAGTTGTAATTGTTAGTATTTTTTTCTGGATTTAGGATTTTAATTAGATCCAAAGAAACTAATAACTCACTACTGAAGTAATCTCATAATTCCAGACTTTAATACTCTCTTAATCAAGGAACTTAATTAATTAATACTTTTACTGATATTTGAGTCATTATTTTTATAAGTAGTTGTACTTACCTCTAGCTTTAACCTTACTTTGCTGTCTAGGTACCTGATCTTATTTTTTCCTTTATTTGACATATGTGAACCCCCCACGGAATTTTGATGCTGCCATGTTAGGTAGAACACCGGTGGAACGCATCAGGTTGTCTCTGCAGAAATCATACTTTAATTACAGTAGGGTTGTCATTTCTTTAGGTATATATTTTGGGTCTACTGAAGCAGTCATTTGAAATGAATGCCTTACCAGTACAGGTGTGTATGTCTCATATGCTTGCCGAATGCAAGCGTTTATTGTAGGCAGTGTGTGTGTGATGCGACGTGTAATACCTGCATTCTGGTGATACCGAGTTTCTTTTTTTTCCCCCAGCTGACATTTAATTATTCGCTGGCTGGGTGCCTTTTCTTTGCACTTCGATATCTGCATCTGTTTCGCACGGTCCCTGTAGCGTTACCTTCCAAGCTTTTGCAATCGTTACTCACAAACCATGCAGAACCACGTTCTCCTCCTCCCCCCTTTCCCCGTAGCCCACACACTCTCATGAATGCATTTATTTAAGTTCAACCATTGTAGACATATTTCATTTTCTATTCAGCATCTTTGACCCATCCCTGTCACAGCCTGTGTTCCTCAGAACAGGTCTTAGCTTTGGGATTTGGCACGGTCATACATAAATAATGAAATCCAGTCTTGGTGTCCAGTGATTCTGAAATTTTCTTCATTCTCAAGCTTCTCAATGCTTTAAGCTATGTACACACACACACAAACACACATACTATCTCAGTCCACATTGTTCTTCTCCTGAACATTTGATAGACTGTATAAACAGAGATACTGCGAGCATAACCGAGTGTTGTAGCCCTCCGAAGCAGTATGGTTAGAACTTCTGCATGTTGTCAATATTTGATGACGCAATCAGCGAGATGAGGCAGAGCCTGTTTGCTTGTGTTTAAGAAATGTAAACTTGAACTGTCCACTTGTGTCTTGTTTTCTGCCCTTACACACCTGTGGGTTCTAAATTTTTTAACGCATTAGTAAACCACAGATGCTGCTAGCTTGGTTTATTGTTCAACATTCCAGTCTCGATGTCTGTGTTTTTATAAAATAGAGGTCAAGTGACAAATTATTGCATGCTGCAGGCCCACAAAAACCAAATGCTGGTATGTACAATTGTAAATGGGGAAAAACTGGCAAACAGGAAAAACTGGCAAACAAACTGAGCCCAGAATCGCATAGAACTGATGTGACTCCAATCAATGATAGTTTCTGGTCTATGGTTTATAATTCTGTATCTGCGTGTGTTCTGGCCCTGTGATGGTTTGACTGACGACCTTCCAGGGTCCAGGTTTTCCTCCTGCCTTTTGCCCAGTGTGTTTGGCCCTGTGATGGACTGACGACCTGTCCAGGGTGTTTTCCTCCTGCCTTTTGCCCATTCTTTCAGAGACGGCTGGGATAGACTCCAGCGGATCCCGGACACTGACTTACTGGGAATAATATAAGCAGGTATAGAAGATGAATAAATGAATTAATAAATAACAAAAGGGATGGGATAATTTCCAATCTGGCAACCTGGTTGATCACGAATAGATACTCGAAAGCTTAATAATAACGTATAGCTTAATAACTAACGCTTAATACTAGATCACTTACTTAATACTTACCACCTTACTTGACCCCTTAACTTAATGATTGCTATCCAGATGTGAAGAGACTGAAGAGACTTTAATCAGCAAAACAAAAAATTATTTCTAAACCGAATCACTGAATGTGACTTTAACTGCATTATAAAACCATGTATAAGTTCTTTTTCATATATAGGAAATTTAACCAGATAGCAAAGAGTTTTTTCCCATAAACAAACATGCAGATCATTGATATATGTTTTAAAAAGATCATAAGCTCCGCCCACTATCTAATTCTTGTGATATCAATAACTCTTTTTTTAGAAAGAGCTACATTTATCGTTCTTCTTTAAATTCTTACTCTAAATAGTTCGAAAAAAAGGCATATTTTTTAAAATAAAATTCAACATTCCAGTGCCCTCATATTTAATAAGGTTGTAAATAAACTTGTCACATCTAGTTAATGCAAATTTTTTAAATAATCCTTAAAATGTCAAGGTTTTATTCCAAATCCTCATCCGTGAAGTTCTTTCCGACACCGTGATGCTGCACTCCAGTGCCAGGATGTGAATCTGTGCTGCACTGACTGTGCTTGTGTAGATAGGGGGTGTGATAATTAGGGCTAATTTTTTTATTTGTGGCTTACCTAATGAGGAAGATCCACTGTGAATGACATGAGGAATTTCTAGAAAGTTCCAAAAAGACCACAGGGGGTATTTATCTTACACTGACACCGAGTCAAATATTACGGTTTTTTGGTGGAAACAATAGACAAAGGACTAATGCTAGATCATGTGTGTGTTCATGTAATTATAATCATGCTGTGTGTATATTAGGACATTTGTCTCTGTTCGCGTAAGACATTCTAGAATTTAAGTTGATTGTCGTGCGCTGATTGTCATGAATTTGACTTATTAGCAAACCCCTAATTACTGCTAGTGCTACAATTACTGATAATAAATAAATAAAAATGATTTATAACACAACAGGTATAGTGTGAACCACAAAAGTGGGGAAGTGGTGGCTCACGGTTAAGGTGTTGGATTACCAATCCGAAGATTGTGGGTTTGATTCCCAGCTCTACCAAGCCACCACTGCTGGTCCCCTGAGCAAGGCCCCAATCGCCCACTTGTATAAGTCACTCTGGATAAGGGTGTCCACCAAATGCTGTAAATGTAATTGCTATAGATGTTAAACACTGCTTTTTATGGTTAAATTAAAAGCATTTTTAAATCAACATCTGAGTAATTTTCTAACTTGTTAAAGGTTAAGAAACTTCCACAAATACCGTATTAACGGCTGAGTACATACTGACTCAAATTCAGTAGATACTGAATCTATTACATTAGGTACTATTAAAAATGCATTTAGTAGTTTGTAGTGAATCAAATTGGGTAGCTACTAAAATGTATGAAGTGGGTCATGAATCATATACAGTGGATACTTAATTGTATGTGGTAGGCACTAAATCAAATGACAGAGGGACTGAATCAAATGATAGAGGCACTGAATCAAATGCGGTATGTACTAAATTAAATCAGTTAAGAACTAAACTGTATGCAATACAAATTGAATAATATGCACTACTGAATCGATTGTGATAGGCATTGAATCATGTGGTACAAACTGAATCGAATGCAGTGCATACTGAATTGAATTGGTTAGACTTTAAGCTCTATATATACGTACCGAATCAAATGTGGTAGGCACTGAATCAAATGCGGTACAAACGGAATCAAATTGGGTAGGCACTAATTGGGTATGCAGTGGTTCAAATGCAGTATGTACTGAATTAAATCGGGTGAGGACTAAACTGTATGCAGTAGGTATTAAATAATAAGCAGCGGGTACTGATTTGAATGTAGTAGGTACTGATTTAAATGTGTTACGTACTGAATCTAATTGGTTAAGCACTAAGCTGTATATACAGTATAGGTACTGAATTATAGGCAGTGGATACTGAATCATATGTGGTAGGCACTGAATCAAATGCGGTACAAACTGAATGAAATTGGGTAGGCACCAAACTATATGCAGTGGGTATTGAAAAATGTGCAGTGGGTATTGAATCGATTGTGGTAGGCACTGTCTTAAATGTGGTACATACTGAATCTAATTGGTTAGACACTGAGCTTCATATATACGAAGCTAAAAATAAAGGATTCCTACACAACGTCCATATTAGTGTAAACACGGCCTATAAGAATTTCGTAATTCAAATATTATAATGAAAAAAAAAGAATAAAAGCTTCACACAGGATACCAGCTTACTTCTCTTCTTTGATTGTGTGTGTGTGTGTGTGTGTGTGCTGAAATGATGTTGTTAATGGGGGATACCATCACATATGAAGAGTGGGAAGAGTGCTTCGAATTTTTCTTCCTGGCACCGACAGACACCTGCGGCGCAGGATGTAAACAAAGCCGCATATATATTTATACGTATATGTGTGTGTGAGTGTGTGTGTCTGAGGCAGCGCACCAGGATGGAGTAAAAAAAACTAATTACCATCGCACACTACTATTCCTCTACCTGTCATCGTTAGCAGGTGTGGTCCATGGGAGGCCCTTTAAAGCAGCTTCATGTGTCTGTACTTCATTTATCCATATTAAGGCTTGTATCGCTGTTTATTAGTTATAAAAGAGGCTGTAACACAAACTGTAACTAACAGAAGTTCTCACTAGATGAAAAAAAAGATAAAAGGAATGTAAAAAGCACGTCAGTCGATGACACTCCAGCCATTCAAAAATAGGGAAAAAAACACCATGGCACTGCACCACGCAGTCTTCTTCTTGCTTGGAGTCAATATGTTTAAAAGCGTCTTCTACTTTAAAACGTTTTCACTTAATGGATGTGGCAGAGTTACTGTCTTTCAGCACATATAACTACTTTCTAAGAGCGGGTAATGAAAGGTTTCCGCTCAATCGTTCCAGTCAGTATTTTTTTTGCTGTGACTGTAGATCATCAGATTAGATCACTTTTATAATCCAATACCGATCAACAGATGATAGTAAAAATATAGGAATAAGAATATAAGAATTTTGGGGGATGTAAGAGAATAAATAACAATGTTTAAAAATAAACTGGGAATTTGCAAGATTGCAGGTTAGCCTATAACAGGGATCTTAATTGTAGTTGAAATATAATGTTATAATCTTCTTCTTTTCCTTTCGGCTGTTCCCTTTTAGAGGTCGCCACAGCGAATTATCTGTCTCTACCGAACCCTATTCTCTACATCCTCTTCTCTCACACCCACTAACTTCATGTCCTTGTTTATTGCATCCAAATACCTCCTCTTTGGTCTTCCTCTTTACCTTCTGCCTGGTAGCTTCATTTCTAACATTCTCCTACCAAAATATTCACTATCCCTCCTCTGGACATGTCCAAACCACCTCAATCTGGCTTCCCTGACTTTCCCCCCAAAACATCTAACATGAGCCGTCCCTCTGATGAACTCGTTCTGAAATATAATGTTGTAATAATAAACTATGTCTATTCTGGTCAGAATGTATTTTTAAATCTTTCTTGTGCTTGTCAGCTAATCGTGCCATCAAATTATACCCTGTATGAATACACTGACTGAGCAAACATTTGGGTGACATAATTAAAAGAAAACACTTCGCATACACAATCATTCTTAGTCATTTAACTCAAGAGGGAAATTGTTCAGGCTATGGAAAGCCAAAAATGTCATTTAGAAAAAAAATGGGTATTAGTTTGCTTGCAGCTTATGACCTAATATGATAATACACAGTACAACATTCATTTGTGACTAATTTAAATCAAATTAAGTCAAAAGGTACAGAAAAATTAGAATAAAAAAATATATTCTGTGTGTATTGTATATAAAGTGTGTGTATATATAAAGTAACTGCAATAAAATATAAAGATCAGTTTTGCCTGTAGTAGATTGTGCTGTAGTAGGTTCTGGTGTGTGTGTGTGTGCGTGTGTGTATGTGAGTCCGGTTTCATGTGTTCTCCTGGTTGAGGGTTCGAATGGCCAAAAGAATTTGATGTTGGGATCCTGTATACATGTATATACAGTTTATATAGATTTCCCCAATTTTCTAAATAATTCAAATCAATTTCTAAAATTCCCAGAAATTCCTTAAGTTTCCAACTTGGAATATTTCCAAAATTCCCAAGTTGCAGTTCGCATGAAAGGTTCTGGAAATTTACCAGAAATTGTTGGCCCTAGCAATGGGTGAAGCTATATATTATACCACAGAATTTAACCAATAGGAAAGGACGAACTAACTAACATGCGATCAAAACCAGGACATTACTTTTATTCTAATGATCTATTAAACCTAGAACATTTTAAAGTTTCACTAATCATCACTGAAATAAATTACTTTATTTTTGTAATAAAAAAAAAGCTTACTTTTCCTGTTTACAGGATCCCATGCAATTTAGATGATGCAGCTTTTATAGTGGTGAGTGTGTGCATTTTTGATAACCTATAATGGACGCTTTATGGAAAAAGACGTTTTAAGGAGTCCGTTAAATATTCATATTGTAATGATTGTTGATCTTAAGGTAAAGTGTAGATATTGTTGGCAGGAATGGACAAAACGCAAAGTCATCACAAGGTTTTAATAATGTTTTATGTTATTTATATCGAACAAATGATAAGGCAAAAGACACTTTAGATATGTTTCGGGTTTTTAGCTTTAAAAAACTAATTCGTTACACAAGATGAAAATAAATGAATGTCTAATCAAATTAGCTTGTAATTATCCATCCATCCATCCATCCATCCATCCATCCATGCATCTTCTGTACCAGCTTATTCCCTGATTCGGGGTCACAGGGATCTGCTGGAGTCTATCCCAGCCATCTCTAAAATTATACTCTTAAAAGTATAAAAAATTAACTATTATATGCTGTAATAACATTCTGATAGCCCAGAGTCACATTTAAGCTTATGTAAAATAAATAAATGCATAACTTCAAGAAAAGATGAAAGCTTTACTGTACATACGTTAAAGACGTAACAACGCATGAGACGCAACATATTAAAAAAAAACAAAATCAATTATACTCGTGTATTTTATTACGTAAAAATGTTAAAACATTCAGTGTTTAATTCATTTTAATTTTTTTTGATATATAATAAATAATTCAAAATTGTATAAAGGAGCATATAACAAACTTTCTGAAGGTTACGTCGGCCATGTTGGAAAATTTTATCCATTTTAATTAATTAGGTATTTTATTAATTATGTCGGATCTTTAAGCTTTTTCCGTCTACTATGCATCCTACTACAATACTATAATTCTCTGATATACTTTTAGCCCATTGGCTATAAAAAAAACTGTTCTTTTTCTGATTTGCTATACACAAACTTCAGGAAGTCATGTGACATTTGGGCTGCTAAACCAGTTTTGTAATTTAGTTTGGTTTCAATACATTTTCTGGATTAACCTAAACTTCTTTGTGCTTTGAAATGAATAAATTTGAGGAGGAACTGGTAGTGCGGTAGTCAAAGACTACTGTTGAAATGCTAATTGGAAGGTCACGGTTTGATTCCCAGCATCACCAAGCTGCCAGCAATGGGCCCCTAAGCAAGGCTCTTAACCCCCCAGTTGCTTAGTTGTATGAAAGAGATAATTGTAAGTTGCTCTGGATAAGAACGTCTGCTAAATGCTGTAAATTCAAATGGTTATTTTGCTTTTATTAACTAAAAGTATTATTTGTTTCTTTATTTCTGGCAACCTTGTTAATGTCAATGTTCAGTGCTGATGATGTTAATTAAGCAATAAGTTTTCATGCCAAACCTCTCCAGAAGACTTCTGATGACTGCTGCTCAATCTCAAGATGAAACAGAACAAGCTGAAGTATTTGGAGAAATGTGGAGGACAGGGATTTGGGTCATGGCCAGATTCGAAGACGCAGCGGGTCATCTTTCGCAAACAATGAGCATATCACAGCGAGGCATGCCATCTGTTTCAGGGAGTGGAGGAGAGAAAAGCCCAGGCCATCGCAGTGTGTGTCTGTGTGTACATCGGCTTATAAAGACGTTCATGCTGGAGACTGAATCCCAACTGGGGAAAGTAGCAATTGGGACAAAAATTTGACAAAGAATAAATAAAAATCAGGAAAACGAGTGTTATTAAGAATTTGTTGGGTTGGTCGAAAAAATATGTTTCACTAGAAAAGTTAAGATGTGGAATTAAAAGAAGGAACCGTTTTAAGGAATGCGTTAAAATACTGATAAAAACGGTACTATTGTAATATTTACTCTTTAAGTAACAGGGACATTTTCATTCCCTAGGGTCAGTGGTGGCTTAAGTCCCACCCCCGGTAAGGTCCTTGAGCCTTCCTGCTCCAGGGGCTCTGTATAATAGCTGACCCTGTGCTCTAACCGCAAATATGGGATATGTGAAAAAAAGAATTTCAATGTGCTGTAAAAAAAGTATATGTGACAAAATAAATGCATAAAATTCATTCATCTTATATACCCATTTATTCCCTAATTCTGGATGGCAACAGTGAGGCAAGAGTGCTAACCACTAAGCCACTGTACTGCCCAACAGGGACACAGCAATATTCAATCAAATTTTACCATGGGAAACTTTGCAGTAAGCAGAAACAAATCTCAACAGATTGCTTGGTGGGAAGTAGTAGCTTAATATTTAAGGTGTTGCTCTGTTGCTCTGTAATTATGGGTTAAATTTAAGGCCCTACTAAGCTGAGCAGGGTTCTTAACCTTTAACTGCTTAGATTGATTTAAAAAGGAAAGTTAAATGTAGGTCTGCTGGATAATATCGCCTGCCAAGTGGCAGAAATGTAATCAAGCACATTGTGCACATTAACCCCAACAACACATCATTAAAATAATGGAAGAGGAAAAGTTGTTCCTAAATTGTTAATGTGAAAAAAATCTTTGGTCATTGGAACAGGGTGCAGACCCCATGAGACCACCAGAGGGCAACCCGGAGGCTTTTGTTTCTTTGGTTATGTTAGCCGTGTGTTATGTTTGTTTATATTGTCTTTGTCATATGTCATTTGAATGTTTTGGTACTTGACAAGTTTGGGCTTTCATTTATAAAGCTAGATACAAAAAATTCTTACCTAAAAAACCATCGTGATAAAAGACTGGAATTTTTCGTATTTTTACGGTAAATTGATCTGTTGATTGACTGAATTCTCCAATGACACAAGAATGGCAGATATTGTGTGCTACATGGCGCCACCTCATTATTGTTTATTTTCCAATACTGCACATTACTTGTATATGACTTCATTAGCAGTTCTGTTCAGGCGCTATCCTAATTCTAAACTAAATGAACCACATAAAAAATAGAATGTTTTTTTCATCTTCTTTGTACTTTTGATAATGGAGCTGTTTTGCCCATCACAGTTTGAGGCTTTGATGATACACATTAACGACAAGTTTCTGATGTTACATAGAAATGTAATTTTTTTATTGCCACCGCTGGACAGCAAGTGACACTGTGCAATGACAGGGTGATTAATGAGAAGAAAAGAAAAGAAAAAAAAAACGCTATACAAAATGAGATTTTATTTGTAATATATTTATGCTTGTACACCAGTAAAATAAAATGCATATCTATAATTCCATCGCAGTCTCGGTGAACAGATAGACAGCATTCCATTGACGGTCGCCACCTGTAAAAATCATGTCGTGACGCAGACGGAATGCTGCATGTATTAGGGAGAAATAAACTTTTTTTTTTCATCTTTACAGAAATACTTAAAAACATAAAAAAAAAACCATAAAAGTAAAACAATGTTCCACTCTATGAAGATTAACACTGGCAAAGGAAATCTTCACCGCACACCTTCGACATTCTTTTGTGCTTTCGGCTCTCTAGTTTCGTTTTTGTTTTTTTTTTTGAAAAAAAGATTTTTGAAATATGTTTTCGGTAGTCACTTTCTGGTCAGTGTAAGCTTTTGCGGGGAAAGGGAAAGAGGACTCTCTCTGCAGTGTTGTTTAAACACGGCACATTTAAAGTTTACATAGAACAAACATTTGGGCACTGAGTTTTTATATACATTAAATCATATGGGTTTTATAAAGGCATCCATTTCTTTAAATGTGTCTTTAGCTTTTATAATTTGTTCATTCTCAACCGTGCATGTTACCCTCGCAACCTGTTCTACAGTCTCTGTCTGTAACGTTAGGTTACCGAAGGTATTTTTGTGCCATTGTCATGAGCAAAACAGATCCGAGATTTTGGTTCTCTGGAAACTAAGACATGTTAAAGGACAACCAGAATACGGGGAACAAAAGAGGACCCAATGCTCTAAGAGTAGATCCATGGCTCTTCAGGCATGATTGATCTGATTTGGGTTTTTTTGAGCACTTTTTCTTCTTTTTAGCTGGTGCAGTTGATGGTTCCATACCCAACAGGTCCGGGTCAAGTTTTTCCAGAGATTGATCTAGGTTGTTGGAAAGGGTTGCCAATGGCCCATCATTAAGACTTACCCCTTGCTTGCTGCGTGTTTCGTTCTTTATTCGTTCTGTTTCTAGGACCTTTGTCTTCGAAATGTTCTCTTTCTCCTTCTGGGGGTTGTTTGTGATTTGCCGGCTGTTATAAGACGAGGGGTCAGGTAAGGTCTTGCTGGAAATGATTGAAGACTTGTCATTATCTGAAAGGCAGCATCTTGGAATACTCTCTCCCATGGGGTCTTCAAAGGACAGAAACTTTCCAGAATGAGAACTGCTCTCGATACATCCTTCTAGGTCATTGCTTTTAAGTCTTTTCAGGTCCTTCCCCACAAGAGTGACTGGTAGGTGGCATTCAAGTTCAGAGCTGGAACCTTTAAAGCGTTTGAACCAATCCCACAGAGGCCTGGCTCGGCAGTCGCAAATCCACTGGTTTCCATTGAGACGTAAATACTGGAGTGATACTAACGGTTCCATTGTTTCACCACTTAACATAGTGAGATTGTTGAAAAATAGAAACAAGGTAGTGAGCTTTCCGAGGTCGTTAAATGCCTGATGCCGTACGTGAACGATACGGTTTTGATGCAAGAGCAAACGGTCTAGGTGGATCAACCCTCTCAGCATGTGATCCGTCACCACTTTGATTTTGTTGTTGTGCAGAAAAAGGTAAGTAAGGTTGGCCAGGTCCACAAAAGTGTCATCGTGCAGGGCTAGAAGGTTGTTGTCCTGTAAGTACAGGTATTGAAGTGAGAACAGTCCACGAAACACACCAATAGGAAGTTCAGACAGTCCACATCTATGCAGGTGCAAAGTATGCAGTTTTGTCAGACCGCGAAATGCAGAGGGACTAATGATCCGCAGGTTACTGTTGTCACCGATATCCAACTCTTCCAGTCTCTCCAGGCCATAGAAGGCCCCAGACTCAATGTGGCTGATGTTATTAGAGTACATCCAGAGAACGGTGAGATTATGCACAGAGCTAAAGCTGGTGGAACGGACCACTGTGAGTTTGTTGCTCTGAAGGAATATCCGCTGACTACGGACAGGGATTTCGGTAGGAATAGAGAACAGGCCTTGCTGCTGACAGGCCATGGTCGGTTTGGGCTCACTGTAGCATACACACTTTGCTGGGCAGCCATTTAACACTGGCACAACGTTCAGCCATAGTACCAGGCAGAAGATTCGGCCTCCTGCAAAAAAAAGGACATACAAGAATGAGTCAGCCTGTGCAAACTGTGCACTATTTACTGTATATATGTATGTATTTATATGTAATGTATGTATGTATTTATATGTAATGTCCCTTAATTATTTGTGTAGAATATTTTTTTTAAAAATGATTTGTGTACACATTCTTAAGACATATTAAGATTTCTTGGCATGGTTAGGCTTCTGATGGGATGGTCCCTGATATCCTCTCCATTGGGAAACATTTTGTTTTAGGGCTCTAATTAGAACTATTCTTAAATATACTCCCTAGAGTTTTTCCCTTGTGTAATTCTATTATTCCAGAAAACAGTTATAGAGAAAGTTTATCCAGACCCATAAAAGCAGACAATTTGGATTCGGTAACAACCTACAAATTTGTTACAATTATCTGCTTCACCAAACAACACGTTCAAAATTGCTGGCTATAGTGTTCCAGTTAGAAAAGCACTACCAGCGGATATTTTCGTCATGGGACTACTTTCCATCTATCAGCCAGTGCAAGCATGAGGACCCCGGCTTTGGGAATGCTGATAAATTAAACATGGAGATGGGCCTGGCACTGAATAAGATAGCAGAACCAGAAGCGGTGGAACTAATCAGATGGCAGAATAGTTGACATTTTAGTCTGTCTGAGGATGGATGAGTGCTTCTCCTTGTGGGTTTGTGGTTAGATCAGTCAGGCAAGTTAAGAAATAAGTCCCTTGATCACGTTAGGTTTTGAAGTGCTGTATTACCATGACATAAAATGTAATAATCTAAGTAAATTATGCAATACAAGATAGGGGTTGGGTGCTAGGTTAGTGCAGTTAGGCAAAACCTTATTACCAAATACAGTTGAGAAATGGAAAGAACAGCTGAAAAGAAAGGTTGAAAGGTTGCAATTGCAAACCTCCCTACTATATAGTATGCAAAAATCAGTTGGTGAGTCGATTAGACTGTCTAAATTCATAGTATGGGAAATAATTCCCAGATGACCTACTATCTTCGCTCGAATTCTGAACAGACCCTGGAAAAGAGGAAATCAATGACGCAGCACTTTATAAGTGCTTAAAGCAGCTTTTAGTACTTCAGGGGAAAACATTGTTCCTTGTGGTTCATCAATCTTTATTTTTTCACACTGTTGTGACAATGTTTCATTTGACAATATTATCCATGCGGATATGGCACATTCAAATTTTATTTGTTCTTCCTAACAATCATACTATATATGGAACTATAAATGTTTTTAGAATGTTAAAACACCTTAAAACTAAATTTTCTACCCTATAATTTTAGCTTAAGAAGTTGGCATTCTTTCATATCTGCAAATGGGCAGAGAAATACAATATGTTGAATAGAGATAGAAGCATGGCCATGTTTCCAGCATCTTGTCAGCCTTCCTGCAGCTTGTTAATGGAGCTTGCTTATGGCTTGACAGCAATCCTGTGCTCCACTCTTCCCTCAAAACCTGTCTTTCCTTCTATCCCTCCTTTCGCTTTCTCACCCCCTTTCTCATCAGCCCGCATTGCCGAAAACCTGTCAGACTTTCACTCTTTCTGCTTCGTGGAGGATAAAAATATTCTAGTGCCAGGCTGTTCTGCGTTAGGCTTCATGAATTCATCAGGCCTATATTTTTTTTTCTCCGCTAGTCATTAGCAGACTATCCACAACCTTACACAAAGCGTAGCCGAGATTTGCTTTCAACTTTCTTTTCTATTTATCTTAGCTGCATACAGCTTCATTGCCTTTCATCTAGTAACTGTTAGAGTTTCTTGAAATGTTATTCACTGTCCTCTAATTATGGGTTTAAAAAAACCCTGCTCTCCTATCTAGCCTCTTTGTCATCAGCCAACCTTGATTATAAAAGGCCATTTGTTTGACATTAGCCACATTATATGTACTCTCCTCCTATCTACTCTCTGTTTCTCTGATCACCACTATCATCCTTTCTCATTTGTAATATTTTATACTGGTTCTATAGATCAGTCAGTTTAGAAAAGAAAAGCTAATGACAAGATAACAATGAGGCAGCTGTCTCCCAAAAGAATTTTTAATTAGATGCAACCAATTTTCTAACTAAATAAGCAAAACTATGCTGGAAGAAGTCTTTTTTTTTTTTTTTTTTATTTGTAACACTTCACTACCAGTTTAAATAATCCTGCACTAATCCCTAAATTAATACTTACTTAAATATGAACTAATGATGAGTTAAAGCTTGGACTCATTTTAAGCTAATGAATGCAAAAAACCTTCATGCTTGATTAAAAAACAACCACTTTAAGTATGTTAGTTAATTAAGTAGCCAATTAGCAAACCTGCTCTATAAAAAAAAACAAATATAAATCATCACACATTGTTTCAATTGTTTAGATAATTTGCATAAAAGAAAAAAACTTTATTGGATGGTACTGGATTTTTGTGTACAACCAATCAGAAACTAGGAGATACTATTTCAAACGAGAGTGAATTGTAGAAAGACCAAATAAATTGGTTGGGGAGTTCTGTCGGTTTCTCCATCTATCCATCCATTCATACCCTCATAGCTTATTCCAGCTGTCATTGGGAAAAAGGCAGGGAGAATCATGGCTTTGTGCAGGACACTCAAGGTCTTCCAGTTTAACCAGAACACAGCATGTCCTTAGGAGCTTTGTGCACAGGGGTATTGTCATGCTAAAACAATTTTAGACTTCGAAGTCTGTCTTTGTATCTTTATAATTTAAAAATTGGTGTATTATAACCAGGGGTGCAGCTAGCAATTTTGGGCCATATGAAAGAATATTAGGCCGGTTCCCTTACCAAACTCTTTCTGCATTAAAGATACCATGACATTACTGCTAGCACTGTTATTAGTAATGAAGCAGATCTCTGGGGGCCCTGAGAATTGTCTTAACTTTCCCCCATACAAACTCTTGTAAAACCTTTAAACATTCATGCATGCAGACATGCATTTGCAGTTTAGAATAACATCCTTGAGATCAGTCTGATTCTGAATTGCCTTCCAAGTATGTCTTTAATTAACGAAAGTATGATGCATAATGATGCTCTTTTTTCTGCGAATTCCACTGCTTGTGTGACAATTTTAGAATGACTCTTAGCATGACGAGGACCTTTCTGACTCATTAAAGGAAAATCTGTGCACCAGCGCTCGGCTTTGCATGGAAACACATTGATTGATGTTCCCTCTCTTTCTCGTTTTCTCTCTCTAAAAATTACCCTGTTAAAGAAATTTAAAGATACCAGCAGCACATTATAAATAAAACAGGACAAAAAATATCTCCAACACACTTCTCTGGTGTCTAATTAAATTATTTGTGAGGACAACAGAAAGAAGATCACTACATAGCCGGCACTTGAGATAACGCTAAGTGCAGAAGAGGAGAGGAAAAGAATAAGAGGGAGGAAGGAAGGGTGGTGGTGGTGGTGGGTGGGTGGGGGGGGGTGGTTCTTGTTGACTTTGAGCAGTGAAGTGTGGCAATCCTTGCTGCCATGTTCATTTGCATGTGTCCCTGCAGAGCGCAGGGGTGAATACGGAAACGGTTCCCAGTTTATCTCCTCCAAAAGAGCACAGCGAAGTGAACTGCCCATTTTCCATCCCGCTATTGTCCCGGTGCCACCGGGGGCATGTCGAAAGGGGGACAATACATGTCCTGTGGGATCATGTTCAGAATGAATGAAAGCCGGAGAATGCAGAGAATTGAGAAACTGCTGATCTCGCTAAGGTCAAGCGAGAAATTAGTAAATTATCTTAGTGATACTAGACAGGGTATAATTTTAGTCAAAAACATAGAACTATTACATCCTGGAATTCAATTTATGCCATATATCAATCTATAAAAATGTGCCCCAAACTAAATATTACTTGCTACTTGTGAAATACTGACAAAAGTAGCCTACTACATCTAAGGTATTAGTTAAAAATTAAATAAAACTTTTATAACGAACCAACTTCAGCCACCGTCACGATCGCAGATGTTGTCATTATATCGTAGAAACGTTCAAAATTCTTCGTAATTTTTCATGTGTTAGCCTGTGATTGGAGCAAAATGTAGTAATAATTCACCAAAATGCTGGTTGGTAAATGACATTAAACACAAAGACGAAGCAATCACGGTCATACGGAAGCATTTCCTCGACCACACGTCTCTGTGAATGGTGATGGCGTCACCTACTGATCCTGGATCTGTTAACGTAACTGTGTGAATGCTCCCTGTGTACATGCTATCTGTTAAAGTGTTGGACTGCTAATTGGAAGATCTTATTTATACAACTGAGCAATTAGAGTTTCAAGGGGCCCAACAGTGGTAGCTTGGTGGTGCTGGGAATCGAACCCACAATAGTAAAAATATCTGTAATTCAATATCAGTCAAACACAACATTAAACCTACATCACGTTGCACCCCCCTCCCCCCAACACACACATATATATATATAAACACACACACACACACACACACACACACCATCACTACATAACCGTGGATTTTACACTTATGCGCAGACAAGACAAGGGCTAAGTTTAAAATTAGCAGTCTGCACGGCAGCGCTGTTGATTTGACACGTCGAGTGTTAAACCCGTCAGCAGCTGCACCTGCAAACGAGCTGCACCGCCGAAAGTCCATGCAAAAAAATTCATGACAGGGTGTTAGAACATAAACTGACTCAGCTTCTGTTTTTAACAAGTTTCTACAATTCATAGTCTATCTATCTATCTATCTATCTATCTATCTATCTATCTATCTATCTGTCTGTCTGTCTATCTGTCTATCTATCTATCTATCTATCTATCTATCTGTCTATCTATCTATCTATCTGTCTATCTATCTATCTATCTATCTATCTATCTATCTATCTATCTATCTATCTATCTATCTATCTATCTGTCTTCTATCTATCTATCTATCTATCTATCTATCTATCTATCTATCTATCTGTATCTATCTATCTGTCTATCTATCTATCTATCTATCTATCTATCTATCTATCTATCTATCTGTCTGTCTATCTATCTATCTATCTATCTATCTATCTATCTATCTATCTGTCTGTCTGTCTGTGTCTGCATGTATGTCTGTCTTGTTTACGTCTGCCTGTTTTTCTATCTTTGTCTGTCCGTCTGTTTTTCTATCTTTCTGTCTGTCTGCTTGTTTTTCTATCTTTCTGTCTGTTTTTCTGTCTGTCTGCCTGTCAAGTCAACTAACCTTTACTTATATAACACTTTTAACAATAGAGATTGAGTCAAAGCAGCTTTACAGAATCAAATATGTCTGTCTGTCTATTTATCTGTCTGTCTGTGTGACGGATTATATTCTTCTTTAATTTTATGTTTATTAGCTCTTTTGTTTGCATTCATACAGAGTCTATCTATCTATCCTGCTTATATAATTAGAATATAAATCTCTCTGCTGATAATAAAAGGAAATGATTACCTTTGCATGCATATTATTTGTGCACATGTTCCTAAGCTGCCTGCTGAGATCTAGATCACAGGAGAATTCGGCTGAATACAAACAAGACACAGCAAGAGCCAAACAGTAAATAACCTTCTGTTAAATCTACTCTTACTGTAGACTTCCTGTTGAGATGTTAGCAAAGCGTCTCATTTCATTTTTATTATTCTAATATCAATCCATTTTCATTGCCGTCTAACTGGAATCAGAGGGTTAATAAATCAGAGACACAGAAAGACGCAGTAATTGAAAGGATTTCAGGAACATGTTCCTTGGCATACAGTCGTTAATCCCACTAACACCAAGCAGAAAAACAAGGAACTCTGTGAGCAATTATTTTTGCCTGATGTCCTTCATTGTACCAGTCCAGCAGATGGCTCATGAATAACAGAGACTTAGGGTTCATACGGAATCATAATAACTCAGTTGGGGGGGGGGGGGGATGAAAATATCTGTAAAGTAAATGCCAGAGCCAACACGTGGGGGTTCCGCGGTACTGGAATTCGAAAATGTCACTCGTGTGTGCACAGTGCTAGCGTAAAGATAAGTCGTATGAATTGATTATTACATGAAAGCTAACACAAACATCGTGGAAATGGAAAAGCCAACTGAATTAAATGCCGTAGTATGGACCCAACGTGATGCAGTCTAGAGACTGACCGATAATCAGTTTATTCGATATTTATCTCGATTTATTTTTGTTTCTTTTCTGATATCGGTTGTGTCAAGACCGCCATTTTGGCATTACATCATAAAGCGAGACGAATCAACAACAGCGCTTACAGTTAGAGTAACTTAATATGCTTTTAATTGCTACATTTTGTTTGTTATATTAACAAATAAAGCACCACACTACAACCTTAACTGTTCAAGGTTAAGGGTTAGGTTTTATTTGTTACCTGATCGTTTACCTGATCAAAGCATTTACAGTTAAGACACTTTAACGTCAATGCAGAAGACAGTGATGACAGTAATGAGGGCACTGCAGACACTCTATGTATACACATAGTTCTATACACAGTATATGTTTATTATTACTTTATTTTATTTGATTTTTATTCTATTTTTTTGTATATTTTGACTTAATTAATTTTTTTTAATTCAGAGAGTCGTAAAGAAGATTTCACTATATGTCGTACTGTGTATTATCATGTATGTGGCAAATAAAGTTTGAATTCGAATTGTTATAAATAAAAATGCTTGTACTGTTAAAATTCTGTCAAAAACAAAATAAGGCAATAAATAACATATTTTGGTTAAATATATGTTGGTTAACATATCTGTAAATTAAAAAAAATATATCAGTGTTGTTCGGTGTTGAAAATTGTATCAGTTGGTCGATCTCACCCTATACTGAATTCCTTCTAGCGTGTATCGAAAAAAAATCCCTCTTTTTTTTTTTACCAAAAAACAGGGTATAAGAAAGAAAAGAACAGAAAAGTACAACCGATAAGAAATAAAGATGATGTTGGTTATAAACCTGACATGAATAGTCGCATTATTTGTGTAACTTCCAGTTGGATTCGCCATCTGGCTCATGGAGTTCTGGTCATCAGTCAACCGTGAATGGCATTCACTGCCTCAGGAATGGTCTCGGACCTATTTGTTGCTGCCAGAATCTATTGTACACTGTAACTGTTTTAAGAACTGTTGGCAAATCAGGCGACTGATTTAGTGTCATCTGAAAGCTCAGCTCCAGAGACTCCTGCTACGGGCGCATATATTAAAACAAATCACAAATATGTGTTACAAATAGGGGGATACAACTCATAACGATGCCAAAGCTTTCCATGCTTAGACTCTGGCTTGTATGCCGCTGCCAAAGGGATCCTGCCTGAAGGCATGATTAATTGTGCCTCATTTGTTATACGAGTCACATTGTCATTTTATTATTGCAAAATATAGCGGTTTCTTTACTTTTTATGCCAGGAAGTGTGTGTTTGGGATAGTGGATTGGGAGGTGAGTTTGTTGGTCATGGGGGTGGGGTTGTCATAGTTGCGTTATTTCTAGAATTTGTTCCATGATTTTGGTGAAGATGCGGAACCCTTAAGTCAGTTTATTATAACAGCAATAAGCATCCATTATACTTTGTAAAGGAATTAAAATTGCTCAGATGAATCGGCATCGCTAAAGAGTTTCGTCGTATTGAAAATCAACCACTAACAATTTGAGCTAGGAACACGGCAAACTTTTCACATCATTCCATAAAAATATTACAACATTTGCACCGTAAAAACCACAAAGGGGCATTAAACCACAATAATCATTGATTTCTTTTTCACTGCCCTGAAAACCTGTAATACGAAAAATGGTGTGTAAGTCTTTGTTTTCGTTTAGCGTTCATGCTGCTTATTTCTGTTACATTTCTAACACATGCTAACAAAACACTTAGGCGAGGCCTTGATGTGGACGTTGAGTTGGGGAAAGTGATTCTGATGTAAATTAATGAAAATAAGTAGAATTGGCTTATGTCTACAGATTTTATAATAAGGGAGAAATGTAACCCTGTCCTAATAATCTTGTCTAGATATTACTATCTACTATTACTTTTACTGGATTGTTGTATGCTTTTAATCATTTAATCATTTAGAGGTCATAGATCCAAGCTAAGATAAGAGAAATGCTAGCTAAGTTGTTAACATTTTGCTTAGCTCTCTGACTGCTGATTAGAAGGCTGTAGGTTTAAGCCCCAGAACCACTACAGAATCATTGCTGGGCCACTAAGCAAGGTGTTTTTCTTAAGCTATAGTAACACAGTCTATGTTTACTTCTTGTTAATGACATTTTTTTGTGTTTAATTTCTTGAAATATTGTTCCACATTTTCGCATTTGCTAAAAGCTTCAATTTTTGACCAGAAGATTCAAACCCTAGAACCATCAGGATGTGCTGTAACTGCTCCAGGGTTAAGGTGGTAGCACAGTAATTATGGTGGGCCCCTGTAATTCACATTTACATTTATGGCATTTTGGCAGACCCCCTTATTCCAAGCGACTTATATTTATCCCTTTTTTTTTTATCCAACTGAGCAATTAAAGCAACTTGGTGGTGCTGAACCCTGATCTTCCAATTAAAAATCCAAAACCTTAACCACTGAGCTGTAATTATGTGCTATGGCTAAACCCTGACTTTGGCCCCCAGCAATAAACTAGGAATAATGGGATATTTGTGATAAAAAGGAAAACCAGAAAACCTGAAGAAAACATATACAAATATATCGACCACACAGCTGGTACCCCCAGCTCATGATGGACACCCCGACCCTGAAGCTAAGAACTATGGCGTCTTGCCGAAATACAAAATCACATATGCAAATGAAAAAAATTCAACCTGAATCTATCAAACCGGTAAGAACTCGCAGTGCTTTTCTATTTCCTTAATGACCCATCAACCAAGTGCCAAACGTTGTACTTTAATGCTGTATAAAGAATTAATTTTCCTTGCAAGTCGAGGTACGTGTTGGAATCCTTCCAAATTCTGCAGATTGACTTCCTGTAGGTGCCAAACCTAATGAGATATTGGATAAGCGAATAGGCCCACTAATTCAGTTAAGTGCGATCAACTGATTTTAGGAACAGCATATTACATAGCCTTAAATTGAATAAGCTTCTGCGGTGCTATTTATCACAATTTAAAACAAGTCCTGCTTAAAACACTTCTCTTAAAATATTAATTCAGACATAGATGTCTCAGGGCAGTAGAAAAGTATTTACTATGAATTTTATGATTGTGCTATGAATAGTTAGTGACTTTCCATGAGTTGGGGTTAGGGGGGTCGACTATGTGTGTGTGTGGGAAGTGGTAGCACAATGGTCAAGGTGGTAAACTGTTACTAGGAAGATCGGGGTTCAATTCTCAGCACCACTAAGTTACCACTGTTGGGCCTCTGGGCAAGGCCCTTAACCCCTAATTGCTCAGTTGCATAGAAGAGATAAATGTAAGTCGCTCTGGATAAGGGTGTCTGCCAAATGCTTTTAATGTAAATGTGTGTGTGTCTGTGTGTGTCGAGGGGGGGGTTCCCCCTCAAATGTGGGGTGGTGTGGTGTGAGGGGGGGCGGTTACTGTTCAGTAGGCTGACTGTGGGAAATAAACTGTTCTCATAGCATGAGGCCCTGGACCTGATGGGCCGTAGCCTCTTACCTCTTACCTCTTAGCCTCTTAGGGGAGGGGTTGAACGAGTTTGTGACCAAGATCCTCATTGCATGTCTCCAGGTCCTGCAGGGGCAGAGCTCCTGGAGACATGGAATTTTGCAGCTAATCACCTTCTCCGCAGAGGTATGGAAAGTATTTACTATCTTCAACTGTTGCATGTTTAATCCAACCACATCAACATTACGGTTATAAAGCCGGTGATATGACATCATGTCTGTAAAAGTGTTGCATTTTAACTCGTTATCGCTCCTGAATCATTTGCACTGACCGCAAAAACCCTTTATACTGGCGTCTGTCTTCTTGTACTCAGCACCATGAGGCTAAAACAACAGGGTATCACGTTGCAGCGCAAAGTAGTCGAGCAGCAGAGAACGGCACTGTCAGCTGCCAATATTTAACTCTTATGATGAAGTGGGTGAGGAAGAGCTGTGGTTACATGGCTCGTTAGATGATAGGGGTCAAACCTTAGCAGACAGAACACCTCACTTGAAAAGACTGCTTTGAAGAAGTATACTCAAGTCCAAAACTTTTCAGTAAATCTGAATCATCTACCAATCCTGTTTAGATAGATAGTCGGGGAAATCAAATTTGCCGAACTTAACGAAGCCTTTAATGTCTAAACGGAACCACTTTATTTTGAGTGTTTTATTCACAGTTGGGTCAACTGTGTGTGCATGTGTTTTGGGTTGTTCGGTAAGTTGACTGCAGTGGGGAAGACACTGTTCTTATAGAGTAAGGTCGAGGTCCTGATGGAGGGAAGGGTTTGGAGGAGTGCATGACCGGGATGAGAGGGGTCGGCTGTGATCCTCTTTTCACGTCTCCAGGTCCTGCAGATAAACAGTTCCTGGAGAGATGGAAGGCTGCAGCCGATCACCTTCTCCGCAAAGAAAATGACACACTGCAGCTTTTTGCTGGCTGAAGGACAAGGACATATTTGGGACATATTTGCTGATATGTAACGGTAAAAATAAATTAAAGCAAATCAAGTTACTTTTACTATTAGCGCTGTTGGTGACTCATCCTAAATGACCACAAGTAGTGCCATATATCGGTAGATCTGATTTTACAAACCCGATATCTAATAATAAATAATACCAGTTAAATTGATTATCGCTTGTCCTTTAACAAATCTCGCCAACAAAATTCCTAAAATGATGCAGAAAAAACAGATTTTCAATATTAGAAGTTTGGTTAGATGACGATAATAATGAGATCCTTTTTTGTTTTACAATATTATTTTAACAAATTAGCATATGTTATTAAATTTGGTTAGGTCCCGCATTTAGTGCTGTTTTTGTTGAATGGGGCAGGACTAAAGCCTTTATCTATTAAGCTGGCTAGCTAATAAATTCATGAGCTGTCCATTTCTGCATTGTGCATTTAAACAAAACTCTCATCTTAAACAGCTCGTCCATTTTCCAATAGTTTTTTCCCCCACCTACTCACTTCTAACTCGCATCAGCTAAAAGCATCTGACAAAATGAATGGATGCAAATGAATCAAATTAAATGGTGTGTGAACAATATATGCAAATTAGATTTTAAATCAGTCCAAATTTAGTGGGAGAAAAAAAACCATACTGGAATAAATACCCACTGAGTAAAATGAATAAAACGTTAGAATTAGTTTTAGCGATTAAGTAGACAGCTGTTGGTAATTTCAAGCTGTTTTGCATTCTGAACAGTTGTCCTTCTCTGATTAGCCTCAGTCGCTTTTTTGTTGTTGTTGCAACTTTTCCTAAGCGTGTTGTGGAAAATGATTTGCTTTTAATAGTAATCACTTGCAAAAATGTAGCATGCTGGAAAAAAATGCTATGATTTAAACCTGACATCTGGTGTCTGTTAAAAGCTTTGTCTCTCTCTTCATGCGTAGCTCTTTCACCGGGGAATTAAGTTTTCATGACTACCGTAGGCCCTTTCTGCCTGGCATATAAATGTTTTAGTTGTAATGCCAACCCGTGTGTGCTGCACTCGAATGCAATAGATGTAACAGTAAAAATCTGGAACTGAAAGAGGAGATCACAAAACCTTCGAGAAAATATTTAAAACAAAGATTAATTCTAAAAGCTCTGTAGTCTTACAGAAAAAACAAAGTTGTTGGACTACCAACTCAAGGACCCGGGTTCGATTCCCAGCCCCAACAAGCCACCACTGCTGGGCCCCTGAGCAAGGCCCTTAACCCCCAATTGCTCATTTGTATAACAAGAAATTGTAAGTCGCTCTGGATAAGGGCGTCTGCCAAATGCTGCAAATGAAAATGTAAAAATGAGTTCAAGTCTGTGGGGAAGTGGTAGTACAGTGATTAAGGTATTGGACTGCTTATTGGAAGATTAGGGTTTCAGCACCACCAAGTTGCCACCTCTGGGCCCTTGAGAAAGGCCCTTACCCGCTAATTGCTCAGTTATATAAAATCGCTCTGGATAAGGACGTAAATGTAGGCTTGCTCTCTACATGGTGCTTATTCGTAAATTACCAGAAAATTGAAGTATGTTATAATAATATGTTATTTAGCAGGCGCTCTTATCCAAAGTGACTTATATTTATCTTATTTATAAAACTAAGCAATAAGGGGTTCACGGGCCCAGCAGTTGCAGGTTGGTGGTGCTGGGAATCGAACCCCGTTCTTCTAATTAGCAGTCCATCGCCTTAACCGATGCATTACCACTTCCCCCACTTCCCTTTCAGTATTTTTCTATGGACATTTGTACAAAATAAAAATCAGTGCAAAATAAAACCAGCTGAGTTTTTAAAGTTGACTACTTTTAAACATAAAAATGGTGGTAGCTCAAATAAGACAATGGTGGAGAACATGCTTTAGATCACAGGTGTCAAACTTGTCTTGACTTAGCTTCAACCCTAATTAATCGCACCTGTTTCAATGTCTTTTAGTCTTTTCAACGTCTTAACGTCTTTTAGGATTGTTTAAGGTGTTAAACTGCTAATTGGAAGATCAGGGTTCGATTCCCAGCACCAACAAGTTGCCACCGCTGGGTCCCTGAGCAAGGCCCTTAACTTCCAATTGCTTATTTTTATTTTAGCACATTTATCATAGGAGATAAATGTACGTCGCTCTGGATAAGGATGTCTGCCAAATGCTGTAAATGTATAGTTACTGAATGAACACAATTCCCCAAAGTCGCGCAACACAAGTGCGCAAGTGAGGTGGTTATAGGAGGACTATTGAGACTACATCTGGAATAGAATGATCAATAAACACACATGGATGTTATGCCTTAATGTCACTTAATTTCATTTTACTTGATGAACATTTAATATCATTCAAAAATTCCAATATAGAAATTCCCAATCAAGTGTGTGTCAGAGGTCAGAAATTTGGTGGTACTTATTAAATTCAAAATTGCCCTACTTTGGAGTATCATTGTATAATGTGATTCATTCAGCACATTTCAAAGACATAAACTTGTGCTCGATTTGTCGTTTTCCCAAATTGCATTTTTTCCAACCGATTAAAAAGATGTTCTTCGCATTCTGATAAACTGACTAACTGCTTCGCTCACCGTTTTTTTTCCAGAGCTTTTATTAGCAATAAAATTCAATTTGGAGTTGGAGGATTTGCCAGCCTTGAGGGTGGAAAAATGCATTACCCCAGAATAAAAGGGAAATGGGAAGTAATGACTCGGTGCTGTATGATCTGAGTGCCTCTCCATCATTTTTGCTGAATTACTGCTCTGATGCTGCTGTGTTTTGCATGCGTGTGTGTCGGCTTTTGAGCCGGACCGTTTTGTTCTCTGCGTCTTTCCACAAGCTGGTGCTGTCCCTTACTCATTGTGCAGGAGCTGAATTACACTTTGGCTTATGGAACTGTATTACAGATTGGCTTAACCGAAGGTTTACAGACCTGAAATGATGTGTTCACAAGCTCGAAAATGGAAAACAGGCTACCGGATCATTTTCTCACTGACCCACTCTTGCTGATGCACATCATCAGAGATAAATGTCAGTGTGTGGCTGATATTACAATAGCTGCCATCCAAAAAGATATCTGAGATCCCCTCTTTCTCTTCCTCTTTTCGCTTTCTACTGTCTTTCTGTATGACTTCCCCATATTTCAAACACAGCTCCATAAAAGAGATCAATCGATAATAGGTTTTACCGATATTTTTTCCAATATGAAACCTATTTTAGATCGGATTCTGCAACATCAAATCCATCAATATTTTTTAAAGTATGTATATATAAATGATCCATTTTTTAAGTAGCAACTTTTCACTTCAACTGAACCAGACACACACTCACACCCTTGAAATTATTTTGTGCAGTTTTTCATCAAATGTGAAAAAATCCTTTATCTTTTTCACTAAAATGACACATAGGGGTGTCAAGTACGAGCCCAAAAACATGTATGTTAGGTTGATGAGTGATTCTAACTTTTCTATAGGAGTGAGGGTAAATGTGTGTGGCCCTGTGATGGACTGGTGACCTGTCAGAGACAGCTGGGATAGACTTCAGCAGATCCCTGTGACCCAGAAGTAGGAAATATTTACATTTGTCACAAGCTCTTATCTTAAGTTAACTTACATTTTTTTCATTTATACACGTAAGCAGTTGAGGGCCTTGGGATCGGTGGGCCTGGGGAATTTCCACGCGCTGAGCTACCACTTTCCAAATGTTTAATGAAGTAATAAAGTATTAACTTAATGCTTCTTTAATAATTAAGATAAATGACATACTCTAATTTGCCATATTGAGCCCCTCGCCCAACTACCCACCACCACCCCTGCAGTTCACCTCACTTTTCATGTTGTATGTTGAATTTCCTGGGGATTTAGTTTAACTCAATAAGTAGAAGCAAAGCACTCCTAATTTCAGCTATTAACAACTTCTCCTGAAGGCTAAATTAGAATCGACATGTGCTTGAAGTTGGTAATTGTGGACTTGGCTATTTTTCCAGCAGTTCTGCAGTCTTGAGTACTGTGCTGACGAAGTATTGAGAAAATAATATGCCACTAATATCGCCTGTCTCTAACAGTTTTATCAAAGCAAGGAAATATCAGGAAGCAGATAGATATTAGAATTTATATACCATGAAAATTCTATAATACTACACACTCTTCTTCCATCGTTTGCCCCATAAATGTATTCGCTCTCTTTATATTCTGATATGAAGGTAAATAAACAGATATCGAATACTGTGTCTCCCATGTATGTTCCAGGTTCCAATTTCTTCCTGAGAAACACTACTGAAGACATTTGTTACTGTAGCGGTGGTCAGGTAGGTGTCGGCTTTCACATTACATTAGCACTGAGAGAGGATCAGTTAAGCTTCCAGGTCTGTATTATCGCTACTAAACCACTGCGATTAAATACGATTTCAGACCTGAAGCAGGAACAACGTTATATGCTAGCTGTAAGGATGTGGTGTATCCTAAAGCTGTGCAAATGGAAAGTTAAGGGTACCAGATAGGGGCTCACCGTGACAGCTCCCACTTCCCTACTTCCCCACTTCCCACTTACTTTAACCACTGACCTACCACTTCCCTACAACACCTTAACCACTGATCTACCACTTCTCTACAACCCCTTAACCACCGAGCAACCTCTTTTCCACTACACCTAAACCACTGATCAACCTCTTTCCCACAACACCTTAACAACTAAGCTAACACTTCCCCTAAAAACCCTGCCCATTAAGCTACCACTTCCCCACAACACATTAACCACCGAGCTACAACTTCCCCACAACACCTTAACAAATAAGCTACCACTTCACCAAAACACTATAACCATGAGGCTGCCACTTCCCCACAACACCTTAACCAATATACTACCATTTCCCCGCACTACCTTAACCACTGAGCTACCACTTTTGCACAATACCTTAACAACTGAGTTACCACTTTAAATGTAGATTTGTATCTAAGAACTGCTGTTGTATTCATGGACCGTGGGGGTTTAAAAAGTTCAGGCTCTGGGTTGTTGATTGAAAGATCAGGGTTCAAGCCCCAGTACAGTCAAGCTGCCTTTGATGGGATCTTAAGCAAGTCTGTTAATCCCCTCTGCTCCAGGGATGCTGTATCATGGCTGACCCTCCACTCTGACTCCAGCCTCCTAACGAAAGCAATTTGTCCACAATGTGATATCAGGGAAATACACACTTTTATGCTTACACTGAACACAGTTGACCATAAACAACAATAGAAAAGAAACATTCTAACCTGGGAATCGTACTGGAGGAAGTGGTAGCACAGGGGTTAAGGTGTTGGACTGCTAATTGGAAGACGCAACAATTTTCAGCACAACCGAGCTGCCACTGTTGGGCCCGATGAGCAAAACCCTTAACCCCAAATTGCTGCAAATGTAAAATGTACTCCAAAACACCATACGTTTCCAGAACAGTGCCTATTTCCTGACCCTGTTTGTTTGCGGAAGTGTTGTTTCGACCAAACCTGTTCCTAAGATGTCGGTCATTGTGGCAGTTTTACGGGTATCAATAAACCAGGGGTGCGTTCCGAAATAAAGTGTAAGTGCCCTAAAGACTAATAGTGTAACTGTTCAACTTCGGCTGGAGTTTTATCCTGTTTTTAGTCCAGAAGGATAGACGGGGGGAATAAAGAGAGGGTTAGCAAGGGGATTTCTACATTCTTCTAATAGGACAAATTAGACTTTGTTAAAATTTTTTAGACAAAAACTAATCTAGAAAACGCTGGAGAGATTAAAAAAAAAAATCTTAATCTGTGTTTCTCAGGACCCTTACGATAGATCTGCATTTACACGATGCACATATACCCCAGGCATTATTCCAAACCAACCTTTTAGTGATTGCTCTTTTTCTCTGTAGAATAAATAAAAGCCCCGGAGACAAACTGACCTGAAAAAAAATTCTCAATTCTTTTATCGCTCTTAAACTCTAGGAACACGCTAGGAAACATATTAAGGCCAAAGAGAAGACTTGAAGAGTTTAGCATTCTTGCTAGAGGAAAATTTACGTAGTGCATTGTTTTATATTCCAAGCGCTTGTGATGCAGGTTAATCCGCATTCTTTTGCATTTATGATTTTTTACGCTTTGCTACCAGAAAAAACCCCTAAGAGAAGTAGCAGCTAGAATAAATACAGTTACAGCTGCTTTCCCAGAAACGTCTATTCACTGATAGAATTCATTTCATGATAAGAGTTAAATTGTAAACCGGCGTGCACCTATTTACCAATAGAAATCAGGTGGGCAATTAGGGAAGATGGAAAGTGGTAGCTAAGTAGTAAGGTGTTGGCCTGATCACTGAAAGATTGTGAGTTCCTATTACCACCAACGGTTGCTGCTGGACCCCTGTGACCCTCTTAAACCTTTAACTAATCATATATATATATATATATATATATATATATAATATATATATATATATACATATATATATCACTTCCCCACAACACCACAACCATTGAGCTACCACTTCCCCACAACACCTCAACTAATAAGCTACCTCTTCTCCACAACACCTTAACCACTGAGCTACCACTTCCCCATAACACCTTAACCACTGAGCTACCACTTCCCCACAACACCTTAACCACCGAGCTACCACTTACGCATAACACCTTAACCACTGAGCTACCACTTCCCCACAACACCTTAACCAATGAGCTACCACTTCTCCACAACACCTTAACCACTGAGCTACCACTTCCCCACAACACCTTAACCACTGAGCTCTACTGAGCTAACACTTACGCTGAGCTAACTTACGCATAACACCTTAACCACTGAGCTACCACTTCCCCACAACACCTTAACCACCGAGCTACCACTTTTGCATAACACCTTAAACACTCAGCTTCCACTTTAACTGTAGGTTTGTATCTAAGAACTGCTGTTGTATTCATAGAAAGCAATTATTCAAGACAAACTTGGCTTTTTATTTTTAAATTTTTGCTTCATGCTCGGAAAAAAATGAAAGAAAAAATACAGTCATTGACATCTTGAGATTTATTTTAGCATTTTTTGCCTTTATGAGGGTATTTGAAGTAGAAAAGACAAAAAAGGCGGCATAAGGAATGGTCCATGAGCCGAGATTTGCGCTCGGGACGCCCGGGGTGCGATATCACTATATATGTCAATACGCAGCCTGCAAGACTACCATGCTAACAAGCTGGGGTTTCCTCAATAACCAGCTAGAGTTTTTCTCTGCCAGCTACGATTTCCCTAACATGTCTGTGAGCGAAAGGTTTATCAAGCGATTGCATCACCTTTAAATCTCCACAATCCTATTTTATTTATTTATTTTTTTCTGAATTGGCTTTTTCCCACAGATCCTTTTGACTAAGCAGTCAGTATCTAGGGATTCACAGAAAGAACTCCGGTTTAATCGGCTTCCCTCGCTGTTCTAGAAAGTTCTAAAAAAAAAAGAGAGAGCAGAAAATGAGTTGAACAAATCAAAATGATGCCTTCTCTGAACTTTTACCACAGCGAGATGAAAAAGAATTAAAGAGGACGGAGAAGGAGAAGGGATCATAGAACAGAGCAGAAGAGCCAAAGATAGATAAGAACGAGAAAAGAAGAGGGTAAGCATAGCAGTGCGGATGGGCACAAAATAAAGACAGGAAAACGTCATAAAGAAAAAGCTACAAGGAAGACGGAAACGACCAAAAATCAAGTGACAGAAGTAAAAGCAAGAGGCTTTTCAGTCAAGTTTTTTTTAACCCCTATTAAAGAGGGACATGAGGGGTGGGACCATCTGTCTCCTGTTTGATGTTTGCTGCTGTCCAAATTATAAGGTGACAATTGACAAGGCAAATCAGCCTGAATAAGATTCCCTTGCGTGGAACAAGCATGGATGTGTTCCATTAATCAAATTTGCAAGTATATTTTTAGCTCTACACACACCAGTATGCTGTGTGGAACCAAACCCAAAAGCAAACAAACCCAACCCAATGTCAGTATACCTTGCTTCTCTAATTGGTGTCATGGTTCTCTAAAACAAAAATGTGTTTAATAAGTTCACTTAAAAGTGGTCTAGCTGAAAAAAAACAATACTATGATATTATTATGTAAAAATTGTCAGGATAACCTATCATGGTGGGGGACCCGGCGGTGACTGGGTGGCAGGGGAGGGTCTTGAACTCGACAGTGACTTGTTGCCTTGACCATTAGAGCCAACACTGCCCTCATATGTAATGTGACAATTTGAACACAGCGGATGTTGTATGTTCAAACCAAATTTTTTCCTACCTAAATCATACTATAGAGAACCTTTTAAATGGTCAAGAAGTTTGTTCTAATTTAAATGTATTACCTACTTAATTAGTATTCGATTTCAGGTGCAGCCTTTTTATGGCCAAACCTTTAGCAAGCAGATTTGCATACAAGCAAGTGGGTGGAACAGTACTTTATGTTATGCTATTTTGTTAATTGTTATGTTTTTTTTGATGTATGAAATGGTTTAGAGTTTGGGCCGTCAAACTTTTATTGGGCATTTTAACTTTTTCATAAGTATATTTTTGAATTCAGTCAATTCAGAGTTTTAGGTTAATGGGAATTGTTGCAAGTCACCTTCGCAGACATGGGATCCAGGGGCAGTGGTGCCTCAAATCAGTAAGGCATTAAGTTTGAAGACTAGGAAGATCTGGGTTCAAGCCAGGCCACCGGTTGGCCTGCCACTGTTGGGTCCTTGAGCAAAACCCTTAACCCTTCCTGCTCCAGGGGAGCTAGATTATAGCTGACCCTGCACCCTGACCCCAACCTTCTGAAATGGGTTATGCGAAAAAAGAAATTTTACTGTGCTGTAGAGTCTATGTGACAAAGACCTTAACATTACATTAAAACTGTAGAATAAAACTTATTTGTATGGAGACTTACTTCCATCCATATTTTTACCTATGCCTAAATCATATTTTACCAGAAAAAGAGCTTAAATTTTGTTCTAAAAAAGAAGAAAGTTTCCTAAAGTAGTAGTGGTGAATGTTAGGTATCAAATGTTCAATATTACAAGTATATGTACATGTCAGGTTTACTGATGGCATATGACAGGAATTGCCTTCCGGTCTTGTCAAAATTGAAAGCGCTATAGTCATTTAGTTCTCTGTAAATGATGTTAAAGCATACGATATACAGAGCGCCATTTTCTTTTAAAGGTCATACTGCTGCACCTTGAGTTCCCAGTACAGAGAACTAATCAGTCCTTGCTAAAATTAATAACAGCATCTGCATTATTTAGCACCTGCCCGTGTTCCTCCATGCTGGGCCGTTCAGATAAAGCTCTCTCGGTTGCAGCGAGACAGATTTAGTGCAGGAATTGCAAAAAGAAATGGACGGCCAGAGCACCGCGAGACACTCTGAGCTCCTTCACCCCACTTTTTTATTTATTGGCCATCTTTTTTAAGATCTGTCTATTCTTATCTCTTTTGCTTTCCTACTTTTCCTTTTGTATCCACTTCTTGATTCTACTTCTTTGGTCTCATATTTCACGCTTAGTTTTACATCACCTTACCCTGTATCTCTGTTGCCATGCCATGAAAAGTGCTCGTCCTATATGTAGCCCCACATTGGATCATTCCCCTTTTCTCTTAAAGGTCAAAACTCTGCTCTTTGCTTTCCCTGATGCAGCGAGCTTATCAGCCAGGCTTTTATCTCCTGTCTGACAGTAAAACAGAGCGGGAGGTCGATCCACGCTTCCATACACACACACACACACCCACACATACACACACACACACCTCTCTCTAAAAGGATGAGAGGTTTATGTGGAGAATGCTGCGACCTAGGCTTCAGATAACAGGGCATATTCTCTGGCTGAACACATCCATGTCAGAGAGAAAGGCTGATTTGGGGTTTGATTGCTTATCTGCAATGTAAGCTATTGTATTTCCAGAGGTATTCTGGACAAACATATATGTTTGCAGAAAAGTCAAGAGTAACAGTCATGCTGTACTGGATTTATTTGCTCAGCAAGGTAACACAAAACTCATAGTTGTTATGGTTGTGTAATTCAGCAACATTTAATGTTGCCTAGCTAGGTATGTATTTTTTACAACTGGAAACGAAATATTGTTTTATTTTATTTATACCTAACTTTATTAAGCACAAATTAGCCACAATATTCTATTCACACTTTCTAGCAATGTTGACAATTTAGGCTAATTACTTAAATAGATTTGAGCCCACTTTGACGATACTTTTCACATCATCATCTGCTTTTAAAGAAGCTAGGGTAATAACTTAGCCATGCTTAAGCTAATACACAACATATCCACATGCTTAAATGGAGGCACAACTACAGCTGGATGGCAGCAGTCCAAATCAGTTGCCAGGCCATAGGGAATTCTTCCTGTACTCCCGATATGTCTAACAAGTGGTACATTGTGATTTAACATGTACAAACACATTTAGTTTAAGTTTAGCTATAAAACAGGGTACTTTTATTTTTTTTTAGTGTTGGGTATCCGAAGCATGCAGCAAGGCAAGGTTTTTGCACTTAATGCATAATTTCTTCTAGTAGATGTTCTGAAAATGGCAGCTCCATCTACGTAGCACTTACCGATCCAGGTTGCTAGACTATAAGTGCTAATTACCTAGCAAGTACAAAGGTTCCTTTTGAAATGGATCTGTTTTTTCCTCTCGCTATCACTAGGCCGTGCACATCTGCATTACATACACGTGTAATGACCTGACTCACTCCAAATTTTTTGCTTTATTGTGGTGCTAATGAGAGCTTTCAAGAAACAGCCACAGTCCCCTATGTTCCAACCAGCCATTATCGACTTTGAAGAAAAGTGGCATATGAGAGCGTGCTATGGAAAGCCCATATCAGCACCCACAGTTGCTGCATCATTGAATTAGGCAGAGAGGCGAAAAGAAATGGAGGAAGAAGAGACATGTTTTAGCTCTAGGTAAGTTAATTAGTCTTCACGCTTCAGTTGAGTGGCTTTATGTGTAGCATGGCTTCAGGTGTCGCTAGGCATGACTAGCGTGTTGGAGAGATCATTAGGCTAGGGAACACACACCAGGACAGTGCTGAGGTGGTGTAGGTGATTCATTCACTTCATATCACTATAGGTTCTTTTTTTTTATCTGGTTATCCTTACAATATCGATTTCTTTCTCTATCTCTCAGCGTATCGTCTTCTTCTTTCTTCTGAATCAATATTATTTTCTTTCTCACACACCTTATGTTGTGCCCGAAGCTGTTCAAAAGACCTATTTTATTTCCTGTTTAGCTTTTAGAACGGACACGTCGAAGGCGACAATGGAACTTATTCATAAGCGAAGACAAGACATGGCAGGTTTTTGCTTACGGAGCCATTAGCTGTGATCACCTCCGCCTGCCGCAACTGACAAAAGACATTTGCAAAAAGTGCTGAATCGTGGAACGCTGCTTAGCATCGTCAGGGACAGGTTGGCTAATTTGAGATAGTGCAGTGTTTGGTGTGACAGTAAAGCCTGCCTGGAAGCTAACAGAACTTCTTCTCATCAGGACTGTTTTTCATATAATTATGATTTACAATTTAAAGATTTAGTAACTATAATAGTGCTGCAAAGAAGTTGTCCAGAAGCTTTGCTTATTAGTTAATGATGTAAATTACATGGCTGTTACCGCAAAGTACACAGAATGTCTTTGTATGTCATACACACATTATTTTTGGACTGCAACTAAGAGACTTAAACTCTGTTCCAGCAGGAAAATGTCCCTGTGCACAAAACCCCTGATCTTTATTAGGACATGCTGTCTTCTGGTTAGCATGGAAGAACTGAAGTCTCCTGAACTCCAAAACCCTGGACTCTCACTCTTTGGGATAAACTGGAACCCCGACCGCACCCAGGACCTCCTCACTTAAACATTAGTGTCTGATCTTACTAATAATTTTGTGAATAAATGATCAAATCCCTACAGTCACGTGATGCAATCTAGTGGAAAAGCATATGAGTCATTAAAACTGGCCCATGTCATTGCTCTGCCCCTGCTATAAGCTATTCCCAACACTGCTTGTTTAATGGCCCTGTGATGGTTCTCTAGTGTTTCTTAATTAGGTTTGGGCGCTTTTAAAGTTCTCGGCACAAAGTCATGCTCTCACAGGGTGGCCATTTTTAACAGCGTTGGCTAAACTGCAAGTAATGCTGCATGAAATTAGCTTTTTTAAGCATCTCATAGCCGGAGATTATGAAGGGTTTAAAATCTAGCAACTCCCATGAGTCCTAATTTGGCTTGCTAGAATGTTTATCCTTCCCAATATCAATTAACAGTGATTTGTAAAAAGAGGAAATATTTTGATTTATCAGGGTTTATAAAATATAAAAATTCACTTTTAGAGTCTGGATCCAAGCTATGAGGTGGCACAGGTCAAGTTAGGATGATTCTAAGGGCCCACACCCTTTGAGGACCCCCAAATATCAGTTTTATGATAAGTAACGATGGAGAACGGGTGTGGGAGGGGCCCAAAATTGCTAGCGGCCCAGGCTTTAATTCAAACTGACTCAACTCAGTATGCGTAAAAGCACCAAATCTTTCTTAACTCCTCTCATAAAACACAATCTCTTCCTCACTCTGTCACTCTCTTTCTCTCTGTTCATCTTTGATTCTCTTTATGTTTTTTTGTCTCTCCCTTATTTTTATTTTTTGCCATTTTTCCACTCTAATTTTTTCCTTACATCCTTTCTTCCTTCTTCCTTCCCTCCTTCCTTCTTTCTTTCTTTTCTTTCTTTCTTTCTTTCTTCTGTTTTTGTCTTGTAATTAGCATTTTATTTTTCCTTCTGTTTTTCTTGTAATTATCAATTCCTTTTTCCTTCCATCCCTCCTTCTGTTATTTTTCTGTAATTATCATTTTCTTCCTTCCTTCCTTCTCTTCAGTTTTTTTCTTGTAGTTATCATTTCCTTTCTTTATTCCTACCTTCCTTCTGTTTTTCTTGTAATTCTTTCTTCCTTGCCATTCTTGGTATGACACGTTAAGTGCCACTCTGCATAATAACCAAACACATAGAGCTCTATAAGCTCTATATATGCTCAATAACACACACGTTTTTCACACGTGATATAAATATTTCAGTGCATTGATTTTAACTTTGTCAGCATACAGATCTGACTTTCTATCTGGCCATTTAAAAACAAGTCTTAATCCACAGAAGCTTCTGCTGTAAATGCGGTCCTAGAAACTCTGGTCCTCTGATGTACCAAAATAAAAAAATAAAAAAATGGTAGGGAAATGGTAGCTCAGTGTGTAAGGTCTTGGCTTGATGACTGAAAGATCATGGGTTCCATTCGCAGCTGCCACTGCTGGGCCCCTGAACAAGACTCTTACCTTTAACTCTGCTCAGCTTGATCAATGAGATATACTGTATGTAAGTCGCTGTGGATAAGATGGTCTGTCTACCACATGCTGTAAATGTACGGTAAATGTTAGATGTTTCCTCAGCCCAGTCCAGTTGGTAGTTTCTGAATAGATTCGCCTTACACAACCAATATAAAGGGGAACTGTTTTTTTCTTCCTTCTTCCTGCCATGTGCTTTGCCAGTTTCTGTGGACGCAACAGAAGGTCCCTCAACGCCAGCTTTGCTCCACAGTAAGAAACCATTGGAGAGCTTTGTGGAACAAGCACAAGACAAGCCAAAAATGGGCTAAAATATAAGGCAAAAATCCCTCAGGATGTGATGCTGCTCGGAGCCTAGATGATTGAATCAGGCCAAAGCAAATAGTAATGCGAGTGTACAGCGTGTGTATGCATGGCTTTACATCGGGTTGCATTTTTAAAAGTAAAAGGGGTCAAAAAAGAAAGACAAAATGGAGTTAGGAAGGAAGATCACTGTGATTGTGGTAGCTAAAGCATCAGCTGAAATAAGAGAAAGAGGGGCTCTGAAAGGAGAGCTAGAGATGCAGAGTGTATTAATAGGTTTCTCCGATATTTCTCACTCTCTTTCTCTCTCTCTTTCTCTCTCTCCTCTCTCACCTTAATCCTGTCAATAAGAAAAGCTCAAGCTTGCCCCCTAGTGTTTTAGAGATTCCCTAAGGACCTCAGATCAAAAATGAGATGACCAGCAATGTAGCTAAAACTTGACATATGATTAATACACTCTGGTTTAACTTGAAGTGCCTGCCAATCATTTCAGAGGTTAAGACAAACCTCAAGATTAAAAATTTTACAAACTCTCTCGCTTGGTACAGGGTTCAGCTCGGTTAAAATCGTCCTTTTCAGGTTTGCTGAAATAGATAAACACCAGAAGTCTTTTTAAAAACATTTGTAATTACATGCAGAGAAACTATAACATCAGGTCTAAAAATAAAAAAAAGAAATAAGAAATAAAACCATGCTCTGCTGTTCATCTGAAGATTATTTGGTAGTATGTATACCTAGAAGGTGTTTTTCTTCCAAAAAAAACAGACAAACTCTGCTACAGATTTCAGAAGCACGATAAGGGCTGATGCAGACGTTTTCCAGCATCTGTGTGTTTTAGTCTCGGTGGAGCTGGCTAAAGAAGAGCAGCAAGAGCGGGACAGAGCACAGCTCATTAGAAAGGCAGAGAGAGACACAGCAGGTTACCTCCCTCACTTTCTCTCTCTCTTTTTGCACAATCGTCATGTTTTTTTACTCTCTTCTGCAAAAAGAAGGGTATTGCCATTTTCAACCACCAACATGACTCTAATAACTTCAACATTTTTCTTTGGCGAAATCCTGCCTGTTTTTTTTTTTTTTGGGGGGGGGCATCCTACCTTTATTAAATAATTGCAATTGCATTGCAAATTATACTATTACAGTTTTAATTTTAAAGCTTTGCCTGCGGACCAGTGTTAGTCGGCTGGTATTTATAGGCTACATCCTCCCTCGTTCCTGGAGAAGGCTATCTACATGGTACAGTGAATAGTTAAATTACACGTTTAAAAAAACAGCACTAATGAGGATCGGCTACCTGTTATAAGTAAAGGTTAGGACATCTTGGGGGCATAGGGTTATGAAAAACTCAGGAATCAGGAACAGGGTGGAAAAAGCAAAAACAGTATTTTTAAATAAACTAATATATTTTTTTTCCTCTTGGTGGGTAAATGAGGAGGAAATCATACTTTTTATCCAGGTAATGAGGTACGAGTGTTTGTGAATCGGTGTCACGTCTGGTTATTTATTGATGTTCTAGCAGCTGCAAACAGCCATTTTAAGAAAATAATTTGTAAAGAAAATAAAAAGGATGAACACACCACAGGTCAAGTCAAAAGGACTAAACTGGTTAGCCGGTCTTTGATATATTTAGCATGTTTAAGCGCTGCTGGACAATGGTTTCTTTCTTGTCTCCTACTTACAGGGGTTGGTCTTCTCCTTATATGTTGCCGCTGCTGTCCCCCAACACCTATGGAGGACTAGCTGAAGGGACACGAAGATTCAAACACTAGGAAGCGATAACTACACTTTGCAGCAAAGACGATTGGGAAAGGACCAAGGATGTGATCAACCAGAAGCCAGAACTCTTGAAGATTCAAGCTGTTTGGGTTGGACCATATCTGGGATGACCTGAAAGTCAGACATTCAGCAGGTGTACATGCACCAGAGCCTGGCCAGGTCTCGCATTACACGAATCCTACTACAGTGATGTCAAAAAAAAAAAAAGCTCACGCAACATTATCGTTGTGTTATTGTTAATATTGTACCACTGACTGGTATGCCAAGGAAGGGGTGGGCAATCTCGGTCCCAGAGGGCCAGAGTTTAGCTCCAAATCGCCTCAACACACTTACCTGTAAGTTTTAATTATACCTAGCAAGATCTTGATTAGTTTGTTCAGGTGTGTTTGATTTGGGTTGGAGCTAAACTCCGTAGAACACTGGCCCTCCAGGACACTATGCCCATTTTATTTTTGAGAAGATTTTGTGCAGGAGATCCTAAAATAAGTAGATATTTACATTTTCATGACCCCTCAACCTAAAAAGGTTTGACTGGATGAAGACGTTCCACTTTGTAAACCCACATAAAACAACTCCACGGCCTCTTTTTTTGTTTGCTTGTTAGGAAAGAGTTTTTGTGATCTAATCTCTACAGTGGTTCTTATTGATCGATTCCACACCCTTAGTAAGAGGTGATCCTTCATAAAGCCACACTGTTCTCTCTGATAGGCTCTGACTGATCATCTGTGTCGTTGTGCCCAACTAACGACACCAGCTGCGTCTGCCATTCTTGCCTCTTTGTCATCCCGATCATCATCATACCAGTGGGCATATTTTTCCTCTTTCTATTTTCCTTTATCACCTCAAGTGACCATTGGCTGAGATTCCTTGTACTTTAGGTTTATTTATTGAAGTGAAGCTACGTCTTTAACTAAGCTTACAGGTCATTGATTCCCCTTGGACTGACAGAGTGAAGGAAGAGAAGGAGGCTGAGAGGGAGTCATTTATGTGTAGAAGCTTTAAAGCCAGCTGTCAATACCTAATTGCTAAATGGCATTCAACTGCATTATCCAGTATCCGCTTACATGATAGGAACATGTGAAAGAAGTAGATTAGATAATAAAGCATTAATCAAACCCATTGATGACTTTAAGAATGGCAATTTGCTAATTGCTAAAGGTCATTGTTTTTTCCCCAGTCTCCTAAGTTTGTTTATGTTAGTAGGGTTTGAATCTGATACTTAGAAGGTTACTAGAAGACTTCTAACCAATACTTGATCTTGATCTTTTGTCAAATTTTCATACATTCTCTGAAATATATTACTTCAGGAGTCTCAAAGCTGTTAACAAGCCAACAGACTTCTGTAACATCATTGTGTTAGGAATTTTGCGAAATAGTTACCCGGTACCCAGTACCCAATCACAGCATATTTATTAATGTTTGAAATAGTTTATAAACTTAAAATTTAAGGTTCTTTTAAATAATCTAAGGTTCATTTACAGATTGTAAGGTTTACTTAAAGATTATAAGGTTCCATGTGAAACCCTATAATTAGGAACTCTCATTTTTTTTAAAAAGGGGCAAATATAACCCTGTAGAACCTTATCAACTCTTAACTTACATTTGCAGAATTTGGCGGACATCCTTATCCAGAGCGACATTTACTTTTTTACAAAACTAAGCAATCAGGGATTAACGGCTTTACTCAGGGGCCCAGCAGTGGCAACTTGGTCTTGCTGGGAATGGAACCCTGATCTTCCAATTAGCAGTCCAATACTTTAAGCACTGTGCTATCATTCCCCTTAATGCAAGGTTTAAACCTTAAACCAATGATGGTTAAAATTATTAAGGCTCTGGGATGTTAAGCGTAAGTGGAGGGGCCAAGCTGCCCCTTGGATCCTTGAGCAAGGCCACCTGATACTCTCTGCTGTAGAGATGCTGTATAATAAAACTTGTGGTGTAATGCATAGATATAACAAAGGCTTCTTCTAATCTCTTATTTAAGCCCTACTGACCTCGACGTGCACAAATTATTAATGTTATTAAGCATTTTAAAAAGTTAGCCTTATAAGTCACCAAGTCAACGCTCCCAGCCTTAGTACACTTCCAAAAAAGTATGTTTATAGTCCCTGGCATCGAGTGAGTTCGGGTTGATCAATGGCAATTAATAGAATCTCAGCCACCGTTTTCTTCTACTTCTCCTTTGCTCAGTCTCCTCATTATGATTCAATGAGGCACAGAAAACAAAGCCTGAGATCCTGCAGTAATACCTAAACCCATTATCTCAGCAGTTCTTGCATCTATGCTGTGACAAATTGGTGTGGGCTTTAAGTGGAATGGAAACACGAGCCAGAATACAGAAGGTAAAACGATCCAGATGGACAATGTGTAGTTAAGCAATGTGGCACTGGTTTGCAAAAAATAATATATATATATATATATATATATATATATATATATATATATATATATATATATATATATATATATATATTGCCTGGAATATAGCATGGAACCCCATGAAACTTTTGCTTTTAAAATTTGTCCAAAATGGACCTTGAATGCTGCTGTGCTCAGTGCTGTCATTGATCAACAAAAAGCCTTCACCATTTCGAGGCTGACAGGAAGCTTTAATTAGCCCCATACGCGAAGGTCAAAGTCATTTGTGTGTAGCTCCGGCTGCCTGTTTAAACAGGGATCAAATCAGCTAAAGAACCAAATAGTGTGGTTGCTTGCCATTTCCCAGGTTTAAGCATGATAAATAGGCAACCTGGGCAAGACACTGTTCACATCCAACTGTAGCTAATCTGCTGAACCAACATGAACATCACCAATAGAGAATGAATTCCTGGTAATCCTGGCGGCATTTGTTTTGCAATACTACTGTTGCATGTGCATTATGGCAAGGGATTTGGATAACTCAAATTAAGACTCACAGTCAAAAGATAGAGAAAAAAGAAAGGGTGCATAAATCTGTGGCAACTAATATGCTATTGGATAATCATAATATTTTATACCCAAGCCAAGTAAACTCCATCCATCCATTGTTTATACCTGCTTATTCCTAATCAGGTTCACAGGAAGCTGCTGGAGTCTATCCCAACTGTCACTGAGTGAAGGGCAGGGGTCACCCTAGACAGGTTGCCAGTTTATTGCAAGGCCAAATACAGACAAACAACCACACACTCACACTCACTCCTATGGACAATTTCGAATCACCAATTAATCTAACATACATGTTTTTAGACTGTGGAAGGAAACCGGAGAACCCGGAGTAAACACACAAACATGAGAAGAACATGCAAACTTTACAAAGAAAGACCCTTGCAGGGGATACAGACCTGGTACCTTTTTGCTGTGAGGCAACAGTGCTAACCACTAAGCCACTGTGCTGCCTCAAAATAAACTCATTCTTTTAAATTCTGGCAAGTTAGAGAAAAGACAAGACATTATCAGACCTAAATGCTTTCTTATCATCTTGTGTTAAGAAGAAAAGGGCTGCTTGTTCATTTTCAAGCTAAGCCACCTGGAAGAGACCACGGTGGCAGTTCAAGCCTCTGAGAACTGATAACATCTGCATCTATATAAACAATGGCTTTCACTCAAGAATAAACTCAGTCACCCGCCATCTCCCACACAGTATCTGGCTTACACAAACACACACTTCTTCCTTTGGGAGAAGGACATTTCTGAGGCATCAGCAATAGAGATAGAAAGAGTGCAAGAGCAAGAGAGAGAGAAGGAGAGAAAGAGTGAGCAAGAAGGTGCGAGAAGGCAGACAGACGGTAGTCTTGTCTAAGCTCAGAAAGCCTGATAACACATGAAATGAGGTTGCCTGGAGATTTGCTGTCAACTGCTGACTGACAAGCCAGACACCCGGTGTGGGGAAAAGCAGTTGACAGAACAAACTGGAGTTTGCTGATAACACTCTTTGATTCGTTCGTCAGCTCATTTGTCAGATCTTCACACTCGCTAATCCGTCTCTCATCGGGTTAAGAGCAATTCCTTCTTTATTGATAACTGTAAGAGGCATCACATATCCAAAGTGAGAGAAATATACCATCTGTGTCTGGAAATGAAAATGATATCTCCTGGAAATCGGTGGTAAATCCTCTGGCAGAACACCACCTCGTCTGTCTCTTTTCAAACAAATCCAGTAGATAAATCTTCTTACTTTATCTCATTTATGTCTCCCTATATCCATTGATCACCATTATACCATTATACAGAGTGACGATCCCTCTAAAGCATCCCAACTAATCTCTGACATGTAAACTGGTGTGGAAAGCCTTGAAGAAGTGCACTATATAACCAACATAATCAAGTTAGATGATTTACATTAAAAACCATGCTTGTAGAGGGTCTACTTTGATATTTAATTGAGGATTAGTTTTGAGAACATTGGGTTAGAAGAAGCTATTTTAATAAGGCTAGACCTAAAGGATCTACTTTAAGGATGGATGTAGTGCAGCTATTTTAATAGCCATGGGTACAGATGACCTAATTTGAGAAGCAAGAGCACAGATCATTTACAGTACTTTGAAAACCAGGGATTTAGCTCCCTCTTTTAAGAAGCATGGCTTTAGAGCAGGGGTCACCAGACTTTGTCCTAGAGGGCTGGTGTCTTGCAGGGTTTAAATCCAACTTTTCTCAAAACCCCTGCCTGTAAGTTTCAAGTATATCAAGCAAGACTTTAATTATGTAGTTCAGATGTGTTGGAGCCAAACTCTGCAGGACACTGGCCTTCCAACACCATCTCAAGTGACCTCTGCTTATAGAGGTTTAAATATTGACAAAGGTAGGATGTAGTTACAAACAATATGTTTGGAGAATCTGCCTTAATAGCCATGGATATAGAGATTCCACTGTGAGAACCATTGAGTGTAAAGGATCTACATCGAGAACGCTTGCAGTGGTGGAAAACCATTGTTTATTGAGTCCATTTGTCAATTTCAATCATTTGTTAAAATATCAAATCATCTCAAATGAGAGTAAAAACAAGGGAAAGGCCAAATAAATTAAGAAACATGGGTTGCCCACCTCTAAACACTGTCCAAGCAGAACAAGCCAAGAACCCTTAATAATCCAAAGAATTTAGAGGAATCTTATTTTCCTATAGTGTAATGGGTGCAGTAATAATAACCATTTGTAGCACTGAAAGAAGCAGAACAGCATCCCAAGAACCTTAAGAACTCTAGGCCAAATCAACTATATAAAACTGGCACGTGTCATTACCTAAAATGGTATCATGGTTGCTATTTCTGAAACTAGTGATCTTTTATCTGGAAACCATACAGGTGAGCTAACATGATCTGTCCCACTGAGATCAAAAAACATATGATAAAATAAAACCAGAAGAGCGAAAATAATGACATAAACCTGGCAATTAAACAACAATAAATTCAGCAAGGAAAATGATCTAATTATAAAATAAGCAAGAAAAGTCAAGGACAATTCTATAATTTTTTAAATAAAAATGTAATAAATGACATAGTCTATATGTGGTCATGTTCTGCAAAGGGGATCAAATAATTATTTTACTCATTATACTGCAAATCAGTTCATAACTTTTTTTGAAATGTGTTTTTCTGGTGTCTTTGTTGTTATTCTGTCTCTCGATGTTAGAATAAACCCATTATTAAAAATAAAGACTGATCATTACGTTGCCAAAATTGGGCAAACGTACGAAATCAGCAGGGGATCAAGTAATTTTCCATCACTGTACATATTTCATAGTTTTTACTCATTATCGCCAGGGGCATTAACTCTGGTTTGCACCATTGTGTATCTCTAGACAGATTTGCCATGTACCACTAATCAGTCACATTGTTTATTAAAACATTTGAGGATGACTAGATAGGCAGCATTTCGATTTAAGATTTAGTATGACCCAGTAAGAGTTAAGGGGCCTGGCTCAGGGGCCAAGCGATGGCACTTTCAGTACAATCAGTAAGCACTTATTTAGCATTTCCCACTTACTAAAATAAACTAAACTACTATTTCTAAGAAAACTGTTATTAATTGTAAAAGGACACTTATGCACTTCTGATTAGATGCTAACTATTTTATTGGCTCTGTACATGAATCCTGCACAATAACAATAATGTTGAATCTAATCTCGGATAATCTAATCTAATCTAGTTTTCTCTAATCTTATCTAATCGAATCTAAAAAAAACCCCCAATACTAATCACTGGATAAATGGGGTATGACTTTGGTTAGTTATAAACGTTTTAGTGGTCATATATGGCCAATATTTTCCTTGGAAATTAGGATGTGTCTGAATTCTAGCTCCGAAATATCAGAACAACTAGAGGGTCAGTTATAACTATGATTCCCAGGAAACCCCCAGCTTTTTGTTGGGACTTTGGTTTGGAAGTTTGAAGTCTCTAGGCAACTGTTTCTACCCCATATACCTAGAAACCATCTTGGAAGTAAAGGAATACAAAGAAATATAAAAATGATAGCGTATCCAGTATCCTTGCTGTATGAAATTTAATGGTTACATTATTTCCGTCTGTTGGCGGTGTGTCCTGGCTGTGTGTCTAAGCGTCAGGGAGGCCAGAAGATTTACTACGTCAGCTAAAGGTGAGAAGACTTACTGGCAGTTGTGAGTCCTCACACAGTCTAATGCACCTTGAAATTTTATTTCTACTCAGCTCAAATTGCAACTCTTCAGTAAGTGGAAAATCGGATAGCTGAATTGTTAATTTTTGTAAGGGGCAAGTAATGTAATCCTGATTACAGTGATTTCAGTGGATCATTAATGAGGTTATGTGTTGTTTACATCTTCCAGTTTTACAACTAAGGCTTTTATTTTCATATTTATTATGGTGTCGTGTTCCTGGAATTATTTAATTCCCAGAACCACCAAGTTACCACCGTTGGGCCCCTGAGCAAGGCCCTCAACCCTAAATTGCTCAGGTGTATAGAAGAGATAAATGTAAGTCGCTCTGAATTTGGGTCTGCCAAATACCGTAAATGCTTTGCTTAAAGGTCCAACTGTCGCAAATTACCCCTCTCAGTGTCAGTCATGTTTCCTTACACAGCAAACTGTAACTTACTATATTATATATTTTTTATTCTTTCCTAATATGCCTTCGTTGCTGTTTTGTCTGGTTGACTTGTTGTTTTGGCTTCAGTCCTGTCCCCTCCATGTGGAGTTATTGTTTTTTTTTCCCTATTGTGTGCACCCGCCCTGCCTTCCATGAACGCCTTCCAGGAACGCCTCTTCAATTTATTTTTCATAAATACTTCCTACCGTGAGATGCGACTGCACCCGTAAGACTGTTTCTGCATCCGCAACCGACAGACCCCATTAAACACAACACAATTCAGAACAACGCTGAAAAAAATTACCCACTATATTCAATAAAAACAGAAAAGCTCTCTAGATTGTTCTGTTTAAGCTACGTGCACGCAGCCGCGCAGGCTAACTGAAGGTCATGCACACAAAAAAATAAAGGAAAAACAGGATCACTGCAGACATTTTCTGAAATGGTAACCAAAAGTTTACTGAGCTTGTAAGGCTGATTGACATTTGCGGGACATTCTATTTATTTGCTCAGTGTTATAAAAAAATTGAGGGAACATTTAACCCTGTATAATTTATACATGAAAAATAGCTAAAAAAAACCCAATAATAAACACAAAAGCAACAGTATAAATAAAAGCAGGAAGAAATAGACACATACACAATAGCACCACACTCTTGCATAACACCGCCCACAATATATCAGGGGAACTAGAGTGTCGTAATGATTATAATATTCATATAAAGATTCCAAATAGACTCTCATCTCTCCAAATTGCTCACTTTTGATAAAAACCTAAAAAATGACCAATGTTATTAAAGCATTTATTAATGTTTAATTGCTTATTGAGGCAGTGGTGGCTCAAATGTTTAAGGTAGTACCATAATACTACCAGCACACCCCTGACACTCATTCCTCGATCTTATTCTCTAGACTATTTAAGCACAATTTTTACACAGGCACCTTGTCTGGTGTCCCAAGCTGAAAAAGACTCGCTCTGATGCATATTCTGTTTGGTTTCCATCGTCAAAGCTTCCCAGAGTTTCCCAGCAAATTCCCAGTTTCTGTGAATTTAAGGTTCCCTGATCTCGTCAACGCCAAGTTTGGTATTTTTCTGTTCCAAATTATTCTCAGAGTTTTAAAGACTATTAAAAACTATTTGTTTGCTAATGTTTCTGCATCAAACCTCTGAATTTCTGTGTTAAATAAACTGGTATGTTTTATTCCTAATTTTGTCTGCCTTGACTCTGACTTTACGTTTGAGCAAGGGCAAAAGTCTTTGACCCTTAAGCCTTCCTGCTCCAGGGGGGCTGTATCATAGCTGACACACTGCTTTGACCCCAACTTACTAAGATAGGATATGCAAAGAAACAAATTTTACTGTGCTGTAGAGTTAAAATGACAAATAAAGACATTTACATTACATTGCATAATTGGACATTTTGCATGACATAAAAGGGGCTGTCATAATAAAGTTCCCAAAATTCTAATCTTTACGGTAATAAATATTTTTCCACATGTATTGGATGCTCATATGTTCAGCCCCACAATCCTTTGGGCCAGCAATGCCGCTAAGCTTGCTTCCGAGACAATTCCTGTATGTGACAACTACAGGAGTGAAAGAGGATTGTCTGTCATTTGACAGTTTTGGTACACAGCCCTAGTAAATATCAATTTTTTTTTTTTTTTGTGATGTCTACATGCAAACACAAGTATAGAACCAAATCGCTGAATTACAAATCATAGCAGCAACTCATGGCGGTGTGCAAAAATGAATCTGAACTTTGCATCTGGTAATAATTATAAGAAGGAAGTCTGTTTCTTCATAGACACCTTACAGCAAATAAATATCTATTTTTTACATATTCAAGCTTGCAGGAAAGCAAAGGACCATCCATGATATACCCCCCTAAAGCAGAGGGTGTTTACAAGAATTGCTCAAAAGCACAACATGGCAGTACTGAGGCATGAACTCCCAACCTTGAGATCAGTTGCTTAGGGCTTTAACTACTGATCCACAAAAGCTCTAACACACTATACCATCGCCCTATATTATAAAATCGCATATTACCTAAGAACATACTACATTTCATTAAGTACTTAGATAAGTAGGTTCCTGACCGTATATAGTATGATTATGGGTAGTATAATGTGATGTCACCAGGTTGATACTGTTACGTAACTTACGTCACAGCAGCGCAGATTTAAAGTGATCATGTTAAACGAGTGCAATTTAACCAAAAGAAGCAACTTTGTTTGGAAAGGACATAAAGCTTCTTTAATCTGTTGAAAAGTGCTGCGTCGCCACTTTCCACCATTTTTTAATACAACAAGACGTCTCTTCTGCAGACCCATGCAATAATAAAGTGTCCTTCATATGCATTCTTCGAAATCTGTAAAGAAGTAGTAGGTCATATGGGTACTTTTTCCCTACAGTTTTTTTTTTTACCATAGATATATATATATATATATATATATATATATATATATTATATATATCTATATACACATCCACCGCTACTGAAGCTGACATACGGCCGTTGTCTCAGAAAGAATGGCTGAAAAAATAAAAGTGCCTCCGACTTTGTATTTGTCATATTTTTTGCTATTTGTCTTTAATTTTTTAAATCCTTTTTAAGTGTATTGCAATATGTATTGTATTGCAAAATATCGCGATATATTGTATCGTGGACAATGTATCGTGATATGTATCATATCGTGAGGTCCTTGCCAATACCCAGCCTTTATACTACAAATTCGGACATACTACTTGCCTCTTAGACTCACTTTCCAATTCTAAATAGTATAAAGGTATGCGATTTTGAACACAGCACTAGTCTCCAATTGCAGGAACCGTCTATTACAGGGGCACCGCTAGCAAATTTGGGCCCTATGAAAGAAAATGAAGTTGGACCCCCTACCAAACCTTTGGGTTGCCTATAAAGTTTGAATTGTCCTAACTTTTTCCTCCTAGTGGTGCCCCTGGTCTATAGACTATATAGACATCCTGTTTTCTTATTCTGTTTCTATGGATAACTGTTCTGTACGGATAACCTTGTTAAATGCAACAAAAACTGGCATTCTCCTGTGTTGTTTTTGATCCATATAAAAAGTGAAGCTCTCCAGCTTTATGGTCGGGGCTCTGGGGCAATTTTGATAGCAGGATGTTGTGGAGTTAGCTGCATCACTGTTTCTCTATAGTAAAGAATTAAAAGGTGGTGTCTTATAGACAGAAAACCTAAGAGAAAGACAAAGAGAGATAAAAGGCTAGCCCTGAATACACCAGGTAAGCATCAATTTTCGATGTGCCTTGAGCTTTGTTTTCGTATCTCTGCTGCATCAACATATACAATACAATCTATCTAAAAGCCCTGTTGAATGAATTTAGGTGCCTCTTCTGTTCAATCAGAACAGGAAAACGTTTATTTTTTTGGTTTTTTTTGGCTTAAACCTGGTCCTGAGTAAAATGCTATCAGAGATGAAACCGGATGAAGAAAATCCTGAAAGCAGGCTTATAAAAGTCCAAGCTGGGCAAACTTTCAAAGAGAAGCTGCAGGTTATGAAATATGGATGTCCAAGCAGAGGAGGCGGTGTTTTTTTTGAGCGGTTCCAGGGCTGTACCATGGGGGTGTGGGCTTTGCAAAAATAGATGATTCCTGTGATGGATCGGGAAAAAGGCCCTGACTTAGTAAAGCTGTTTGCGATTGAGAATGAAATGCCCTCCCACGATAAAGCAGACTTTCATTGTGACTCATACATGCTTTTCTCAATCTCCGATTGACTACAGAGCGATTTAGCGGGCTGGAGGCTGCCCGGTGTAGCTTTGCATTTTCTCTCTGATTTATTTTTAATTGCTCGACTCGAGGATGTCATTTAGCTATTTTATTATTAAAGAACCACAACACAGAAAGCTGAGCTATTGATCATTACTTAGAGGTGCACATTAGTAGCACATTAGTGGAAGTGATATGTTAGTTTTGATCAGATTTGAGAAGATTGTGGGTTTAATTCCTTAAACCACCACTAGGCCCCTAAGCAGGGCCCTTAACGTTAACTACTTAATTAAAAAAAAATTAAAGAAGTCTATTCTTTCACCCTTTATTCTCTAAACATTACATTCCTTCTTATTCCCTAAACCCATTATTCTTGTAACCCTTTGTTCCCTAAATTCTAAATTCCTTCTAATTCCCCAAACCCTACATTCCTTCTAATTCCCCAAACCCTTTATTCCCTAAACCCTACATTCCTTCTTATTCCCTAAACCCATTATTCTCTTAACCCTCTGTTCCCTAAACCCCAAGTTCCTTCTACTTTCCCAAACCCTACATTCCCTTATATTCCCCTAACCCCTTCTTATTCCCAAAACCCTACATTCCCTAAACCCTACATTCCTTTATATTCCCCCAACCCCTTATCCCCTGAACCCTAAATTCACTTAAGGGAATAAAGGGTTAACAAATCGTGCTAGTCGTTTATTCAGTCGTGGGGTTTTTTTTGGATGTTAGCATTAGACATCGCTAAATACGCATTTCATACTAGAAGTCACACTGGAATGGGAAGCCATATTTTCCTTAACGGTTTGCACTTGTTTTACCCCAAATGTTTTAAATGTCAGCCCAACCAACCGGTAACAAAACGTCTGGTAAAACGTCCTGTGATTGGTTGCTCTACATGTCAGTGAGTTGCCCTCTTGGCCAATAAGAGCTTCTACAGTATGTAGCCTAAAACATTATTAATATATATGCGATTAAATTCATGTTTTATTCTTTAATATTGGTACAGATTTTATAATAATGGAGTTAATAGTGTTGCTTGGACATCAAATGTACTATAAATAGCTTTTGAGTCAGTGTGTATGTGTGTGTGTGTGTGTGTGTGTGTGTGAACCAGCAATATGCTATACCTGAAAAAGAACAGATTGTGCTTTTTTTTTTTATCTAATCGATGTTTCATATCCCGCTACTATTTTCTATAGTGGATGTTTACTAGGCTGTGTTTATTCCACTGTAGCTCATGCTATAAGACGTTTCGCTTCCCTGTAATCTGCTGATCTGAGAACAGTTATATTCCACCTTACAGCTAGACGCTCCTCAGCTCAGGTGTAGAGAGAGTGTAGACAGTGTGGATTACTCGTCCTCTCATTACCGCAGCGATCGTACTCCAGTCTCTGGGAGATGTTCAGCCGAAAGCACGACACGGCTAAAGGTGAATTCCGCACGGATGTTTCTCAGTGCGAGAGTCGTTAACGCAGGCTGGACCTCCTCCATTATTATTCCTCTTTCTTATCACTGGTCTGGCTTTCATTTATTTCTCAGAAATAATTATTTTAATAAAACATAGATTTTTGAATCTGTTCTTAGACTCTTACACTTTAGTAAGGAGCCCTTATGCACAGCCATTTACATTTATCTAATTTAAACTAAGCATGTGAGGGCCTTGAATAGGGGCCCAGCAATGGCAGGAAAGTGCCTCTGGGAATTAAACCCATGATCAGCAAATCTAACACTGTAACCACCGAGCTGCAACTTTCATTCATTCATTTCTCAGATTTGTTCATATAGATAGATAGATAGATAGATAGATAGATAGATAGATAGATAGATAGATAGATAGATAGATAGATAGATAGATAGAGAGAGAGAGAGAGAGAGAGAGAGATGGATAGATATGGATATAGATAGATAGATAGATAGATAGATAGATAGATAGATAGATAGATAGATAGAGAGAGAGAGAGAGAGAGATGGATAGATATGAATATAGATAGATAGATAGATAGAGAGAGAGAGAGAGAGAGAGAGAGAGATGGATAGATATGGATATAGATAGATAGATAGATAGATAGATAGATAGAGAGATGGATAGATGCTTACAGATAAGTTTTTTTATCTTTTTTTTTCTTACCTGCTGATATATCTAATATATCTATACTAATAAGTAGTTGGGGGTTTAGGGCCTTGCTCAGGGGCCCCGTTTTGCATGGGGTATTGGTACCACTTCCTGTGGAATACTTTCTCCTTTCACCTTCGCTGTGTGGATTTGCACCAGGTGTGTTTGTGATTTTGTTTTTGATTAGGTTTGCAGTTTTAATTCTGGTGGCGGTCCTGGGAGGCTTCACTGTGCGCGAGAGGTCCAGTACTGCAAATAAGATCAGGGAACCTCGTTCTATTAAAGGCTCCAACCAACCTGATCCGATGTAAATTGGGTACAAATTTGGGACGAAAACTCTCCTTGCTCTGAATCCTAAAATAATCCTACAATGAGCAATGTGTGTGTGTGTGTGTGTGTGTGTGTGTTTTAATTTATGCATGCGTTACTTGCTTTTACATCCCTTCTCCCTGTGTTCCAGTAAACCCGCGTCGACAGAGGTCATGCGCATACACGGTCTTTATTGTCCTGATTTTTTTAATTCCTCCAAATTTTTATCCATTCTGCTTCCAGAAAAGGGTCACCAGTTGACCCAAATTAGGTTTAACTCTATCACCGCTATGAAAAAACTAGTTTCTGTAATCGTCAATGATTTGCTGAGGTAATAAACCTTCTTAATTGAAGCAAATGAATGAAGAACCAATCAGCCTTAAAGCAGCAGCTTGCGCACAGGACAAAATCCTTCGCTTCTATAGTCAATATTTGATATAAATTTGTTAAAATGTTAATTTTTGTAACTGTTTTTACAGTGTGTGGATTTTTCTATTGTTGTTTGTTGGACTGTATAAACCCGATCACACTGTAAGTCACACTGTAGGTCACACTGTAGGTCACACTGTAGGTCTATTCCCATTGGTAGAATTTTATCAGAGGGGAAAATGATCGCATCCTTAATCGCCTGACGGTTAACAATGCGATAATTCTTTCCTCCGATGAAATTAAACTAACGGTAAACTAGCGATTAAAGGAAACAAATCGGGGCTGAAAGCGTTTAGTGTAAATCTGAAATCTTAGGTAAGGAAGATGCAGAGGACTTTCTGAAACAGTAGAGATTTTTACTTGGTTTGTTTTATTTAATGTTTTGTTTATAAAGAATATTTTATTGTGTTTGTTGGTTAAAGTGGGCGTTTGTAGTCTTCTGTGCCTGAAATGTCAATGAAATCAGTGTATTGAGTGTAATTTATCAGAGAAAAAACAATTGTCTTGGTAATAAATTTTAACTGTATTTTTTACATATGCTTACATTTCTGTTGAGTGGATGGATGGATGGATGGATGGATGGATAGAGAGAGAGATAGAGAGAGATAGATAGAGGGATAGATATAGAGGGATGAATGGATATGGAGATAGATAGATAGATAGATAGATAGATAGATAGATAGATAGATAGATAGATAGAGAGAGAGAGATAGATAGATAGATAGATAGATAGATAGATAGATAGATAGATAGATAGATAGATAGATAGATAGATAGATAGATGCTTACAGATAAGTTTTCTTTTTTTTTCTTACCTACTGGTATATCTGATATGTACTAACAAGTAGTCTGGGGTTTAGGGCCTTGCTTAGGGGCCCAGGTTATCTTGATTAATTTATTTGAATTTTTTTGTTTAATTCATTTAATAATAAAATCTCTATGCATTCATCTATTCTTTGTTTTTTATTATTATTATTTTAATATTTATTGATTAATTTATTTGCTTCGATGTTTTTGCTAGTTTGTTTATTTCATGCTTTTTACTACTCGTCTTTACTCAATTAGTCGAAATTATTACACATTATTAATATATAAAGAAATTGAATCTACTTCTTGTGATATTAATCTAGTAACATTTTTATTACTAAGTTTCTAAGTGGTCCTTTGTATTAATTAATTTCCTGTCAGAAAAAGTTGGCGTTTGGAAAGGGCTGGGCGATATGACCTAAAATCCAAACCTCGATTAATTAAATATTTTAACTCGATTATGATTAATACGTTTTTTTCTAATGGTTTTTATCCTGTTTTTAAATTACGGTGATTTTCTTTGGAACAAACTTCTGATTCTTAGTTGACTCGATGTCTGATCTTTCCGCCATGCCGCTTTGGTGCTATTTACCGGACAAGGCGGAGTCACATGACTTCCCCGAAAAAACTGACATGGACAAATGTTCAAAGTTTCGTATTGCCTTGTACATTTGAATATCTATAGATCAGTCCAAAATTCTGTAATGCTTATTTTTCTCATATTGTTTTCCACACAGTATAAAACTGTGACAGGAAGTCTGCTTCTTTCTTTCTTTCTTTCTTTCTTTCTCTCTTTCTCTAGGTGTCTTTTTTCTTGCACGGCATTTCAAATTGCACGTAGTAGCCTTGAAACTTAGTCGGATATAAAAGGGATCTCCGTCTAAGTTAATTCCTCTTTGAAGATGCAGTCGAGCTGGACTAAGAATCCCCGGCTTTTCTCCTCCGGCTGCAGGATATACGATGAGACGATCCTGCTTCGTCAGCGCAGGGAAAAAAAAAACCCGACCGATCAGCTACGGTATCCTGTCCTCTTTATCCTCCATCAATCACGTTCAAGAAATCTCCTTCCTCATATATTTTCCTTCCGTAAAACAGGCACGTCTTCCTCACAGCCTGTCTCTCTCTTCATCTGTCTGTCTTTCGTTTTGCTGTCCTTGTAGTGTGTTTAAGTCGACGCTGAGCGTCTGTTTATTCTCCGCCGATGTGACGGGCATCTTAATATAGACGCTGAACACAGACAAGAAAGCGAAAAAGAGGAACAAGGATTCCAGATCTGCGTGGCACACAGGCCGCCATCACCGACGCCCAGTGCACATTAATGAGCCGTGATCTCTGTCTGATGAATATTCAAACAGCAAAGGGCTTTGATCACAAACACGCTGACACTTTCACTGGCTATTCCACTTTTTTTTATTAAATCTACTTTCCAGGGTTTTATTGGTGACGGCGTTTCTAATTGCTTTGCTAACAATTGCCTGGCTTTTTATTTTTTATTTTTAAATTAATTTTAATATTATTAATATTTTTATCAGATTTTATCAGATTTTGTATTAAAGCCGCTTAAATAAAAATAATAAAATTCATATTATTTCCCATGAGAAAGCCTGAGTCAACCGTGAGATGTTATTACAAAGAAACCTTGAAGAAATTCAGACTCATCTGGGTGACACCGGAGTGTGTGCTTATGGATAATGTCCTGTATTTAAACATACATAGAATTTTGACCAGGAGGTTTGGAAGCCACTTATAATTCTATAGGGCTGTGTAAAAATATCGATACATCTAACTATCATGATATTTTTTTGATATCGATATTTTAACTTCTAGTATCGATACATATATAAATTACTGTTTAAACTGATTAACGTTTATGTTAATATTTAATTAAAATTTTTAGTGTGTGTCAAACGACTATCTCCTATCTGCTATCGTAGATGTCGCTGACACATACGGCCGATGGCTCAGAAAAAAACATGGCGTAAAAAATAAGGGCGCCGCCAACTTTTTAAGCTATTTGTTGTTTATGTTGTTTTGAAGTATTGCAATATATATTTTACTGCAATATATCGTGATCTACTGCATCATGAAATGTATCATAAGGCCAATACACAGCCCTAAAAACCAACTTCGCTTCTTGGTTTATTCTAGATTTAACATTTCATTTGTCCTGCCAAAGTATTTAATTTTCCATTGAATTGAGCACAAGAAGGACACTAGTGCCAGAATGCAAGAATGCACACCCTTACACACTTATGCAGTTAAGAGTTAAGAGCCAGCAGTTGCAACTTGGTGGTGAAGGGATTTGATCTCATAATCGTCTTCAACAACTTAATTATTAAATTATATACTACTCACCTCGTTGAATCAGTTTTGCTACTATATAGTATGGAAGTATGCAATTTCGGACAGAGCCTCAGTTTTATTTTAATTTAAAACTAAATTGCAACCGCAGCAAAACTAAAAACTAGCATCGGAAAACAATAGATCACCCTTTCAGAAAACAACCCAGATTATTTTTATACCTTTTCTGCTTCCTTCCTGTGTCCTTGTTACGTTCAATACTTTTGAAAGCAATAAAATGCCATTGTGAAGCTTTAATCACCAGTTAATGACTCGGCTCTTGACCCGCGGTGCGCAGCACGCCGCAGCGGTTAGACGTGCTATCTGTGTAGAACGCATTAGTTCACTTTTTCCCTGATTGCCTTAATTAGTCAAAAAGAAAATCCTGAGCAGCCAAACAGAATGACTGATAGTCCAATAATACGTGAGTCACAATTTATCACACATGATTTTTTTTTTAATATTCTGTTCACTGACTCATCAGCAACAAACACAGTTTAATAGTTTAATACTGACTCAAAAAACACAAGTCATTGTCGAAATAGTGCATAGATACATTTTATTGTAGTTTGTGCTTCACTGCATATTTCTATTCTGTTTATTCAGTTATTAGTACAGACTAGTGATGAAAACTTCTGGTAGATCGGGGTGGTTGTAGCTTAAGGCAGTGGTGTAGGGTGGTGAAATGTTGAGGAGATAAAGGCTAAGTGGTGTATAGTAGTAGTACCTTATTGGTGTAGGATGGTGGTAGATCAGGAAATGGTAGCTCATTGGTGTAGGGTGGTGGTAGCGCAGGGTGGTGATAGATCAGGGAAGTGGTAGCAGCAACGGGTGGTGGTAGCTCAGTGGTGTAGGGTGATGGTAGCGCAGGGTAGTGATAGGTAAGTGCTGTAGGGTGATGGTAGCCTATTGGTGTAGGATGGTGGTAGATCAGGGAAATGGTAGCTCATTGGTGTAAGGTGGTGATAGCACTAACGGGTGGTGGTAGCGCACGCTATTGATAGCTAAGTGCTGTAGGGTGATGGTAGCTTAGTGGTGTAAAGTAGTGGTAAAGTAGGCTGGTGGAGGCTTAGTGGTGTAGGATGGTGGTTAATCAGGGTGGTAGCTCATTGGTTCAAGGTGGTAGTAGCAGCAATGGGTGGTGACAGTTCAGTGGTGTAGGGTGGTGTTAGCACAAACCGGTTATAGCTAAGTGCTGTAGGCCGGTGGTTGCTAAGTGCTGTATGGTGGTGGTAGCGTAGGCTGGTAGTAGCTCATTGGTGTATGATGGTGGTAGATCAGGAAAGTGGTAGCTCATTGGTGTAAGGTGGTGGTATCAGCAGTGAATGGTGGTAGCTCAGTGGTGAAGGGTGGTGGTAGCACAAGGTGGTGATAGCTGGGTGCTGTAGGCTGGTGGTAGCTCATTGTATAGCTATTGTGATGTAATACCAGCAATCCCTTGATGCATAATAACGTTTACATTTTCTGCACTTTTTTATCCAACTGTCCAAATCGGGGTTAAGGGCCTTGCTCAGGGGCCCAGAAGTGGCAGCTTGGTTGTGTTGGGAATTGAACCCATGATTTTCTAAGCAGCAGAATAACATCTTACCTACTGATCTACCATTTGTTTATGTAATAATAATAATAATAATAATAGTAATAATAATAATAATAATATGTAATAAATATAAATATTAGTATACTATAAATTTAAACCAAATTAATATTAATATATATATAAGAAATAATTAAAATCTAAAAAATACATTTAAATACATTAAAAAAGTGTGTTGTCTTTGTCTTAAACAATTTTCAGTATAAAGTACAGGCCAAGTAAACACTGACTGCATTCCAGTAGAAAATATTTTTTTAATTAAAACACAGTTTTGCTGGAATTCCACAGCCCTGGTGTTCTCCAGGCTCCTGTTGTATCTGAGATGCTTATTCAAGCGAAGTCTTTTCTAAATGTGGAAATAGCTCCGCTCCAAAGCACTAAATCTAAATTATTGAACCCCTTCTTCCAACAGAAAAACAGTAAAGGAGTCCCGCACATGCTGGATCACTAATTTTTCATTCTCTGCAATATTTCAGCGCCTTGAGACCGCATTGGATAAGAAGCAGGACTGGGACGCCGTTGATTAGCTGCCACAGCCTGGGTTCTTCAGCATATTTTTATAGGAGGCAGTAATAAACAACAAGGCCAAATTTAAAATCCTGCTCTCAGTGACACATGAAAAAAAGCTGGGCAAATATCAGCAGCGCCAAACCAACAGGGTCGAACCTTCAGCGTGGAGCTGTTTACTTATAAACACAGCCAATGCTGGATCTGTAGGCTGAACTGGTCACTGGGTCATATTTTTTTCTTTTCTACTCATTTCATAAATTTTAATACTGAAATACTTTCATTTTTTTTTTTCAGTAAGAACAAACACAAATGTTAAACATACGGCGTGGCCTTGACGGCAGAATAACTTTGATAATAAGCTATCGATGCCCTCGACCTTGAGTGATACTGAATAGGCCAGTGTGAAGCCTGTTTCAAGCAATAAGTCTCTTCAAAGACATCTAAAAATAATGAAAGGCCAAAAAAAAAATCAGGAAATTAGCAAACAAATTGAAAGCAACGGTGAGACGTGGTGGCTTGGGTTTGGTTTGGTTTGGTTTGGTTTGGTACCGAGGAGGGATAGTTGATATATTGGTATTTTTTCTTTAAATAGAAATAAGTTGGCATCAGCGCACGGGTTCAGACATGATTTATTTGTTCTCAATGGTCCTTACAGTAGCAGCCTATCAATGGTGGGACTCGCACACCGAACCACCAATCAATAAACCGGCACCTTAACCAGTTGTGCCACCACTGCCTCATGTTGGGTTCCGCTTCCTGTTAGTGTACTAGTTATGGGGTTTTTTTCAGACCTTACATTAATCGTTCTTTAGATCTTAAAAAAGTAAATTTGGGAAACTTAACTAGTTTTATTTTGTACTTATTTTTTATTTTGTATAAATCTCCATAAAAGGGTTATTGTCCTAAATTTTTTTGTCATTCTAAGCCAAGTATAACAATATAAATATAAATACCATGTATAGACTCACAATATATTCTTTCTAAGTTTATTATATTATTTTTATTTTATTTAGTAAACCTTTAATCAGTTTTATGTTGATTTAATTGAATAAACCTTCTTTTTAATAACGGTATTAAGCTCAGGATACACAGAGGTCTTTTCCAGACTTATTTTAAAGCTGGTATCTTTTATTTACAATTAAATTGCAAGCTACAGTTGGTTGGATCTCAGTAACGACGTTAGAATTGATCCTGAGCGCGATGTGCCTTTGACTGAATGGGTGACGATGATATTGACTTAAAAAAAAATTTTGATTGGACAGTGTGAGACTGTTCGACAGACATTAGCTGATTTTTTTTCCCCGTGTCTGTTTACTAATTGCTTACCGTCAGTAGAAACTGAGATGTTTGTAGTCAAATTTCTTTTCACAAATCTGCTTTCTAAAAAAAATTACATTTCCAGCTGACTGGAAACTCAACTGAGAAAACTCCCATTTTCCAATCTTTTTTATTCAGAGTTGAAGCTTTCCATCAAATATCCTCACTACGAAGACAAGTTCTGTGACCCGCATTGATTGGCGTCTCATTTTACCCCTGATCGCATTCTTTTTTTTAGCTTTTTTATGCATGTAAGCGACACTTCGCTAGAAATAAATGAAGTTTGATTCAACTATTATGCAAAAGCCGCAAGAAATCATTTCCATTAGACTGCATCTGCAATCGCAACTTCTCTCATTTTTATACAAGCTCATCCAAAAGAAATACAAAATCTGACTTCTTTGTAAATATCGACTGATTATTAGTTTTCCTGATCTTTTTCCTGATTTTTATTGCTTTTTCCCATTATTGAAATATTGGATTTGGTAATATCTTCTCCACCGATATGTGGGCATTGCGCACAAGTCCATTATTACAGCACTGCCTCGTGAGGTGGTAGAATTTCATTACAGATATTGCAACAATGCAATAAATATAAATGCTTGTGCAATTAATTACTGTCTGCTTGTTATCACGGCTTTGACTTATCACAATAGTTTGTTACATCTCTTTACATTTCTGGGAGATCTGAGCAAATGAAGTGGTGTTATGGTAGTCTAGAGTAAACCTAATCTTAAGACTAAAAATCTTGTCTAGTCTTGTCATAGTCTCGGATAAATTCTTGCTCAATCTTGGCTTCCATTTCCATTTCCGGCCTTTAGCAAATGACCTTATCCAGAGCGACTTACATTTTTTACATTTTTTATCCAATTCAGCAAATAAGGTTTAAGGGCCTTGTTTAGGGGCCCAGAAGTGGCAGCTTTGTGTTGCTAGGATTTGAACCTACGATCTACTGATCAACAAACCTAACCACCTTAACCACTTTTAAAAAGTAGAAATGGTTTAGGCGCTGAGTTGTTACTCTGAAGACCAGGAAGACCCAGGTTCAAGCCCCACCACCGCCAGCCTGAGATGTTGATCTGAAGACCAAAAAGACCCGGGTTCAAGCCCCACCACCGCCAGTCAGCCACTGTTGGGTCCTTGAGCAAGACTCCTTAGCCCTTCCTGCTCCAGAGACGGCGTAACATAGCTGACCCTGCGCTTTGAGCGCAACTTATTAGGATGGGATATGCGAAGAAACAAATTTCATTCTGCAGTAAAAAGTATATGTGACCAATGAAGGCATTTACATACTCTCTAGACTCTTCTCCTCTCAGCTAACTTCTAACCTCTAACTAAGTCGTTCCCAGGAATTGGGACCAGCATTGAAGATTGGTTTCTTGCCCAAGGATTAAAGCCAGGCTATAGTGATAAGTGACAGACCCTTAGCCACTTGAGAACCTTATGTTAAAAGTTCTACACATTACCCTGTGCTGTTGTCTCTCCCCTCCGTCTGAGAGATTTTGTGGTTTTATTATTTTTTTTACCCTGACACTGGCACAACGTGATATGCAATTTCGGTATGTTGTGTGGTGCGAACGTTCGGGGGCAGATGAGAAGGTAAAACATGTCATTTACCATTCAGTGATTTCACACACTGTAATTTGGTTTCTTTTGATCTAATCACATTCTGGCTCGTCCCCTCACACCCTGGCCCGTCCGACCACTCATGGCTTCCTCTCTGTGTCACGAGCGTCAATGATTTAGTTGGCAAGAATGATGAAATCTTTACATAGAGGATTGTATTCACTGAAAAACCTCTCCAGACAGGCTTTCTTTCTGAACAGGCTTTCCTACAGAGGAAGTTTATGACTTCCACAAGTTTCCCAGCCTATCAGAACTATATAGGCTACCACTAACCATCTCAGTCTTACACTGGCTGTGGGAAGTGGTAGCTCAGTGATTAAGCTGTTCGCTTGCTGATTGGAAAATTTTATATTTAAATCTCAGGACCAGCAAGCTGCCACTACTGGAACCCTGAGCGAGGGCCTTAATCCTCAGGGGCAAAGAAATTAGATAGATGTAAGTCACTTCAATTAAGGACATCTGGCAGACGCCCTCATCCAGAGTGACTTACATTTATCTCTTTTATACAACTGAGCAATCGGGGGTTAGGGGCCCTTCTCAGGGGCCTAGCGGTAGTAACTTGGTGGTGCTGGAAATCGAACCCCGATCTTTCAGGTAACAGTCCCAACACCTTAACCCAGTGTGCTACCAATGGATTTACGTTGATGCTGATGTTTTGAAAATGACCGTTAAATTGGTGAACACGATGATCTGTTGTGTGTTTGACCTGGTCACATTCAAACAGACAGAAAACTACAATCTGATTCATCTCTATCGGTGTTCACACCTGCTTTCTTTTCAAATTTAATAGACCTCATTTCTCTAAGCTGTGGCATGGAGGCACTAATGGATTTGTGGTTTCACTATGAAAAAAGGCTGTGTGTGGAGTAAAGAAATTAACAGACACATGAATACGGCGATGAAGATAAATATAGAGATGATACGGATAACTTATCGTCCTGACAAAGACTCCGGTTGCGCGACTAATTTTAGGTCCTCCTCCTCCATGTCTGATTAACTATTTACCACACCATCCGTCATGTGCCCTAGCGGGCCCTGAAGATTTTTTTTGATCAGCTTCACTTTCTTCAGCCCAACCCAAATTAAACTCTAAAAGTTTCATAGCCTCGGTTTGTCCCTGATCAGTCGTTAGCTGGGTTAGCTGTTGCATTCCTGTTTGTACAATGTGACAAGGAACCTGGTCTTACTATACAAACATCAATTAGCTTCTGCAGGGACAAAAGAGGACTTAAAAGTACAGGAGGATCCGGTCATTAGCTTAAAGATTTACGCAGAGTAAATTTTTGAAGCTAAAGCCTTTCCAGAGCGGTGCAGCGCTGAAGCTAGCATACATTAGAAAATTAGCCTGGATATGGCTTTTTACATGGGAGTCTTTGCAGTACTTCCATTATTTTTACCAGCAGCTTAACACCCTTATCTTACATTAGACCATGCCCATAAAAATTTATAGACATTTTTATGACTGGATTTTGAGAGTTTTTTCAGACTGGAGATATTGATGTAAATCAGAATAACCGAAGAAGAAAAACAGACAGTAATACTTGCGTATCCTATTTCAAACTTTGGCTGTCACAACAAATCGATATGGCTCGATGCATCAGTTAAAATTCTAATGCATCGATGCCACAAATAAAATATGCATATGTGGTACCTTTATTTTGACAATTTTCTCCTTCCATTCATGGTGTATATTTTGGTTGTGTTTTTAAGTTATTAAAAATGTAACAGTTTGTGTAAGCTAGGAACATAATATCCAAATATACGTACATGAATTATACTTGTTTCGCAAAAACGTTTGAGGTATCGGCAAATAAAAAGAACGATATTTTATTGCGATATTTTACTGTTTAATTTATACATTGTGATATTTTGACACTATTTTGTGGTACTCGGTTGACTCTGCTTTAGGTCACATGACCTCACGCCAATAATTTTTGTTTGCTTTATTTATTTTTTAATTAAATATTTGTAAGTGTATATAAGAAATTTAAAGTTATTAAAACAACCCTAGAAAAAGGTTCAGTTGAAGGTTAATAGGATGTCCATCTTTAAAAAGAAATAATTGGACTTTTAACTCTTATTTTACTTTAGAAATCAAAACTCATATGACAAGTAGTTATTTTTCATAATTTTTTGAGATTTCTAGATTATTATTGTCTTTTTTTCTGGCAAACTACGGAAAATATATTTATAGGAAACAGTTTAAAAAATAGTTAAAATTTCTATCCACATGACTGTTCTTTAATAATATTCAACCCATTTCTGCCTTCGGAGACTCCCCGACTGCTCGTTCATAAACATCTTAAATCCTGCAATGGCGTCACGACTCATTCTCAATCAGACCTGCAGCCAGAATATAATTTGTTTGTTTATATTAATTAAAAAATCTCCCATGAGTCGATTTTCCATTTGAGCACCAGTGTACCGGTAAAAAGGGTTCGAAAACATTAAAAGTTTTATGTTTTTCAAGATTGTGGTGCGTGTCCTGATACAGAGAAGATCTATTTCAAGTGTTTGCCCTTTGCTTGCCCCTAAGCTTCTCTAAGCATGCATTTCACGCTCACGGATGTCCGACATGGCCTCTGCTGTCCTTTAACGGATTACCATCCAGTCTGAGCTGAGCTGGGCTTTTAAAACACCACCAATTAAATCCATCGGATAATAAAACTTGTTCATTTAGGAAGATTAGCATATTCTGTTTTGGACCTTGTTTATTAATAATATGTTAGCATGGACATGTGGCCATATCATAGCATTATCTTGATACCTGACTCTTTTTGCCATGTCTAGGCCGGAAACAGATATTTGTGCATCTATCTGCTTATAGTCTGTCAGTCAGCAGTGTGTAATGGAATGTTCTGCCATACAGAAGAGGGAAGCACCCGGTCTGCTGTGCTTGGCATCATTATTTCCTGCGGTTTGTTTTCAAGAGCAGCCATTTTGTCTCCCCACAGCCTTCGCTGTCTCTAAATCAACAATCTTTTTTTTTTTACTCTACAGAAACCCTGTGCTTCTCTGCAGTCGATCAGAAATGCTCCAACAAACAGTCTTCTATCTGACAATTGCAGAGTCGTACTGAGAACTTGTTAAACCCCCATGAGCTTGTTACTGGAACACCAGGGGTGCCTGGTGTTAGTGAAAAACTGCTAATTCATGCCTATCGGTGTTTCTGCAAGGGAACCACTGCACTTATTTTTTATTTTTTTAATAGACCCCAACTTAATTCTTAATGATGATGAGGGTCAGAGAGGGAATCCTGTCCTGGACATATTGTTAGATATGTTAGATATGAGAAACTGCACAGAATTAATCCACAACCAAATTGGAGGTCTGTAACAATTATTTACACATGACCATCACATTTATATGTCTTTCTTGAACATTCTATTCCAGATGTTAGTCTCACTCTTCCTCCAATTAATCCTCTCTGGATGTCTGTGCAGGTTTTTCACTAGATTGTGTCATGTGACTGTGTGGATTGGCGTTCATTTAGTCACAATAGTATTAGTGAGATCAGACCATAATGTTGAAGTGAGGAGGTCTGGGGTTTAGTCGGGGTTCCAGTTCATCCTAAAAGTGTTTAATGTAAAGCGGTTGAGTCAAAATCAGGACCCTGTACAGGACATGAGAGTTCTTTCACTTCATACCATCCAGAACACAGCATGTCTTCATAGAGATCAGGGACATTGTCATGCTGGAACAGGGTTTAAATCTGTAAGTTTTACTTAAGGAATAATGGGTTAACAATAAACATCTCTTTTATAACTTCATCTATGTTTTCTATCGAAAGTTCTAAGTGCCTATTAAATAGTTATGGTTCTGCGTTGTTGATTGGAGAATCGGGGTTCAAGCCCCTCCATTGCCAAGCTGCATTCTCTGTGCCAAAAGCCTGCACTCGGACCCCAACTATCCAAGCTGGATAGACCGAAGAAACGTATTTCACTGTGCAATAATGTAAATGTAATAACAGTATAAACTTCCCTGACTCCCAAATCTACGCCCAATTGGAAGCTCTCTAGAGCCTGTATACCCCACTCCTGTAAGCAAACGTAGCTATCGCTCTACAGTAGCAGCTAATTAGAAGCAAACATGGGTCATTTGTGTGGTTAATTCCTCCCCCAAACTATCCCTTGAGTGTTGAAAAGTTGGCTGCACTGCCTGTAAAGGTGTATGAGGTACAAAGCACAGTTAAGTTTCAGCTAATGTGTGGAACCACTAAGAGCAAACAAGACATCAAATCTTGTTAGGATCTGTTCGTTTTTTAAATATATATTTTTTACTTCATTAAAAAGATAAGATCCTTTGCTATGGCCCAGAAAATCTATGTAAGATAGTAAAATATATTTAATAAAAAGATCTGCATTGATTTCTGGGCCACCATTTCTACAATCTCTCTCAGACTTCCTGCCCAACATTTGAGCTGTTCAAACCTGAACCCTTATATAACAGAGTACAATGTGTTTAAATGTTAAATATCGCACAAGTTTGTTTTATCCGATTGGTCAGGATGCTCGCAAATTCCTTCAATTTTTAGGAAACAGACTTTTCATTATCTCCAGGATTTCAAGATCACCAGGCAAAATCAACCAATCGCAAGGCATTCTATGTGAGCTGGGAAATTTGATCCAATCACCATAACTTATCTACAAATTTGACCAGTTATTGTAAAGCCCCACCCAAAAAGGTGACCAGTTCGTCAGCAAACACCTCAATTCATCGATGTTCTTCATGAAAGCGCAGGTCAACTGTTTTACACTACGTGCAATTTAGGTAATCCTACAATTTTATTGCAAAAACATTTTTCAGATAACCTGTAATAAAATTCTAACCTTCAACAATCACAAAAAAACCTTTCATTTCCTGGAAGGACTGTCCTCTGACATCATTGGGTATATGATTCATACGCAGGAACACCAAGTAGGAACACCAAATTCCAAAACCCACAAATCTACAAATGCCAGTGGTCCAATAATACTTTGTCTATGTCTTCATGGTTAGAAGGTCAGCGGATTAAACTAGATGAAGAATTGGTGGGAAAACCCAAAAAAAAAAAAAACTATCGCAGCGTCTTTAACCTTCTTATACTGCATATAGCATAAATAGCTATAATGACAATAAGGACAAACTTACACAAAAAAAAAACTAATATTTTAACGTCATCCTAGATTTGACATAAAATGTATGCAGCCGTATCTGCCCTGGTTCTGACCCCTATCATACTCTGCCATATGTAACAAAAGTACCAAAAGTAAAGATTAAACATGTCCCTATCATTGATATTCTACGTCCAAAATAAAAGGCAACATGAACCTCTTAACACCTGCTGTGATAAACTAATCGAACTCTCCGGTGGCTCCTTCATGCACATGTAGACGTGCTGTATGTGGCATAAAAGGAGTTTACGGCTGTCTGAGCAAGTTTGTTCTCTCTCGCCTTTTCTTCCTTTCTGTCATTGACATTCATTCCTTTTATTCCCGTAATTGACTGGTAAATAATTAGGAATGCCTTTCTTTTTCTCTACATGACCCAGCCGAGTGACTCCATAGTTTCCAATGTCAGTGTGTGTTAGCAGGCTGGGTTGAAAGAAACTCATTACATTATGCTGTAAAAGAGAAAATGGGAGAATGAAGATGGCATTTAGAGTCATTATTATAATTAGATAGAAGGATGGATTGCAGCTGTATTCTTTGCATTCCTCCAAAATGGCCTGTTCACATAAAACTAATACAAAGTGATCAAGCCGCAAGCTCAAATCTCAATTACAATTCAGTTACCCAAAGCTCTTATTAGCGGCATGTGAATGCGTGTTAGTTCGGGTTTAACAAGTTGGGACACAGAAGGCTTGTTAGGAGATGCTAGGAAATAGGAAATCAGAGACACACACACACCCACATTATTCTGACACACATACAGTAAGTCCACTGGCCTGACGCCAATCAGAGCTTTCACATACCGGATGCTGCCTTGCTCCAAAGCTTTCATGGCCAAAACAAACCAGTACAGATCAGCAAAACGCACATTTTTGACCACTTATTCGACCGCTTTGCATTTGCGTCTCTCTCTTACTTTCACTTCTTAACTTTCTGTCTTTATATGTGGGAATTCCCAGACATAACATTGTGGATGAATGGATAATCATAAAAAATGAATGTGAAAGCTACACTCTACATTTTTCTGAATAATGTGAATTAATTTGAATAATATTTATGCTTAGAAGGTCAGCGGATTACAATGGATGGAACACTATTGGAAAAAATTGTGATCCACTGGAAACGCTGGGTGTGAAATAGGAATGCATTCTGGATAGATGGATAATCTGCAATGACTGGCATGGTCCATGATACTCAGTATTGAGTGGCATAGTCTACAATGCTCTCAAATGACTAGCATAACCCAACAAATTTAGTAATGACTGGTACTGTACATGACACTTAGTATTGATTGGCATAGTCAGTGATAATCTCTAAAAACCAACCTAGTTCAAAATACTCATTGATTATAGGCATCATCCATGATACTCTGCAATGACTGACATAGTCCATCATACTTAGTAATGAATGGAATCATCCATGATACCTTGCAATGACTTGCATACTCTGAGCATGATACTCTGCAATGACCAGCATCGTCCATGATACTCTGCAATGAATGGCACGCTATCTATGATCCATGATACTTTGTAATGCTGGGCATAGTCCATCATACTCAGCAATGACTGGCATCGTCCATAATACTTTCGATGACTGGCATACACTCTGGATAGCATACTCTAGGTTACTCTGCAGCGACAAACACCTGATGTTCTCTAATGACTGGCAAGTTCATTATACTTAGTAATGACTGCCATCATCCATAATAACCTGCAATGACTGGCATGCTATCCATGGTCCATTTTACTCCTTATAATAACAGACAGAGTTCATTATACTCCGCAATGACTGGCATAGTCTATGATACTCTGCAATGACTGGCATAGTCTTTAATACTCCGCAATGACTGGCATAGTCTATGATACTCTGCAATGACTGGCATAGTCTTTAATACTCTGCAATGACTGGCATAGTCTGTAATACTCCGCCATGTCTGGCATATACTATGATACTCTGCAGTGTCTGGCATATACTATAATACTCTGGAATGTCTGGCATAGTCTATGATACTCTGCAATGACTGGCATAGTTTATGATACTCTGCAATGACAGGCATAGTCTATGATACTCTGCAATGACTGGCATAGTCTATGATACTCTGCAATGACTGGCATAGTCTATGATACTCTGCAATGACTGGCATAGTCTATGATACTCTGCAATGACTGGCATAGTCTATGATGAACCCTGTATAAGACACCAGTGATTACAGAGCTTTAATGACTCAAACACTAATTTATGTGAGGACCAATTTAGGACCTACTGCAAGAAAAGCAGCATTTTGCAATAATAGGGTAGTAATGTTCTATATGCTCTGATTTGTTAGATGATGTCCTTCTCCTTTAAAGCTGCAGGTGTGGCTCAGAAATCAGGAACAGCCACCTAACATCTCACACTGCATCTTGAAAAGTTACACGTCTACGGGATAAATAATCGACTGGCTTGACCTGAAAAGCAGATCAGTTTCTTCAGGTGCTGTGAAGCACACACCCACACTCACACACACACCCACATTCACACACACTCACACACACACACACACAGAGCCCTGGCTTTATTAATCTGAGAAAAGGGTTCAGGTTAAAGAAGCTGGAGAATCGAGGACTTGATTTTTTTCTTCTTCCGTAAGAAACAGACTTGGGATGCAGCGCCTCTTCAGTCTGTTACATAACAACAGGGTGGAGCTTTGCTGCTTTTTCCTTCACTGCTTCCTTTAGATTTTCATGCAGGACAGACTATGGGTTTGGGTAACAGGGGACCAAGAATTTATAAAAGGGGGTGATAAGTGAGTAGAAATCAATTTTTCGTGAAGTTTATATTAATTATTAGGATATAAATATTATGCAAAAAGAAAATGTTAAAATATGCAAAAATATACACAATATGTACATGTAATTCTTTTGCCATAAATCCGTGGGCAAGCCATGTGACAGTGGGGGCCCGGCCCACCTCAAACAACACCCTCCCGTCCCCATACTCCCACCTCACCTGTTTTTTCTAACAGCTAATCATCTTCTATACTACAGATACGACCTAGCTTGCAGTCTCGATTGAGGATGTAACACCAGCAATCAGTCTGCCACTGTCCTCTCATCTTACCCGTTTCCTCGAGTACACGTGAGGAAAGCCAGCGCTCGTAAAGCATGCGATGAAACGCTCTGGATTAGACGTTGCATCCTTGTGTTGTGCCGAGCATGGAAATAAAAACGAGCAGTGATTCTTGGGCAGCACTTTAATAGGACAGGAGATGGAAACAGACAGGATGTCCAGGCTGATGTCTCATTCTCACTCTTTCTTTCCTGCTGGAACTGGATATTATAAATGATGAATGTCTGTCCACATACAGATCCACCACCACACACATTTTCAACCCAACGAACCCGCAACAAAACCCCCTCCACCCCCCACCTCCCAGCATGCAATTATGCAAAGATATGCATATACTACCAAAGTATGTAAGTCTATACAATCCAGACCGGGCCAATATTCGGATGCAATGAAGTGTTGGGCTGAATTATAAGCTCGTGCGTTTATCAGTCAACTTTATATTAAGTCAACACGCGATGTTAAGCTCGTGCTTTGGGAAAGCGATTCTCAGGGTGTCGCATTAACACTGGGGTATTTAGAACTTCTGTAACAGTTTATTTGAGTGTTTATGTAGTTAGGAAAAGACTGCGTGAATTAACACGGTGTGATCAATGTTCTGGCGCGGATCGAATCGGCAAAGTTTTAATAAAAACCGAGATGGGTGTTAATTCTGCAAAAAAAAAACCCCAAAAAACCACGCATATGCACGCGCTCCGAGGCGCATTACGCGTTATAACTGCATTTTTTTCTCTCCTCTTTGTGCATTTCCACTTTATGGAAAGGAGGCAATTTTCTTTGTCGTCACTGATAAATTGTTATAATTTTTATTAGGAAATAAAGGAAGATTTAAACTTGAGTTGTAAATGATGGTGTGGTGTGTATTCGCACACTCACCCTCGCCCAGGAGAGACTTCATGATGATAACGATAATAAGGATAAATTCCTTTTCTCTCTTTAAAAAAAATGCCAGTAATTCCAGAAAATCTTTCCAAAACAAAAACACGGTGGATCCCGTATCCGGTGCACGCGCTCGATTCAGAAATGAAAGCGCGGGATGCGGATTCAGCCAACAGAGGCGCGAGACGGAGAGCAGAGTCTCGCGCCGACGGGTCCGCGATCACTCATCGGGCATCAGAGTTCGGGCACGCGAGCGCGGTTAATAGCTGGGACCGGAGACCAGACGGAGATACAGTGATGGAGGTTCACCGACTCACGAGCCCGGTATGCTGGAGTGAATGGGATGGAGGGAGAGAGGACAGGAGGGGGGGGTGAGGTGGTGGAATAATATCAAAAAAAGAACAAAAATAATATCAAAAAATAATAATTAATGTCCGATCTTGTAGTGAAAAATCCTAAACGGGTTAAAGGTGATCCAGAGGAGAGAAGAGAATGATGGATGAAGTATTCCAGCCAATAATGTCCATGAAAAGAATGATAGAGGACAGGAGACAAGCAGCGCTGCTGAGAGAGTGAAGAACAGAAGTGAGGCAGGGAGAGAGAGAGCGAGAGAGAGAGAGCGAGAGAGAAAGAGAGAGAGAAAGAGAGCACGAAATATAGAGAGAAAGTGGTCGAGAAAGCAATACCAAAAAGAAAAAACGGTTAAAAGAGAATTACCCCAAGAGAGAGAGGGAGAGAGTGAGAAAGAGCAAGAGAGAGAGAGAGAGAGAGAGAGCGAGAGAGAAAGAGAGAGAGAAAGAGAGCACGAAATATAGAGAGAAAGTGGTCGAGAAAGCAATACCAAAAAGAAAAAACGGTTAAAAGAGAATTACCCCAAGAGAGAGAGGGAGAGAGTGAGAAAGAGCAAGAGAGAGAGAGAGAGAGAGAGAGAGAGAAAGAGCAAGAGAGAGAGAGAGAGAGAGAGAGAGAGAGAGAGAGAAAGTGGTCGAGAGAGCAATACCAAAAAAAGAAAATGGTTACGGAAAAAAAAACGAAATAGAAAACGAGAGAGAAAAGGAAAGAGGAAGGAGGAGGGGGAGAGAGTGTAAAAGAGTGGCCAAGAGTGGAGCAATAATGAAATTGAATAAAATGAAGAGAGCGGTGTACATAGAATGTATGTGAGAAAGAGAGAGAGAAAGAGAGAGAGAAAGAGAGGGAGGAATATATTTAGACTGTATAAGAGAGAGAGAGAGAGAGAGAGAGAGAGAGAGAGAAATACACAGAGTAAAAGAATGTGAGGAGGAATAGATAGATAGACAGGGATATAGAGAGAAAGAGAGAGAGAGAGAGGAAAACACCTAGTATAAAAGACACAATGATGAGGAAAAAAAGAAAAATGAAAGGAGAGTAAAAATGGAGAGAATAAGATGAAGTGAGGGAATGCAGGAAATGAATAATAGTTGGGCAGAGAGAGAGACAGAGAGAGAGAGAGAGAGAGAAGATAAGAAGAGATAACTGTTTTACACCAGCCATTGAGTGCTCATGAATCTTTCATGAATTTGGTGGTCTTCGAGTTGGACGGTCATTCAGATAACGGCGCAGCAAACATCTCTTCGTACACTATCATAAACACACAAGCTGAGATTTATTGAGGTGTGTAATAGACACCGCTGTCCGGGTCGGGCTCCTGCATCGCTTTTCGACGTGTCTGGAGCAGAAGAGGCAAATTTATGGGGCTTATAAGCAGAACCGTAAAAAAGTCCAAATGAAAGGGTCAAGAATTATTACAGCGCTTTATTACTAAAATAAAACAGGAAAATAATCAACCACTGGGTGAGGAAGTGGTGGATCAGAGGTTGAGGTGTTGGTCTGCTGATTGGAAGAAAATGGGTTTGATTCCCAGCACCACCAAACTGCCAACCACTGGGCCCCCGAAAAAGGCTCTTAACCCTTCAGTTGGATTATAAAATGAGATAAATGTGAAGCGGTGCCTTGGTGAGTTGCAGATTATTTATCATTTTCAGATTATTAATTATTTATTGTTTATCATCCATCTTTCAAATCGCTGTAAATGAGTTGTTACTATAGAAACTACTAAAAAACGATACTATAAAAATGAGCAAACAATCCTGCCAGGTTACCTTCAACTTTACGGTACAGCCCAACAGTTACACCAAAGTCCCCAAACAGCTTGTGAGAGTTACTGAATTTTTCCTTTCTTAAATGAAGGCAGGTCGGTCTGGAAAATAAAAACTCCATTTCCCGGTGTGACTCCCTGCGTTATTGTAGGGATTTTACAATGATTTTACATTTTTGTTTTATATAAATATTTATTTTGCCTGCTGAACCTAAATTAATTAATTATTTTGTCATAAGCCTACAGACAAATTAGTATTACCTTACAAAAGAAGTAATAAGCGATAGATAGATAGATAGATAGATAGATAGATAGATAGATAGATAGATAGACAGACAGACAGATAGAGAGAGAGAGAGATACTGTATATAGATGGATGGATGGATGGATGGATAGATTGGCTAAATTTTCTGAATCAACTTTTTTTCCCCAACCGTTTGGTCATTTTGTTGCACCTGTTCATTACCATGGAACGTTCTGTTCATGTTCATCACCATGGACCGTTCTGTTCATGTTCATCACCATGGACCGTTCTGTTCATGTTCATCACCATGGAACGTTCTGTTCATGTTCATTACCATGGACCGTTCTGTTCATGTTCATTACCATGGACCGTTCTGTTCATGTTCATCACCATGGACCGTTCTGTTCATGTTCATCACCATGGAACGTTCTGTTCATGTTCATCACCATGGACGTTCGTTCTGTTCACGTTCTGTTCTGTTCATCACCATGGACCGTTCTGTTCATGTTCATCACCATGGACCGTTCTGTTCATGTTTCATCACCATGGACCGTTCTGGTTCATGTGTTCATCACCATGGGAACGTTCTGTTCATGTTCATCACCATGGACCGTTCTGTTCATGTTCATCACCATGGACCGTTCTGTTCATGTTCGTCACCATGGACCGTTCTGTTTCATGTTGTTCGTCCACCATGGACCGTTCTGTTCATGTTCGTCACCATGGACCGTTCTGTTGTTCATGTTCGTCACCATGGAACGTTCGTTCTGTCATCATGTTCATCACCATGGAACGTTCTGTTCATGTTCATCACCATGGATTGTTCTGTTCATGTTCATCACCATGGAACGTTCTGTTCATGTTCATCACCATGGATGGTTCTGTTCATGTTTCATTACCATGGAACGTTCTGTTCATGTTCATCACCATGGAACGTTGTGTTCATGTTCATCACCATGGACCGTTCTGTTCATGTTCATCACCATGGAACGTTGTGTTCATGTTCATCACCATGGACCGTTGGTGGGGAATCCAACTAATATCACTTCTTCCTTAATAATTATTATCTGTGATTTTATTTCAAAAGTCAACCTTTATTATTAAATACAGATATGATATGAGGAAAACATCGATTAAAAATATCAGGTCGTATCTGAGCCCGAGTCATAGTTTGGGGGTCCCTTTGTTACTCGATTAAAAGTAAGCGCTTAGGATGACAGTGATCAGCCAAAGTTCTGCTAAAGTTATTCCTATAAATTCAATGCAACACAATCATTTTGCCAAAGGTCATTTTGCTTCTTTATGCTTTTGTGAAAGTTTCATGGAGCCCATGAGCAATCAGGCAGAAATTGACTTCTGTAATAACCGCATATTCTTCTCTTTGAGGAAAGTAGTCCCGTGTCTGGAAAAAGATGAATTGCTCCAATATTAAAGCTCATATGTAAAGACCTTTGACTAAACAATTCTTCTATGAAAGCTTATTTTTTTACAGAAAAGAAAGTGTTCATGCATAAATGTTTATTGACCAGGCTGAAAGTGTCATCTGGACGTTTTATAATACGAGAGAGTTTTTTTTAACTCTGGTAATTGCTCATAGACTGCAGATGGTGTAAACAAGACTTTTGATTGTTTAAAACAAAAAAAAAAAACACTGCAGTTTCCATTTAACCGAGTTCTTAAGTTTCTTTGAGGTGGTAATTATCCATTGTAGAAAATGTTGTCCCTTCTCCCCCCTCTTTCTCTCTCTCTCTCTCTCTCTCTCTCTGTCCCTCTTTCCGAAAGTTAAAGACAGATATGCTCTGCTAAGACAAACCACAACTGCTGCTAAACCTCTCAAAGGAGACTATTACACACTCTAAGGATAAAGCTAGCTACCATCTTTCACACACACACATGTTCACAAATAGCCACGGTTGTCCATTGTTGTTATCATAGACAGTGGAGAGAGAGAGAGAGAGAGAGAGAGAGAGAGGGATTATTAACTAAGCCTACCAAGTATTACCATGTGTCAAAAAGCAGAGCATCTACAACATCCATACTCCTGTCGTACGCACTATATAGACAAAAGTATCTGGACACTATTACATCCATACTTAGCTTCCTCCTACAATAACCTCTATTCATTTTTTTCCACTACATTGTGTTGCAGGCAGCACCGTGGTTTGGTGGTTAGAACTGTGGCTTTAAAAAAGAAAGTTTCAGGTTTGTATCCCCTGTAGGGTTCTTACTGTGTGGAGTTGTTTGGCCTGTGTTTGTGTGGGTTTACTACATGTACTCCGGTTTCCTCCCACAGTCCAAAAACAGCTGTTTGGTGATCCTAAATTGTTTGTCTGTCAGTGGCCCTGTGATGGACCTGTCCAGGCTGACCCCTGCCTTTTACCCAATGACAGTTGGAATAGACTCCAGCAGATCCCTGTGACCCTGATCAGAAATAAGCAGGTATAGAAAATGGATGGATGGACGGATGGATGGATGGATATATTGTGTCATGTGACTGTGGGGATTCGTGTTCATTCAGCTACAATCGTATTCGTGAGATCAGACACTAATGTTAGGTGAGTTGGTTTTCCAGTTCTAGTTCATCCTAATTGTGTTCAGTTGAAAGGGGTTGATTCAGAGTCAGGATTCTGTACAGGACATGAGAGTTCTTCCACTGAAACCAGAACACAGCATGTTTTTATGAAGATCAGGGGTTTTGTGCACAGGGACATTGTCATGCTGGAACAGGGTTCTAGTCTCTTAGTTTTAATGTAGTTTTTATCTAAGGTTAGGGTTGGCAATGGTTTTATGTAAGGTTAGGCAATGCAGGGTTGGGGGGTCTTGCTCAGGGTTCCAGCAGTTTCAACTTGGTGGTGATGAGAATAAAGCCCACATTCTTCCGGTTAGCAGTCCAACACATTAACCACTGAGGTACCACCTTCAAAAACCGAACCTGTCTATCAAACTTCAGGTATCTGTACATAATTTAATAGATGATGCATGATGTACAAAAATAGAGTATGATGGTAGGTCATTGACTGACAAAAAACACACAAGATATCGATTGCTGGAAACCTCAACGATTCACCTTCACTTACTCAATTGCTCTGAAGTCCCACTGGTCTTGGTGGTCTCATCCAATTAAATTTAGGCAGGGTGATTTGGTAAGACTTTCCAAGATTGAACAGTCAGTGTGGCCATGAGAGGCTTCTCTATTCACCGATGTTCCTTTATAGGGCTGTCCTGGAAGAATTTAGAACTGCCCATCATGGCAACAACAAAGGTGTTGACTGGAATATTGGACTGAGATTGTTTTTTATTAGAGTTTTTAGTCTCCACAATCTAATCAGGGTACTTGATAAATTGTTCCACAGCAATAAATGGAACTATAAATGGAAAGTGGTAGCTCAGTGGTTAAGGTGTTGGTCTGCTAATTGAAGGATCGGGATTCGATTCTTAGCATCACCAATTTACCACTGCTGGGCTCCCAAGTAAGGCCCTTAACCCCCAATTGCTTAGTTGTATTAATAGATAAATGTACAACAGCAGCAGCAATTTCCAGTGGTAGCTCAGTGGTTAATGCGTTTTACTACTGATCTGTGGATCGTAGATCCAATTTCTAGCACCACCAATCTGCCACTGCTGGGCCCCTGAGCAAGGCCCTTAATCCTTCACTGCTCAGATGGATAAATTTAACAAGTAAGTCACTCTGGATAAGGCCGTCTACCAAATAGCAAAAATTTAAATGACAGAAAATTAGCAAATATTAATCTTAGCCTAGCGTGAGTGTAAGTGGTGGACTGGTGACCTGTCCAGGGTGTTTCCCCCTCCTCTTTCAGAGACAGCTGGGATAGACTCCAGCAGATCCCTAACCCCGAATTAGGGAATAAGCAGGTATAGAAGATAAATGAATGAATAAATAAATAGAATGAAGGAAGCAATAATGTTTTTAAAAGTTAAATGATTCCTATTTGGACATTTTTTAAATGAAATAAAAACAGTTGTTGGGTTTGACTTAACTTTTTAAGGTCTCATCCGCTGGCATGATTTAAGATGGTCAAATAAATATTTACTGATATTATAAATATCCAAGACTCCAAAAAAATGTCCAAAATTCTAGGAAAAATTGGTTTTAAAATAGATAAAATTAGCAGCTTTTTAACAGAATGTTAATGAAAGTGTTGGAGAACTGGGACAACTGGACAAGCTGAAGGAATTGTTTTATTGCTATTGTACATGATCAGGGTTTTTTGGGGGTTTTTTTATTACTATTTTTATTTTTTTGTTTGTTTGTTTCTTATTATTTACTTCTCAATAAGCCAATTATGCAGGTTTCCTTCGATTGATTGCATTCCTATTTAAACCTGCAAATTAAATTGGCATCGACTTCATATGTTTTTGTACGCAAAAACATCCAGTTCGGAGGCTATGCGCTTGTTTAAACCAATCTCAGCTTCAGGGTTTTCTGTTCTAGCAGCTGAAATAAACTTGGCCGACATTTGCAGCGGCTTACGGGCTAATTGTTTAATTTTCTGATTTGAGTGAAAAAAAAAAAAAAACAGGTTAGAAGGCATCTTTAGCAAAATGTCCAAACCAGAAGCTAAGATGAGGAAGAAATGGGTTTCCTAGGAAAACTGGAGCTTAATCTTGAGCACAATACGCCCCCAAGCGACTAGACAAAGAGAGAGAGAGCGTTTAAAGGGAGAGAGAGAGAGAGAGGGGGGCATGAGATATATGGAGAGAAGAGAAGAAAGAGAAAGGGGGGGGTGGATTAGGAGCTGAAGCACTTACAATAAAAGCCTTATATTAAAATATTTAACACTCAGGCTAAATATCCAAATGGCTCCCTTTCCTATAATATAGAATAAAAGCTCCCACATCCTGTGCAATGCACTACAAATCTGATTCTGAATGTAGCTTTTCATTAGGAAATCAAAAGAAAAACCATCAGCGTTCACTGGAATATTGGAAATCCAGCATCAATAATCTGGTATCTGATTGGCCCGACTCACTTTCCACCAGCAGCTCCGTCATTCGTTTCAGCTGTAAATCGCGTTTATATTAACGTGCTTTGTTTAACAAGTTATTGTGTATAGTAATGATGAACATGGCTAGTTGTTTGTAGGGCTCAGTAGTATCCCAAACTGAATATTTATATAAAACACAGAACTAACTGGTCTCGCAAACACTGGACGTGACGTGTAGCTATAAAGAGACCAAAAAATTTTTTTATATGTGTATGCATGAAGATATATACTTTATTTTATAAGAAAATAAGGAGCTACGAATTTATTTTAACAAATGATTGTGTTTATTGGAAGTAGCTTTGCGTGTCTTCACCTCTGAAGAAACTTTTTATCGTAATTGTGTAGATAATTAGATTAAACTTGAAATTACCCATAAAGCACTTTACAATATAGTAATATAGTAACTTATATTACTATATTATAACGTGAATTACTATATATAGTATATTACTATCTTATTACTATCTTATTACTATCTATTACTATCTATATATATATTTATTATATTATATATATTATATTATATTATATTATATTATATTATATTATATATTATATTATATTATATTATTTATATTATATTATATTATTATAACAAGTGATTTTCAGATCATGTAGATTGTTCAAAGAACCAAACACTCTTATGTAAAATTTGGGCTTTTGCATTCTAGCCTGCTGTCTAGGTTCTGCGTAGAATCTAAGTGTTTCAATTAAGGGACTTTGTTAGGGGAGATTGCTCACATTCTGCCGTTTTTAAAAGAAATCCATCTTTACGTAGCTAGACGTGACTTTTGTCCTGGTCTGAATCACAGTTGATTCAGAAGCTATTCTAATAACACTGGTGTCTGGCAGGAATACTGGCACTATCATGCAGTACGATAAATTCACACCTGCAGCTATTTTCCAGTCTATTTGGGACGTGTGAAGAATCCGATGAAACCCACGGAGACCCTGGGAGAACATACATAATCTCCAAACAGTAGCCTGGGGTCAGGATCTATAGACTACAGCGCTATAGCTATAAACTCTTAGACAGAAACCAATTCGAATTCTTTTTACTTAAGATAAAAAGTTTTACCAAGAAGATTTTAATGAAGTGCCATGTTGGAGGAATTTGGATCAGGATTTTATCTCATGCCTTATTCGTAATTATTACAGTTACAAAATCAGTACAGTGCAGTATTATTATTATTATTATTATTATTATTATTATTAGAGATATCCTATGTAACATATAAAAAAGAATTTTCTTATAACTTATATAAAAAATAAAGTTTATTTTAAAACAAAAAATAATAATACAAATAGTTATAGTTGGCTGTTTAGATCAAAGATCTAAACTGATAATTGAAGGTATAATGGGTGATTATCTTCAGAAACATTTTTTGGTGGTAACAGCAATGGTTGTACCAGGAATTAAATCCACCACCTTCCGGTTAGCAGGCCAACACCTTAACCACTAAGCTACCACCTCCTAGTATAATATAACTAGGGTCATTAACAGTAAGTGTTTTTCTGTTCCAGGACATAATTTTACTGTTTAATAATGTAAATGTGACAGAGTCTTTTATCTTACGGTATAAACGGTTTTATGATATAAAGTGTTCTAGAAGAATAGAACTTGTCTCTTTAATTTGGTTTATTGAATAGGTCTCAGTCGCGTTACGGTACAAATGTAGTTGTTTATTATTAGTATTAGTAATATTACTGTTGCTCTAAAAAAATTTCACATACAAGTCCACCACCAGTACATTGATCTTAGTTACTTATTACAGAAAAGGAGATTTATACTTTACCTGCACTAAATTTACCTAGTTAATTGTATTATATATATATATATATATATATATATATATATATATATATAATATATATATATTGTTTTAATTGCCATTGTGTAAATATAAGTGTAAAAAAACTGAGTGATGAAACCGAAGTGCCTAGGAGTTGAGATAATTGCTAAAACTCTAAAGTTTACCAATGCTACAACAGCTAGTCATGCTATAGCACAGGGGTGGGCAATCTGGGTCCTGGAGGGTCGGTCGGGTCTACCTAGCAAGATCTTGATTAGTTGGTTCAGGTGTGTTTTATTAGGGTTGTAGTTAAACTCTGCAGGACACCCTGACCCTCCAGGACCGCTCCTGCACTAGCATGTACATTAGAACAGTAGTAGTTCGAACCATGCTGCGACGTCTTTACGTTACAGTAAGAAATAGAAGTAGGTCTGCTTAAAATAGTCTGGGATGACAGGCTGTGTCGATATCTTCTATTTTGACGCTTTTAAAGAGCTGAAAGCGTGTCTAGTTACCGATGCTCTTTAACGCATGCTCATGATGAGTGACTCACCCGACTGAATTACACTGATCGAGGAGGCTTATACGATGTTCACTTGAGTAAATGGAGAAGAGGCTAGAATAATAAAAAAATCACATCTTTATATATTCTAGAAAAATGAGCAATGAGCTTGTGATATGACACAAAGACAAAGACAGGGCTGATTTGTTCAATTCACTGGCCAGAAGAAAAGATGTTTCGGTTGCTTTTATAGTGAAAATTTTATCAACTACTGCAAAAATCCAAACATAATTAATAAAACTGTGACTGAGTTTTTGTAATAAAGATGCTTTAGCTTTGAATCAAAAAAAGGATCGGCAAAAAAATAGGTTTTATTTTCACTATTTAAAATGTATTATAGATTTTATTCTATTCTAAAGAATTCCTTACTGATAAAATATTTTAACTAAAAATTAGCCCTGCACAGCTGATAACAGAGATGAGAAATCAGAATCCTTTTAAATAACTGAACGACTCCGACTCTCACGAGTCTTTTGATTTGAGTCAGTAGGGATTGTGCCTGCTTTTTTCATGGTTCTTCCATTGAAGGGTCCTTAACAAATCCTTAAAATACACCGAACCTTCAGACTCATGAATGTCACACATGCTGACTTCCTTTCCTGAATCCCGGGAGTTGCTAAATCCCGTGATTCAGATGAATCAGTATTCGCAATTATGTTTAACTCGTTCAAATACAGGTTCCTGCGGTTACTAGCTAACAACTATCTATAAGAACTATTTATTTATGTATTTATCTATATTGTTAACCAAATAACTTAGAACTCAACCCAATGATTTCCGAGTCATATAAAAGATTGGGTTATTTAAAGCCGGATGAATACGGATTTGCTCATCTCTAGCTAATAGTCTTAGAGCTATTTTTGTGAATTGTTGCCTTCATTTTGTGAAAATTATTTTGTAAATTATTTTGTAAATATAAGCTTAAATAAGGATTAATTAAAAAATATGAACGATCATTGTTAGTTTACAGTTTTGAATCTTTATATTTCTTCACCATCTAAGCTATCATTTGGTTCTTCAGCGCATGAGTGAAGGTTTAATCATAAAATTCAGCCATGCAGCCTCAAAGAGTAATAAATTGAGTCAGGAGTCAGTCACGAGCGCTGACGATTCAGTTGGAACCATTATATGACAAGTTGACGAATGTCAAAACACTCTGAAGAACATTAAATGGTCTGAATCTAAACTATTTATACGCTTTACAACTTTAATGTTCGTTGTTTAGCTGGAGCTCATGAACAATGCCAAAGGTTTTTATATGGGAGGTACAAGAATTCTTTTATTTTTTTGGTTCACATTAACATTTACAGAATTAAGGAGATGTTCTTGTCCAGATCGACGTACAAAAGTGCTTCGAGTCACATCATTAAACAGCTCACCACAAAAACTGTTAAAAGAGCATCATAGATACTTCTCGAGTGGTAGGTATGTAGGTAAGAGGTTGGTCTTTATCTGTCTCTTGAAGACAGCCAGTGACTCTGTTGTTATGACATTAATGGGAAGTTCATTCCACTATTTTGGTGCCAGATCATAGAAACGTCTTGATGCAGACCTACCTTGTGTCCTAGGGGATGGTGGGACAAGTCAAGCGGTACTTGTGGATCTGGTTTGTCTGTTCACTGAAGCTATGCAGGCTAATTACCAATTGCACCAATTTGTCTACGAACATTTTATACTGTAACTGTTTATGTTTAAAAAAAAGGTTTATTGTTCAATTGGACATCTTGGTAGAAAAAGAAGGCAATTCCTGGATACATGAATGGAAGCTAATTGCTGTGAAATCCGATAGCAATCTTGTCAATCTGATTTTGGTATGAAATATAGCTATTGTTATATAAGTAAATGAAAGAAATTGAGAACTTTCCAACTTCTCATTTTCTAACATCCATTTATTCAGTTATTTTGTAAGACATATATACCATGTCAGGCCACCAGAGGGCAACCACTTCAGTTTGTCAAAGACTGCTTTTGTTATTCCTTTGTTTTGGTGTCATGTTCTAATCATGTAGGTCTTCTGTCCTGTCCTGTCCTGTTATTGGATGGTTTCCTTGTTGTCTTCAAGTGGTTTTGTTTGTTCAGTTGATTGTTTTCCCACTTACTTAATCACCGATTTGCACAATACAGACAATTTAGAGATACCAGTCCGCCTACACCCCCCCCATCCCTGAAATAGAGGAGACCAGATGAAACTTCCAAGCATGGAAAGAACAATTAAACTCTGTTTGTGCAAAGCAAAACCAGGAAACAAACATGCTAACCAATAAGCTACCACAACCCTCCCTTTAAACACTTTCTGGAAAGCAAAGTGTTTTATCTAGAGAATAGAAGCAGGCATAATTCCCAAGTTGATTAAATATTCAGCTCATCTCTCACCCCTCTGCAGTTATTGGGGAACGTCCAAGGCAGAAGCCATGTTGGCAGATACAAATCCCGATTTAATCGGTGTAATGAAATGCACAAGCTGTTGAATTTCCAAGCTGCTAACTCTCACTAAATAACCCATTCATAGCAAAACCACAGGGAAACAGCAGTCTAAACTGTCATTACACCCTGATCTCCAATCAAACGGAGTATTTTCTGCAGTGTTTAAGGATCAGATATGGAAAGTGACGAAAATTAGATGGGAGGTCTACAAATATATCATTAGCGGTATCAATGGTTTGACAATGACTCTATTGGGGACAAGCAAGATGTTTAAATTTGCCTTTTTATTGAGGTTGTCATAAAAATGTTTGTTATTCAGGGCCATAGTGTTGTTCAATAAAGATAAAGGAGAAGAAGTAAGATCTTTAATCAAAAGAATGACAAGGATGTGAAGGAACAGGAGCGGAAATGAAGTGTCAGTAACGCAGGAAAACAGTTGACACATAGAAGTAGGAACAACAGGGAATAAACAGTCCGAAAAAAAGGGGAATCGAACAATGACAGGACAGGACATAGTTGTGACCAGAACATTGTTTTTGAAAAAACACTCTAAAATAAGCCAAAAACATGGATTTCGGAAATCCTGATTTGTAAAATGTTGTTTTATGTCTTATATTTACATTTCTGGTACTTTATCCAAAAAAACCTTTTATCTTTATTTATCTGGTTTCTAACCTGTAATAATGTAGTGTCAATGCTCTATAAACGATTATTTAACTATTTACTAACGCTTAACTAAACATTTATAGTATGCAGTTATTGTTAAGTGTTACCTTTTTTTTTTATATTTGGGCAAATAAGGGTTAAGGGCCATAAACAGGGGTCTGGTGGTGATGGGAATTAAACTCATGATCCTTAGTCCAACAAGTTAACCACTGTGCTGTCACTTCTTTATCCGAATAACAAATAAGGTAAGGAAGTAACTCAAACAAAAAATAATCAAGAAAACTTTGGCATGGTGGCTTAACGGTTAGCAAATTTGCCCCAAACGTCTGAGGGAGTTTGAGTTCAAACTTTGTCCAGCATGGAATTTGCATATCTGGACATTTTCTCTGGGTTCTGGGAGTCCAAAAACTTGTGTGTGTGTGTGTGTGTGTGTGTGCTAGACTGATTTGGATCCATAAATTGTCAGTGTTGTGTGATTGCATTGTTGCAGGGGAATAGGTTGTTTGCAAATGACATCCTTGCCGTGTCGCAAAATGCAGCTGGAAGGCGGGAAGTGATTTTTCTACATAGGAATGGCTAGAAGAAGCTAAAAATGGCTGTTTTAATTTTGCTTTGTTATGAATGCGCAAATCAGTCAAATCCGAGATAAAACGAAGAGATTTTACTGTGTACCAAAATTTGTTCATGAGGGGGACGTGTTCAGGAAATTGACTAACAAACATAGGAAAAAGGTGCATGAAAACTTGTGTTTGTGGTTGGGCGGCGCAGAGTCAAGTAACGCTTGTGTGTGCATTGACTACTCTGTCAAAGTTTAGTTAATGCTAAAATGCTGTGATATAGAAAGGTATGGCTCATGGTTAAGGCGTTGGACTACCAAACCGAAGGTTGTGGCCTCGATTCCCAGCTCTACCAAGCTACCACCATTGGGCCCCTAGCAAGGCCCTTTAATTGCTTAGTAGTATAAAAGGGATAAATGTAAGTCGCTCTGGATAAGAACGTCTGCCAAATGCTGTAAATGTAAATTTAACATCCAGTCAAAATCTTGAGATGAATCCATTATGCAGAAATTGTTTATTAAACAGAAAAACTATCCAAAGGCAAAAGCGTTTATACGATAAACAAGCTAAGGTCGGTACGCAGTAAAATAACCGCAAACCAAACCTCTGACCCAAGGCTACAATTTACATTACGTTTGATCACCATTAGCATAAGCTGTAATTAACAAACATTCAGTGTCACCCAGATGAGGATGGCTTCCCTCTTGAGTCTGGTTTCTCTCAAGGTTTCTTCCTGGTTCCTCTCAAGGTTTCTTCCTACTTCCTCTCAGGGAGTTTTTCCTTTGCCACAGTTGCCACCATCTTGGTCATCTGCTCTTAGACAATGTCTATAGTCTTTAAAAACTAAATTAAATTGAATCGAAGTCAAAAACAACAATCGAAGTCGAAGGGTCACACAGCAAGAGTCGTAAAAAAGTCCTGAACATACATTCAGGGGAACGCTCCCTCTTGTGGTCAGGAGGCAAAAGTGTCATAGTTTCTAAACTATGTTAACGTTGAACTACAGTTCAGCTTTTCCGTAGTTGTAGGTTGCGATTTTGTTTGTCTCTTTTTTAGAGTTTGTGGATTGTGATCTGCTTTTGGGTTCTCTTAAAGGTATTTTAAAAAAATTTATAGAGCTCAATTCTGGGAGGTGTTTCACTCTTTATAACCCCCTGACACAGCTGCCATTGATGGGCTGCAAGAATTTGTGGTCTGTTCAAGAATGTTCATGAATTCAACCCCAGCTTCTTTTCTCCACAGGCTTTTGTTTGTGTTTGTTTGGTGGTTCTATTGAGCTCAATTTCTCAAATATTTAATAAAATCCAATAAAAAAAAAGAAAAATGATGCAGATGTCAAACGCAGTAGTATGTCTGAATTCATAGTATTTGAAAAAAAAGTAGGTAAAAAATTCTCGAATGACGTACTACTTCCAGGTGGGTTCGGAGGTACGCATTACAAGGGACAGTTTTCTACCTCATGGGTTTGCAGACAAGACAACTTGCCATAGCAGAAAACGGCGAAGAACTTCTTTCGGTTGTGACGGTGTAGGTCACATGATGATATAAACACGAATAAAAAAGTGGTGTGTTTAAATTTCTTATTCATTTACAGTACGTACGGATGCAGTACATATGGATGCAGTAAGAATATTACAGAACTCCTAGATCTGGTCTAGATCTAGTCCTCTACATCTGGAGACATTTTTAAATCAAGAATGAATGTCCTTCCAGGAAATCTCAGATGGTTTATGGAATGCTAGTGAAAGTCAGTTATAAGTCATCTGAGGTTGCAAAACTCTACCTAGAGCACAGTGACAAAGTAGTTCTCTAATATGTCACCCCGTTCATTTAAAACCCTGATGTTTGTTGTTTATTCGTCGAAGCGCTGCCATCGCCGCAAAATGTCGCATATATGTAAAGTGCAATGTAAAGGCAGCTTTTAAATTCCAAAAAAGTGGCACTCGGAATCGCATGACAAGCCACCGACTTGGAAGTGTATTCATCTGACATCCTTTAACAGCCATATAATCAGGAGAGCCCACTTTCATTTACATGTCGCATCAACATCCTCCGGAGGCCTATTATCCAGGGATAAGTTTCCGCGGCGTGACGAACAGCATTCTGCCACTTCTCCACTGGTCCTACACTCACACACTGCCACATTTCCATTCATGTTGGTAGATCTGCACCCTTCGGCGCCGTGACATCGCCGTCGTGGACCGTGATCAGCACCGACGAGTCCTGCGAAGGCAATTTCTATGATGGAGCTGTTTTTGCGCTCTGTCCAAAACTCATTAACTTGTTGAAATAAAGACAATGTCGACTGGTTCACATTAGGTTGTAATTACACAGATCTGATTCTCTCTCACCGCCTCGGTCTCTCGTTCTCTCCGTCTCGCTTTTAGCCCCCCATCTCTACCTCCATTTTGTCTTGTTAATTAGAATCTGGAACATGGCAGTACGAGTTAAAGTGCCTTGAAGAAAAATGGCTAGACTTCCACTGCTTCACTTTACTGCTTAGCATAAAATGCAAATAACGCTATTATAATAAATATAGTGAGCGGAATGAACCGCCTGCTGATTTTAGACGGTTGCTGGAATTCAGGAGAGCTGAAATAAAGTTTGCTTATAAAGTAAATTAGCTTTATAATTCCAGCATAAATGAGCCATCTATACACCAGAGAAGCTAAAAAAGGGGTAGTGGTACCTTAAATGGTTAAGTCTTTGGATTGTTAATCAGCTGCTGATGTTGGGCCCTTAAGCAAGGCCCTTAACTCTTTCAGCTTCAATCATGTCTGACTCTCTGCTCTCCTTCCTACTTCCTAAAAGAAAAGAATCTCATTATGCAGTAATTTTAATGCGACAAATAATAAGCCAATAGTTACTAGAGGAGTGAAAGTTCTGAAAAGGGCCCACTGTTGGGCCCTTACACAAGGCCCTTAATCTTTTCTGCTCCAGGGGCTATAGAATCATGGCTGACCCTGAAAAAAAAAAAGGGAGGAGCAGGTTGTTTCCCCCCACCAATTACACAAAGCCCCGCCCACCTTTACTGTATTGTGTATGTAAAAGAGAGTAGACTGAATTGTTGAATTTTTAGTGTCTTGCTGTGTGTTGTGATCCAGTATCATTAGCAGGTCCGGAAGGTACTAGAATGTGTTATTTTTTTTTATTTTAACAATCAACCCAGTGGCTAATGTCACAATTAACAGCGTTTAATAAATGTGTGTTGTACCAAACTGATTGGGATAAATGTGTATTGTCCCCCTGTGATATAAATAAATGAGTAAATAACTTTCACCTTCGGTAGCAGTGGAAGGTTTTATTTTGTGGACGGTGTGTAATTAGCAGGACCTGGTTTGAATAAGCACTCGCTCTCTCCATCTAAAAGAGAAAATTAGCAATGATTCGGAAAGTCTCTGTAATCAACAGCTCATCAGTCCAACCTTATTTAACAGTTTCTCTCACCTCGGCTTGCTTTGCACAGAACCTGTACGTGTTAATAAGAGAAAAAACACATGGCCTCGCTGTGATTAAGAACTCCGCGTGTTTCAGTGTTGTGTCTGTTTTTTGTCTTTAAAGGAATCTGTGGGAGTTTAGGACAAATTTACGTCTGGGAAATATTAGAAACCTTTTGCTTAATTATATCTTAAATTTACATTCACAGCATTTGGTAGATGCGCTTATCCAGTGCGACTTGCACTAATCTCATTTATACAACTGAGCAATTGGGGCATTTATACAACTGAGCAATTTGCTTAGAAGCCCAACAGTGGCAATTTGGTGGTGCTGGGAATTGAAACCTGATTTTCCGATTGGCAGTCCAACACCTTAACCACTGCGCTACCACTTCCTCAACATATCTTACATTTATTCATAACCATTAATTAAATAAGCTCTTTGATTTTTTTTTGTCTTTTTGCTTTTATTCATTCTTAAATTTTTGTATTTATTTGTATTTTCTTTCTTTAGTTTTTCTTTATGTCACTCCTTCTTTGCTTATTTATTTCTTGTTTTCTTTTTTTTCATAAAAATATATATATATATATTATTTTATTTCTTATTATTATTTTATTATTAATTTTTTTTGGTATTTTACATTTTTTTTCCTGGTCTTCAATTCATAATGTTTGCATCTTTTCATTTTTCTTTCTTACTTTCTCTCCTCTCTTCTTTCTATCCTTAGACCTTCCTTCTACCTGCTCCTGCCTGCCTTCCCTTTTTTATATACTTCAATTAAGCCTTTCCTCTTCTTTTTTTTTTTTTTTTTTTTTCTTTCGTTCTTCTTTTTCTTTCCCTTTCTTTCTTTCTTCCTTTTTCTTTTTTCCTTTTTTTCTTCTTCCTTTCTTTCTTTCTTTCTTTCTTTCTTTTTTTTTCTCTTTCTTTCTTTCTTTCTTTCTTTTATCACTCCTTCATTCCTTATTTTTTATTGCTTTTTTATATTTTTTTATTTATTATTATTTTATTTATTATTATTATTATTATTTTTTGGAATTTTGTTGCTATTTTACATATTTCTTTATTTTGTTTTCTTTCTTTTTTTCATTTTTGTTTTTCCTTTTTTTTTTTTTTTTTTGTTTGCATCATTCCCGACATTTCATATATTTCTTTCTTTCCCTCACTTTTTCTTTCTTTAGTTTATTTTCCACTTTCATAACATTTCTTTTCATTTATTTTCCAAAATCTATATTTGTCTTTCGTTCTCTCTCTTTCTTTTCATTTCAGTCTTTCTCTGAGTCCTCGATTCCTAATATTATTTAACTATATATTAAAGTTACAGATTATCTCTGACAGCAGCTTTTCCAAGTCACTTGATCTTTTAGAAGGTACCGAAGCTTCACTAGGCATATCGCGAGCTGCATTTCTCTCAGCGTGTTTCATAACTGCCTCCATTTTGACGGTTTTCGGGGGCAGCTGTGAAATTACAGCCCTGTCAAGGAGACGCTATCACAAAACGTAAATGATGGGTATTATCTGCTATCGGTAGATGAGAGCACACTTACAGATGAGATAAACAAAGCAAACACGAGTCTATGGCGCACAATAGAGAGCCGTGTTGAATTCAAAGACGCTGCTCAGGAGAGAAAGAACTCAAAGGAAATGGATGAAAAGTGCTCTTCAAAATAAAGGCCTGAATTACATAATCATTGAAGGAAATGTCAGATGAAATCGGACGAGTGTGTGATCACGTATACTGTATATTTAACTCCCATTTGTGTCCACTGTACTGCAGTAATGGTCAGGGTAGAAGGTGAAACCCACTCGTTTTCTTTCATAGAGAGAGAAATAATTATACCTATAACATAAAAGAAGATCAGTTATGACTAAGTGCAGCTCCAGGTTCACACTGGATCTAAAAACCTTCCCGGCCCCCTGAGAGATATGAGAGTCTATGCTTTATTTCAATATTACTGCATTTGAATCTTTTTTATTTAACTACATCGCTGTGCTTAACTCCAGGGTATCACCAATCTAAGCACTGCTTTTAACCCCCTTTAGAAGAACATTTCACATTTGTAAAGTCGGGTTTGCACAGTGAAATTCTTAGAAAGTTGGGGTAAGAGCTATAATGCAGCGCCCCTGGAGCAGAAAGGATTAAGGATCTTGCTCAAGGACCCAACAGTGGCTGACTGACAATGACGGTGTCTACAGGTCTAACTAGCCTTCAGGTCAACAACTGGTGGTGGTGTGGTTTGACTCCGGTTTTCCTGGTCTTGAGATAAACAACTGGTGGTGGTGGGGCTTGATCCCGGTTTTCCTGGTCTTGATCCAAGTGGATTTTCCTGGTCTTCAGATCAACAATTTGGCGACTTTCCAGACATTTTATCTCATTTATACAACTGAGCAATTGAGGGTTAAGGGCCTTGCCCAGGGGCCCAGCAACGGTGGCTTGGTGGAGCTGGGAATCGGACCCACAATCTTTGGGTTGGCAGTCCAACACCCTAACCATGATCAACAAGCAGTGGTGTGGCTTGACATTTTTTCACTTCAGATCCCAACAACTGGTGGTGGTGGGGCTTGATCCCGGTTTTCCTGGTCTTCAGATCAACATCTAGCAGTGGTGTGGCTTAAATCCGGTTTTCCTGGTCTTCAGATCAACAACTGGCGGTGGTGGGGCTTGAACCCAGGTCTTCCTGGTCTTCAAATCAACAATTCAGCACCTTAACTATTAACTGTAACTTCCTTTATCTATTTAGTCTAAAGCCTCTTAGTGTGACGTAAAAAGATATTACATAAAAACAAGATTCTATGGGTCCTAAGCAGTTCTGCCCCAGTTACACACACTGTTTTAACTTTGTATTGACATGGAATCGTTTCCAGGTTTATTAAAATGGCATCAACATTATTATTATTTTTTTTCATGAAAATCAGCCAGTGATAATCAGGAACTAGAGAGTGCGACAAAGAGGATTTGCATGTTGAATATCAAAACTAAATCTCAATGTCTTTCTTTCTCTCTATATCACGCTCTTTCCCTCTCTTTCTCGCTCTCTATCTGTATCTCTTTTGCTCGCTCTTTCCCTTTCAGCTTCGCACAACGAGGTGCCACAAGGTCACATGTCAAGTTTTTTCTTTTGTTTCTACAGCATAATTAGATACAATTATTGTTTGCCGATGTGCTGTACAGTGATAAAGGAATAATATAAATATACAAGAATAGCAACAATAATAATAGTCACACATAACTAATTCCTTATCGACATGAAACATGATGGCCCTTCAGCTTTACAGCATTTTGTAGGCATCGTCATTCAAAGCAACTTACATTTATCTTGTTGAGACATCTAAGCAATTTGGGGTTAAGGGCCTTGCTCAGGGGCCCAGCAGTGGTGACTTGGGAATTAAATCCACAATCTTCAGGTTAACAGTCCAACACCCTAGTCATGAGCCACTACTTTCGCTAAACATTAAGACATGTTGGTGACTGGCCAGCGCAGTGGTGTAGTGTGTTAAGGAACCAGAACTAACGTGCTAGGTTGTGGCTGGCGACCTTTCTGGTCCCACCCTTCTTTCTCTCTCTCTTTTCTATTAATAAAGGCAGAAAAATGGCTCAAAAATATTTTTCAAAAAGATATGTTTTTGACAAACCTTTTAGGGATTTGAAAATAAACACTAAGCGTTTGTACTCTATAAAGAAACGAACCACCAACCAGCGGAGACAGGACAGATTTGGTGAAATGTGCTCACGCTTCCATGCACCTGTCAGCAGCCAAGCTCTCGCATTCGGAACTGCGTGCCTTAGCTGTCTGGCTAACTCCTATATATAAGTTAATACAGTAATCAAGTCACAAAAAGATTAGGGTATGAATAAGTTGCTCAAGATTGTCAAAAAGAAGAAGACTTTAGCTTCAAGTTTCAGGTTATAAAAAGCAGAATTCAACAAAATTGTTAATTTGCTTATTAAATATGAGTTCATCATCAAACAATACGGCTACATTTTTACAATAACTGTGGCATGCACAACCATGTAAGGCAAAAACCAAAAAGATCCTGGGAACACTGGGTGCGCCAAAGGAATTGGATGGGATACCAGTCTACAGCAAGCCACCATGAATTCACTCTTTCATTTACACCCACAGGCAATTTCAATGTGGCTATTAAACTTTTTAGCATGTGGGAACTGTGGGTTTCCTGCAGGTCCTCTGACCGAGGCAATGAATATGCTAAACACCACATAAACAGTAAAGCTCAGGATTCAACCCTGGCACCTGTAGCAAACCTTCCCACATCTTGCCAGATACTATCCCAAAATATACAGTATAAATATATGAATAACTCCTGCATTCCTGTGGGGCTCCATGAAGACTTGGGGGTCCATAAGCAAACAGAATACCATTTATGGCTAGAAACAGCTCTGCCCCTCACAGAGTCAGACTTCCTACCTGATTAGTTTTCCGGGGAGTAAAGCTGTGCCGAGGAATACACACTCCCGTGAAAGGTCAGCCTATACCCTACATGTTCACAAGACTAGTCCAATTAGGAGAAGCCTGCTGGATCAGCATTATTTATTTAGTGAGGAGCAGGAGAAGAGGGGAAGAAGATCAATGGAGTGCTGGAACTTAATCACCGCTCTCCCGGCATGGCTTTTTTTTTGCCGGGGCGTAATCCCTCTGCACACTACAGGGGGCTTAGACGCCATTAAATGCCAGTACAACTATTAGACTAGGCAACAATTACCACTCTTTTAGCATTTGCTTATAAAGCCGTAACGCATACTTGACTAAATGAATAAGCTACCAGTTTTGAACGAGATCTTCTGCATCCGGGAATAATTTTAGGCATGTTGACACAGGAATTCTGTTTAGCAAGTATTTGCTTATTTTGGCGAGCAGAAGTTCATTTTTGGTTGGAAAAAATCAGTAACAGCTAAGCTATCAGTTATTCAATGCTAAATAAAGTCTCACTATACTGAATCTACTGCCTGGGAAATGTTTCATGCTAAGCTACAGCATCATGGCAAAAGTAGCTTTGTATATCTGACCTATTTTTGAACTTTAGGCTACGGCTTAATCAAAGATTTTCTCATAATAATGGGGAAAAACGTGGTGGCTCAGTGGTTAAGGTGCTGGGCTGCTAAGCTAAAGATTGTGGGTTTGGTTCCCAGCACCACCAAGCACCCACCGCTGGGCCCCTAAATGAGATCCTTACCCTCCAATTGCTCAGTGGTATAAATGAAAAAAATAAGATGCCCTTATCCAGAGCAACTTACATTATTCTCTGTTACATGACGGAGCAATTGGGGGTTAAAGGTCTTTGCTTAGGAGTCCAACAATGGTGCTGGGAATTGAACCCCGGTCTTCAACGTCTTACCAACCACGCTACTACTTCCCCCACAGACAAGAGTAGGCAGCAGTTAAGGCACCTCTCAATGTGCTATATGTGTTAGTGCTTTCGAGGAACGTCACAAAAAGCGAAAAATGAAAAAAATATCCGTGTGGGAACGCTGATTTAGACTATATATGTTCTGCACGTAGAACAAGAATTGTATTCGGTACAGACGTGACGACAACACGGCTCCATAAATAATGTTGGTATCACTTATTGATCCAGGATCTGCAAATGTAGCTAATGTGGACGCTACTGCACTACTTAATCAACAGAAGAGCTTTACTACTGATTTAGAAAACAGGCATGCTACCAGCACCACCACCACCACCACCACAGTACAGAGAAATGTATCTAAATTAGTAGTGTCACGCTAATACCCAACAATAAAAAGGAATATAAACATACCACCACATGCATTAGCAATAAGAACACTGAGTCATTAAACTTTTATTCGACATCCATTTTATTCGAGTTTTTAGATGCAATGAAATTTATCTCTCCTCCATCGTGCACCATAATCAGCTTTGTCAAATGCAAAGAATCAGAATTTCTGCTTTTCACCGTGCCTCTGCTCAAATTTACTTCATTACGATGTTATTGATGTGGTTCCAACGAAGAGGGTCTGTGTTTAAAGTGTAATTCAAACAGAATGATTAGCGATCCGCTCTGTAAGGTAATAGTTTTACAACAAACTGAAGGAATTATTAAGAAAGTGGTAGTGCAGTGGTTAAGATGTTGGACTGCTATTTAAAAATTTGAGGTTTGATTCCCAGCACCAAACAATTCACCACCACTGCTGGGCCCCTGAGCAAGGCCCTTAACTCCTAATTGGTTAAATGTATAAAAGAGGTAAAAGCAAAAACTTTCAGAAGATGGCAATTTAAAAAGTTAGGTAAATAACGGTAAACACTTTAACCTCCGGGCTACCATTTCCCCACATTATGGAATGGTTTTTCTCTTCTATCAAAAAAAAAAAAAATTAATTACTAATTAATGTTCATTTATTTGTTTTAACTTTGTAAAAAAAGGTTTTTTGTGTAAGTATAAAGTATTTTGTTGGGCTTTTTTTCCTCAAAAATTTTCGGTATAATTTATGGCTATAATTTCTTGTTTTTACGTATCTTATAATTAATTGATAGTTATTTATATTTAAGTTTTGTATTAGTTCTTTGTAATTTAGCCACTAATTTTAATCCACATGTTTTTTTTTCTCAAAATTTAATGAACCGACTTCAGTGTTCAGAACTGCAGATGATCCAGCGCTGTGTATAGGGTGGCATCTGGATTAATCACGTACCACTGTATGTGTGTTTGTGTGTGTGTGTGTGTGTGTGTGTGTGTTTGTGGGGAGAGGAGGGTATCTAAAATCCTCACCATCTGTGTAAGAGAGAATTAAAGTATTACATGTGGATTTGATTTCTTCTAAGTATCACACACGCACGCGGGCGGTCTTTAGGTGGTCTCCGTCAACAGATTGCGGCTCAGATTAAAAAAAGCCGCCGTCGCATTTGCAGCCTCGTGTGTGGAAACGTGCTCCTCTCGCCTTGACCGCTGATTAATGAGAACGTATTAGATGGAGCTTAATAGGGCATTACGCATTACGGCGACTGGAGCACATTATCGTCTCTAGGGCCTGTAAAGTTCAACATGTTCCTTAGGAGAACGTGGATTGATGGATGAAACAAAGGTTGGATCACATTTATTAACCTTCTCTTATGGGTAAAGAGCTGGAAGAAATTCAGGACCAGGATAAAATGACTAGTGTTTAATAAGCCTCTGTGTCAGTCTCCGGCTTTGAAACAAGAAACACTATAAGATTAAAAGAGTGTGTGTGTGTGTGTGTGTGTGTGTGTCTATAGTATGTTATATACATCTAGATAAATAGCATAAATCCTGCACAGAAACACCCAGCGAATCGAAAACCCGGAAAATATTACTATGCTTTAGGAATGGAAAAGGGCCTCTGGGTCATGATACAAAGTACATTCTTAATGGTCGCCATCCATCATATTAAGATGGCACGGGATTAGTATGAAAAGGAAATATTTTTTTTTTTTCTGGGCAGTGACCTTAACCCTTTCACACACACAGTGACCACATTTCAATCTTTCCTGGATTTTTATTCATTTAATATTTTCTATGACAGACGGTAAAATCGGTAGGCAGTAAAAAACTTAATCTTTTAGCCAGAATTAAATCTGGCATTTAATCTACTGCTTACACACTGATTAATGGATATCTTTTATATTTCATATTCAAATCCATTTTTGACCAAGAAAGAAATTTTATTCATAGCAGCTCAGAGACTTTAATGCTATAACGGTTGATTTGTTTTCAGTCTTGTCACGATCATTAAGTTAATCGGTCTAAATGTATTTATATATTAAATATGTAGTTATAGATTCTGTGGAAGACGTCGAACCAAAAAATGTTTGTCCAATCGAAAGGTTTGGTCTAAATATTATAATAGGCTTTTCAACCTATTATGTTGACAAGATAGAACATCAGCGTGTTCACGTACCACAGAAAAAAAGTCAAAATCAAAACAGAGTGAAAACCTGAATTAATCTTGGTGTGTGTGTGTGTGTGTGTGTGTGTGTGTTTCCACTCTGAAGTCAACTACAGGAGTCAAAGGGTCTGAAAGATTATGTCATGGTTACAGTATTTCTTTTGGACAGGTATGAATATGGTATGATTGGATTTTGGTGTGTTTTGATAGGAACTCATAGTTTATGTAGTTTGTGTATCTTTATAAATTAGTTTAACTCCAGCAGCAGCCTGGAATCAGGGAGTATTATTATTGTTACTAACTCGACTATTACGTTTTTCTACTGGTGAATGACACACGATGTTGTAATTTTTTCTCTGCTCGTCTAGTCTGTGTATGTTTATGCATTCAGGTGGTGTGGCTTTGGGCGGTAAGGATGTGATATACGCTTTCAGTGCTATCATGCTATGGTTAGCATTTTTTCAATGCTAATATTATGCTAATGCTAATATTATATTTTCCAAAATTGAAGAACATTTTGAGACATTTCATTTTTTACAAAAGTAAAAAAAACAAATAATCAGACTGCTGTGGTGTATTTAGAATGTTTAAGAACAAGAATAAACCCGTGTGCTCATGCTCGCCCTCTTCAGTAAGGCAGAGGTACTGCCTGCTACATCGCATGCTTTTTCACGGCAGCTTCATTAGCCAAACTATGGAAAGAGAGGGGGCATAATAAAAGTGTCTATAAACATTATGAGAGGGAACAATGGGCACACACCAAATGCACACACTTCATACAATTCAATCTGCACGCCTCACTGTCTCATATCACGTCCTCTGCCATGTATTTAAATAGAAAATATGCAAATTCAGTGATTTTGATTGTAGCAATTGATTAAACCGATCAGTTTAAAGCAGATATTTGTGAATAAATGTCAATGTTTACTTTGTTAATTATTATTTTTTTCAAGTTTCTGATTACATTTACAGCATTTAGCAGACGTCCTTATCCAGCTTAGGGACCCACAGTGGTGGCATGGTGGTGCTGGGAATCAAACCCTGGTCTTTCTGGTAGAAGTCCAACAAGTTAAACCACTAAGCCACCATTTCCACCATTGAGTGATGTCTAGATTTAATAGAAACCTATCATCATATCACGTTTCTATTTAATCTAGGCATCAATCGGCCACTTGAATATTTGAAAAATCTGACCTCTAATTGGTTGATAGATATGTGTGATGGAGAAGATGTACGTATGATTAGAAAGCAAACAAAAGACAAATAAAAATATCTTATGAGTTCAAAAATGTTGTTTTAAACGATAGAAGGTGCTCTCCAAAGTGTTCCTTTGTTCTTATCATAGTGCTGGTCTTCCTCACCCTAGTTTCTATAAAAATATGTTGATGCTTTTCTTCATAAGCTTGTGTAAACATATTCCTGCTTGTACTTAATGAATCGGAGCAGAATTACTCCTCCATTTCCATCCCACAAATCCCTCCAGGCAGTTGGCTGATTGGTAAATATAATACCACTGAATCTCTCTAAAGTAATATCACTAATATAATGCGGTGAGGAACGAGGATCAGATATCTTTCCACAGAAATTGAACTTTACTTTATTTTCCATGTCGTTTTGTTCTAGTTACATTTTGTATATTTAACCGACTTTAAATCTTTTAACGTTTTTTTTTTTTTAGATTAGCAAAGTAATAAGTTAGAAATGAAAGCTTAGACTATGTCAGTCACATTATTCTTCATAATTTTAGTATAAAGATGGACCGATAATTGGTTTTACTAATATTTTCACTGATATTTCTGGGGGTTTTTTGTCTAGCAGATATCGTTTTTGTAATATCAGATCCACTAATATATTTTTTTACATTTGTTTATTCTATCTTGTTTTAATAATTTATTTAGAGATTCCACCTCTTTGTTTCATGAATGGTGTTCTTAGGGCAATGCTATCTCTCCAAACACTCTTTGAGTTAATGCCACAAAAAGGCTCACCTGACCACAATACTCTTACCCAGTTCTCCTCTAAGTCATTCAGATGTTTATTGGAAAACTTCAGACAGGCCTGTACATTTGGTTTCTTAAGCAGGGGGACCTTTTTGGCGCTGCAGGATTTTAGTCCTTTGTGGTGTAGTTACCAATTGTCTTCTTGGTGATTATAGTCCCAGCTGCCTTGAGAACTTTAAAAATTCTGGGCTGATTCCATCACCATTCTTATGATTATCTAAACTCTACAAGATGAGAACTTGCATGGAGCCCCACGACCGAGAAAGATTGAGTTATTTTGTGTTTTTTCCATTGCCGAATAATCACCATTATTCCATTGCCGAATCTTCTCACCAAGCTGATTGGCGAAGGTCTTGCAGTCCATTCCAGCCTTGTGTGAGTTTACCATCATGTGCCTGACATCTTTGGACAGCTCCCTGGTCTTGGTCATGGTGGAGAGTTTTGAATCTGGTTGATTGATTGCTTCTGTGGACAGGTGACATTTATATAGGAAACAAGATGTGATTATGAAGAGTCCCTTTAAGAGAGTCTCTTTAGGAGCGTCCCTTTAAGAGAAAGCTCCTAATTTCAGTTGGTTAACTGGAACGAAAGACGCCTGGGAGACATAAATCTTGCTAATTGATAGGGGATTAAATTTAAAATGCAAATTAATTTAAAACTTTTGTTGAAATGTGTTTTTCTGGATGTTTTTGTTGCTATTCTGTTTCTTCTTGTTAGAATAAACACATTATTAAAATTATAGACTCATAATGTCTTTGTCAGTGGGCAAATGTTTAAAATCAGCAGGGGATCTAATCATTTTTTCGTCACTGTAAACCTATTTACAGGCGTATATATATATATATATATATATATATTATATATATATATATATATATATATATATATATATATATATGTCTTAGTGGCTTAGGTTTAGTGATTAAGGCGTTGAAATGATACCAGAAAAACCAGAGTTCAATTCCCAGTACAGTTGGGTCCCTAAATCCCCACAAATCGGTGGTGCTGGCAATCGAACCCCTGATCTTCCAATTAACAGTCCAATACCGTAACGACTGCACTACTAATTAACTGCTGTGCTTAAATCTGTAGTTTACAGCTGGCTAATAAAGAACATATGATGTTATCTGATGTGTCTGATCATAACTCCTTAACCCCTGATTGCTCAGTTGTATAAAAGAGGTAAATGTAAGTCGCTCTGGATAAGAGCATCTACCAAAATGCTGTAAATGTAGAAATATGCATTTACACTGATTTAAGATGGTTTTGACTTTGACAGTTCAGTTTCAGTCTCGAACCCGACACACATGACTCGCCGATACATGAGTCCGACCTTGAACTGAAATCGGTATTTTTGTCATACAGAGTGAATTAACATCATAAAAATACTCCCCATCAATCTATCCAAGCCAAATAAGTGCTTAGTCAGCTTATCCATTAAACCCGGGGACATGTTTGATTTCATGGCTCATTTCTCTAGCACACAACACAAAATAAAATAAATCATTTCAACCAGACATTTTCGTGCTTTCCGCTGCTTTCAAACAAATCAACAGGCCACATCTGCTTTGCGGTTATTCTAGTTTGTATTGCAGTCAACAGGGGAAAAAATTGATCCGCTTCACCACATCTCATTTTCTCTGAACTCTTTCTCTGTTTTGGGCTTAAGGATAAAAGCTCACCACACAAATAAAAAAAGTTGTGCATCGGGAACGCCACAGAAGTTATACAATTGTAGTCATCTGATTGAGCAAACAATTAGCTTAGGTAAAATGTGAAGTGGTAGCCTGGTGGTTAAGGTGTTGGACTACTGATGGGAAGATCATGAGACCCAGAACCACAATACTGCCACCGCTGGGCCTCTGAGCAAGCCCTTAACCCTTGATCTGCTCGGTCGTATTTTTACACATTAGATAAAAGTAGGTTGCTCTGGATAAGGTTCTACCAAATGCCAGAAATGTGAATGTGTAAATTGGTTTCTGACAGGACAGGACAGTACAGTGGATTAGCGGCTATAGGCAATAGATAGATGGTTTCAGACAAGTTGTCTTCCATTGGTGGTACATTACAGAGCAGTAAAATTCTTTCTGTGTAAACCTAAGGTCAGGAGGTTGGGATGAGTCAGTTATGAAACCACTGGGAGTTAAGGGGCAATAGTGGCAGTCTGACAGAGATAGGGCTTTAACCCTGATCTCCCGAACAACAACCCAGAGTCTTAACCATTGGAGCCACCACTACACCAAAGGTAAGCACTTAATTAGTGTAAATAATAATGGTTAAGACTTTCCACCCATTTCTGTTCTCTGTGAAGTTTCCAAAGGTTCTTTTTTATTAGCATCTTAAATTAGGTGGATCTTTAACCACTAAAATTTTATTTAAGGTTATATATGTATATTTCTGTATTTTTGGTAGACACCCTTATCCAGAGCGACTTATTCTCACTTTTTATTTAATTAAGCAGTCAACGGTTAAAAAGGTTTTTCTCAGGGACCCAGCAGTGGCAGCTTGGTGGTGCTTGGGATTGAACCCATAAGAGCGAAACACCAGTGAACTAGTTAAAATAGTTAAACGGATTAGCAAGTTTAGTCTCATTGGTTATTTAGATACTAACAGTAGCAGCTGGTATACAGTCGCCATTTATGTTGTCTTTTTTTTCCAAGTTGTTTTTTTTCTATATGATTTTCAAGTGTGTCATAAACCCTGATTGTCCTTGTTGTCTTAAGGACTCAAAAGCATGTGATCTTTATTGAGCCTCAGCTCTTTGAAGCCGGCTTGGTTGCGGCGCCACCGAGCTTCGGTTGAACGCCTTTAAGACCGCTTTTCTTCCACCGAGAGCTGAACAAACCACACTGTGTCCTTGTAACAAAGCTGAGCTTAAACCTTGGTATCTTTATTTCACAGCATAAGGAACAGGAAGAGCTTGCACTTTATGTCAAGATGGATTCTGAAAGGAAAAAGCTAATTACCTATAGAGTGCTGGCTGTTTAGCCTCCTTGTGGTTGGCGTTGGCTAACCGTGGTGTTGTTGTAGAATAAGATGGTCTGGAGAAGCTATTATGGCGGCTTCAAGATGGTCGGGGAACAAAAGAAGGTGAAAAATGAACATTGATACTATGAACATATTACATTATTTTCCTAGAAAATGACTTTGGTAGAAGTTCATTCATTCATCTTCTATACCCGTTTATTCCCTAATTCACACACACACACACACACACACACACACACTCACACTTTCTTTTGGTAGAAGTTGAATATTACTTGACTAAAATTGTATAGTATGTGATAATTATAATAAAATTACTGCCACCAAATGACAAAATTTGATTGGTTGATGATTCTGTCACTAATACTATTGATTTACTAATCAGATGTGACGTCTTGCAAATAAAGGCTCGCGCTATTTGTAGAGCCGCCCTCAGACCTTTATAATGTAGAATATTCCAGTTAAAAATAACCTAATTATAGGCAATTGTGGATTATTTTAGGATATTAAACTAAATAATCAATAAAAATTATTATTTGCACACTTTTTTAGGGCCAACAGAAAAGGCTCTACATGCCACCATTAAAATAATAATAAAAATAATAATAATAATTTATTTAAAAAAAAAACAAAAGGTTTAATTTGATTATAAAGAGACTCCATGCTGTTGGCAGTAAATGTAGCTTGCCTGTAACTGAAGTCAGGTCCTTACAGCAAACTGCTGACTGACTACCAGACCAAATATAGAAAAAGTCTTTATTCAGTACAGATGAAAAGCGAAGGAAGTCAATGGTGAAGGTATTGAGATTTTTCTAACAAAGAATAAGAACTGACTGTGTCTTCTGCTAAATGTCTGTCTGTGGTTTATCTGTCTCTATAAGTTTTCTCTTTGCCTGTCTCTCTCTGTCTATTTCTCTCTCTCTCTCTCTCTCTCTCTCTCTCTCTCTCTTTTGTTCTTTCTCTCTCTCTCTCTCTCTCTCTTTCTTTTTTTCCTATATCTGTCTTTCTCTTCATCTCTTTCTGTCTGTCTTCCTCTTTTTTATTTCCTCTCTCTCTCTCTCTCTCTCTCTCTCTCTCTCTGTCTTCCTCTGAGGAGGAGTTGGTCTGATGTTTTGATTCTCTGATTAAGAATGTAGCAGTTAAAGCAGATTCCCATCCAAACCCTAAATCAGACGTACTGCTTAAACTCCGCCGAGCGTTTTATAGCAATACTTAATCCAGCATAACACACGCTCCATGCTGATATGAGTACATTTAAGACCCCGGTGACAAAATAATTACCAGAAATGGAGATTATTGCTGTAAATATTACAATGTGTTCGCTGGCGATAGGCTCTGCTTTCGGAAAAGAAATAAGAGTTTATTCATTTGATTATTTGGTTGTAAAGTGTCCAATCTTACATATGCAAAAGCTAGCAAAAATCGAATGACTGCGATAGTTTTATGGTTTTATTTCACTTTAGTAAACATAGTCTGTCCCAGCAAAGTTTTACAGCACATTTCTATTCAACTGAGCAGTTGAGTGTTAAAGGCCTTACTCGGGGGCCCAGCACCGGCGGCTTACGGCTCTGGAAATTACATACAGCATATGTCGATGGTCTATAGGAGGAGTTGGCTCCAGTTGGTGTAGCAAATGCCACAGTGAACACTGTAACATCCACCCAGCATCCCGTGTCTCACTCGACGGCTAGTCAGACATGTGCGTTAGCAAGTGGAGTCGTCTGATCTCTAATGTAATGCTGTACATTATACTTAATAAAAGCAACTTACATTTATACAACTGAGCGAGGGGTTAAGAGACTTACACGGGGACCTGGCAGTGGTAAATTGGTGGTGATGGGAATCAAACCCACAATCTTTTGGATAGCAGTCCAACACCTTAACCACTAAGCTACCATTTCCCACAGCATTAATGGCCACATCTGTATTGTCAAAGCTTTTTTTGTAGGAAATTAATCAACCCCGTCTAAGAATTCCGAATAAAACAGAGTTCAACAAGAAATCCAGCAGACTAAAGCTAATTACCCGAGTCACCCAGAAAGTCATTTAGCATGCTTGTTCTTTAATTTTCACTCTCTCTCTCTCTCTTTCTCTCTCTCTCTCTCTCTCTCTTTTGCTCTGTTTTTCCATTTACTGCCTTTTTTTCATGTTCTCCAGTGCCTCATTTGTCTGGATTGCTCATCTCTCCATACCTTGAACATGGAAAAGGTCAGTTCACTTCTTGAAATGAAGCATGCGCAGCACTCGTGGGAAATTAATGGGTTGGGTCTACGATTGCACACCCTCCTTTTTCTTCAGGATAATATTTTTCCCTTGTTTAAAGGACACGTTTATAGAGGGAATATAAATATGGATCGGTGACAAGCACTCTGGCTGATTTATTCAGATACCCGAACATTTTGTTTCAGTTCGAGACGAGAACCAAGCCAAGAGTTTAAGGGTTTTAGCAGAAAACCGTGACCTAGTGACCGTCTTCTGGTCACATGATCTTTCTGTTGAGATGTAGCACTTTTGTTTTATCTTTTAAATAAAAGGTTTTTTTCAGTCTTTGAAGATATTAAAAAAATAATAGCTAATAAAAAATATCTTAACATCCACCCAGCAACCCGTGTCTTACTCGATAGCTAGTCAGACATACGTGTTAGCATGTGGAGTCGTCTGATCTCCAAGGTAATTACTGTACATTATACTCAATAAAACCAATTTATTACATTCTATTGTATTGTGTTTTTTATACAATATTCATTATTAATAAGTTTATATTTATAAGTGGTGGGACTTGAACCCGGGTGTTTCTGGTCTTCAGATCAACAGCTGGCAGTGGTAGGGCTTGAACCCAGGTCTTTCTGGTCTCCAGATCAGCAACTCAGCACCTTAACCATTTGAGCCACCACTGTGAAAATATATAAATAATAAGTTGTTGGTCGATTAATTATTGAATAAAATCACACTACAGTCTCTGTTAATCTGTGGCTGCAAAACTTCATCAGACACCAAAAAAACACTTCAGTCTGACTCTGTGGAGAAAACCTGCTTTAATGTATTTAATTCGATGCACCACAGAGGAAAAAACCTTCAAACTATTGTGTGTATTCTGTTTGGATAACACCACACCATCGTCTCTTGTGAAAAGATGAGTCACCTTTTCAATCAGGTCGTCTAGACGAATTGTCTGAATAGTCTGACTTTTACATAAGCACATCTATAAGTTCTGGAAACTCAGAGTAGCAGGTCAGAGTTGATGCATGGGTATAAATGCAGATCCTGCCTCTCCCTCTACTGCGGATCATCCACAAGCTCTTCTGATTCATAACCATCTGCTAACGACGGCCTCGACTGTCCGGTTGTTACATTAGAGCCTCGTCGTCACTACACCCGGCTCGATACATCAAGCCAGCCTCCTCCGTGGCTCCTCAAGCATTTATAATTTGTCCTTTGCCGCAAGGCAGAGACAAGTATAAACTGTCACGAGTCAGTCTGTGTATGTGTGTGTGGTTAAAAAAGTAAATTACTGATGGTGCGGAAAAAAAAAAGTGTTATTCTTCTAATAGTTAGAAAAGTTGGCGTGCTGGTAATGATCAATACTTAACCATCCATCATTAAGCGGTGTGTCAGCTCACACTCAGAGGTGAGCCAGGATAAAATGCAGGCCCAGGCAAGATTAATAGATGAAGCCACTTTAAAACATTCTTTTGTTAATATATCTTCTAGATATACAATCTATACAACATACAAAAAGTCGTCAAGACATATATAGTCGAACATAAATTGTTTATTTTTTTCTTCAACAAAATATCAACCGCCATCAATACAATAATGTACAACACAATCCTAAAGATACACAACAATATTCATATTTACACAAATGGTCACCTTAAAAATGCTGCTTATGTATCTTAGCTACAGCATTTGCGGTCACTATGTCCTCTATAGAATTATCCTAGTAGACAGTTTCATCTCTATTCGTAATGATTGCATCACCAGAGTACCAGCGGGTGCGTTGTAGTTCCGGTGTCACTTCCAGGTTGGGCTAGCCTACTTAAGCTAGTCGCTAACACTATCACATTGCGAAGTATTGTTTGCTATGCGATATATCAAGTGCACAAATAAGCTCTGTGCTAGTTTGTAAACAGTGCCTGGTGCCTTACTAAGAAAAATTAGAGAAATATGTTACTTAAGAATACTTTTTTTAATTTATACTGACAAATTTACAAAAAAGTTGAAATTTATCTGCTCTATATTTGATACGTATAATTAATTCTATAAAATAGCAAAAATGTTTGTTTGTCATACTCTTTTGGTAGTGTCAAGACTTGGACAGGCTTGCCGGGTGCGTTTGCCCTGCCGGGCAATTTTGTATGTCGATGTTGTAGACAATGTGCTCAATGTTTGTTTATGTTGTCTGTGTCTTGTTATGTGAGTTTCCCTGTCCTGTCATTGATTGATTATTGTTCAGTTATCGTGTTCAGGTGTTTCTTGTTAAACTGATCGGTTCCCCCAAAAAACGTATGTATTTATAACCCAGTGTTTCAGTTTGTCTTGGTCTGGCATTGTTGCCTGTCATGGTTGGGGGCTATGTAATGTTCAGGTTCAGGTTCTAGTTCTAGTTCTATTTAGGTCAGGTTGTGTTAGAGTAGCTTTTTTTCATGTTTTTTTTATTTGTTCGTTTTTTTATTTTTTATTTCTAAATAAACTACATTTCCAATTCAATCTTACGACTTGTGACAGATGGACATTTGTACAAAGTCTTAAAGAATCAGTACAAACTAAAACAATTTACTACTATTAAACCATATAAAACTTGACGGCGTTAATAAATAGTCGGCTAGTATTACAACTAGTGCACAAACAGTATTTGTATCACATCAAAGATGACAAAGTTTTCTAGACAAATAAAACTCGTCTCTTTTAGTTGACTTTTTGTCGAGTTACAGTACAAATGGAGTCGACTTCAAAGTTTACTATTACAACACTGATCTTAGAGACTTACTGCAGAATGTCCACTCAACTGCACCTACAATAAGATTATTGAATAGATTTAACTTAAAATTTTCAGGAAAGGTTAAAACACAGGAAATCAAGCCAAGGAATAAACCATTAGAGAACCAAACAAGGACAGGTTGACCTACGGTACTGTTAAAAATCTGCAAATATTCTGCAAACTGGCCAGACGGAATGAGAATTAGAGTCAGAATCACTTTCGTTGGCTAAGCAAGAATCGACTGACAGGAAATTCGTCTTGGCTGTCATTCACAGTGACAGACTGTCGCAGGCAAAATAGGATGAAGCGATATACAACATAACAATTAGGAATTTATAAAACAAGTTTAAAAAATGCGAGTTTGCATGTTCTCCTCGTGCTTGTGTGGGTTTACTCCGGGTTCTCCGGTTTCCTCCAACAGTCCAAAAACTTGTATGTTAAATTGATTGGTGTTTTTAAATGAAGTGAGTGTGAGTGTGTTTGTGTGGCCCTGTGATGGACTGATGACCTGTCCAAGATGTCCCCCTCCTGCCTTTCACCCTTTCAGAGATGGCTGGGATAGACTCCAGCAGATCCCTGTGACCCCGAATTAGGAAATAAGTGTGTATAGAAGATAAATAAATGAGTGAAAGTTTTACAATTTACAATATGACCTGGACCAAAATAACTAGTTTATCGTCCAGTAACATTTTCACGATGCCTCTTAAATGACTCCGCCTATTGGCATTAATTGTATCTCACAGGCCAATCAAATGACTTCAATACAAGAAAAAAAATCGATACACTGACTTAATTGTATACATTTTTTTAAGTTGCTCATGAGAAATTGTACATCATTAGCATGTTTCGTCACTTGCTGCGTATACAACTCGATGTTTATTGCTCTATTTTTCTTCCTAGTGGAATAACAAAGCCTTTTAAATCTTTCAATTCAATTACACTCAACAAGCCTGTTTTTAATTTAAGACCCGGGTGGTAAATACATCTGGTGGGCCAGATTAAAAGCTTTATCGTCCCGGCTGTATGTTTGACATCACTGCTTTATAGTGTGTGTGTGTGTGTGTGTGTATGTTTGTGTAGTGTGTTTTTACCATTCTAGGGTTTGGTTACTCATCCGCAGTTACAACCTCCTTGTCTGTTTTCTAGAGGTAAATAGATCTATCAACCCCAAACCCAAACCCATTAATCAGACAGACATGTTTCAATTGCTACTGCTACTATATACACACATATACACACACAATGAACAAGTTGAACAATTGAGGTCCACTTTATTAGGCGCACTTCTGTGATCCTGGGTTAGATTTCACTTTGCTCTCAGCACAGCCCCAATTCATTATGAAATAGATGTGCAAAAGATTCTGGAGTTCTCCAATTCTTTGAGATTCCAGTTTATTGACGTGTCGGTTGCACTTTAAAGTTACAAATTGTCATTTCTGCTACATTCGTTTAAAAAGGTGATCCACTGGATTCAGGAAGACGTTAAAAGTGCATTAGGACATCTTGGAAAATGTTAACTGCGACACTGAAAGTGTCCAATCATCTGTCCTAAGTCATAAATGGGCCCAAACTAGATGCCAAGATACAACATTATTTCAGTACATCTTGTGTCATTCACCTACGAGAGAATTTTATAGTTAGTAACCGTATAAATAGCCCCCTTTTACGCGCTGCTGCTGTAGTTGAGCTAATTCATAATGATAAACAAACTACATAAGCTATCAGTTACTATCAAAACACAGCAAAATCCAATCACACCATATTCCTACCTGTCCAAAAGAAATACTGTAACAATGACATCATCTTTCAAGACTCCTGTAGTCGACTCCAGTGTGGAAACATACAAACACACACCAAAATTAATTCAGGTTTTCACGCTGATGTCATATTCTCTCTGTGTGAAGAGGATGTGCAGAGGTTTGAACATACATGTATTGACAGACAGGTAGGAAAGCCTATCACAATTTAGCATTTCTTGGTCCTATGTCTTCCACAGAATATAAATACATATAATTACATTTAGACCGATTAACTTAATGATCGCTATCAGGATGTGAAGAGACTTTCAACCAGCGTAACGAATTCCTATTATACCCTTAAAGTACACAAATTTTATAGTCATTATTATGGAACCACTTTCACGTTTCTCGGTTATGACTTTTCCTATATAAGATTTCTAAGAGGTTCAATATTCCAATCAAATATTCCCCAGGTCATTACACTACTACCACCATCCAGAACTGTTGACAAAAAGTAGACTGCAGAGGTAGGAAGCCTATATTTCTTATATTCTTATCCATGCCCCACCCGTCAAATAGAAGCTAAAAGATAGCATGTCAGAAAATCAAATGAATTGGTATCCCTTACATTCGGATTGACTAAAAACACCTGACGCAGGTAATCGGTAGTGGATAGGGCAGGAATAGTTGAGAAGGTCTGAGGAACTATCCAGAGTGTATCCGTTCATCTTATTTGCACATCTATGCAGTTAATAGTTTAGAGCCTTGCTTAGAAACTCAGCAATGGCAGCATGGTGGTACTAGGAATTGAACCTGTAATTTTCCTATCATCAGGACAATAACCCCTGAGCTACCACTTGCCCACTTGAGCCTTCCTGTCAGATCAAACCAGTATGTTCTCATCAACAACGCATTTTTATCTGCAGAACTAGATGCTTTTTTTCCCCCACAACATTCTGTGTATAAGCTGGTGTGTGTGTGTGAAATCCCAGGAGATCATAAGTATACAAAACACACAATTCAGCCCGTCTGGTATTTACAATAATCCGTGCCCTGATTATAGTCACTAAGATTACATAAAAACAACCTGTTTTAACCCTTGGTTTGGATCTGGATCTGCATGATGCATTTCATGCTTTGCAGTCCCACCACATGATTGGTTGATTAAATATCTGCATGGACAAGCAGGAAGCATTGCTTTTTTTCAGTTCAGTAAAAGCAAACTACGACTAACACCGTGTAATAAATATTCTCATAATGATTTTTTTTTAATTTCACATGGCTAAAAACATTGTGTTAAAATATCTCCTTAATCCTTTCTTCTAATTTTAGTCAGATGGATTCCATAAAGAAGCAAACGTTCCCTTTTTTTTATCACAGCAAGCTGAAGCAAGAGAGCGTGTTGCTGATAATTTGCTCAATCTAAAAGCAATTGGCTCCCTGCTTCTCTCCATCCTCCCCAAGCTGGAAGGGCCGAGCGTGTTTAAACCTGTTGTGCTGTCCCATGTCCCTGCATGCAATCAATACTAATGTAACTAGCGGCGCAGCTTGCTATGGTTTCGATTGCGCTAGTGGAGAAGTGAAACAAAAAAAAAACTTGCTTGTTCTTTGCACTGTGTAGGACGTCATGGTGCCATGACTGCATTACATTTCCGGATTTTTTTTAAACATTCGTTTGTTAAAAAATTAGATATTTAAATTACTATCCTGGCTCATCTTTTTCAACTTTTATCATTCTTATAATCTTTGCACTAATATAATAATAACATATCTCACTTGATAATACAATCTTTATCTTTCCGCATTGGTCAAGGCTTAGTACTCTAAAATGGCGGTTGATCTGTAGCAAGATTTTCATTCCTGCACTTTTTTTCTTATAATATAATACAGTTTAAAGCAGAGGGGCCATGTTAGATCGATGCAGGGTCACTCCATGATGGATGAGACTGCATTTAACTAATTTTGCCTGAAGACAGATTACTCGGCTCCGAATGCAGAGGCTGTCTGCTTCTGTGTGTCTCTACTTGCTCACCAATCTTTCTCTATCAGTCTTAGGCAGCAGAGACGAAAGCCGTGAAATCTGATCGAGTTCTCATGGTTTGTGCTGTTGGCTTTATCAATATGGATTATGATGGACTTTCTTTGTAGATCATATAGTCCCTCTAACTGGGTTTTATTTGATCAAGTAACTTTTTTCTAATATATTCTTCAGGGGATTTTTGCCTTTATTGATAGGACAGAGAGAGGAAATGAGGGACCGGATAAACCTGAGTCGGAAATCAAACCCGAGTTGCCGGAGCTCAACAACTTGGGCATGTGGGTGCTGGTGCCTTAAACCCACTACACCAAGGTGCCATAACATTTTAAGCTTCGTGGTTTTGGTTGCTTTGACTTGAAACTTTTCATGTTATTGTTAGCCAGTTTCACTCTAATACATAATATATATATATACTATATATATATATATATATATATATATATATATATATATATATATATATATATATATATATATATATATATATATATATATATATATATATATATATATATGCTGGTAATGGTGATGTTGGGATTTCAACACTTCATTTTTGGAAATAAGTAGTCCAATACCACTTAGCTACCACAATCGAATGACAGATAGATGAAGTATAATAATACTAGTAGCACTAAATGCAGTTTAGCATTTACCATAACGGGGGGTGGGGGGCGGGAGTGGTAGCTCAGTGGTTACGGGTGTTGAACTGCTAATTGAAAGAGGTACGATTCACAGCATCACCAAGCTGCTACCACAGGGCCCCTGAGCATGACCCTTATTTGCCCAACTGTATTAAAAAAAAAAGTAGGTCGCTCCGGATAAGGGTGTCTGCCAAATGCCATAAATGTATTAGTAAAAGTTCATTATGTTAAATGATTTCGCTGCCATGTGATTATGAGATTAGCCAAAAATAGTCTACTTGTGGTAAAAAAAGGTTCTGTGTCCTTAATGGGTTCTAAGTCTTATGGTAAATTTCAAAACAATTATTAAAATCATGTTTTAAACCTTTCTAACGCTATTTAGATTTTTGGGACTTATTTCTCTATCTTGGTATCTCCACTGTGAGCACCGCTGTGAAAAATGTGTCAGCCAATAGTCAACCTACTGAATGATCTATTATATGTCCTGTCCAAACTCAATGAGTGACTGTGTGAACAGAGAGAAATGGCTGATACCAAGTAGGTCAGACCCACATGTCACATCTCGAAGATAATCTCATGAGAAGTTAATCAAGCATATTGATCATCCCTTTTTCTCGCCAGAGAGACGGACGACTCTGAATCAGCTTGAATGGCTCACTGGAGCAGTGGATTTTTTCAGTATCACCCCCCCTGCTTTTAATTTGCATATAGTACTATAAGTACACTATGCGTAGAAATGTATGCTGTGCTCTGACCCCGACTTCATAAGCTGGGTTATGTGAAGGAAAGTCTACCTTGCACTGATGCATATGAAACAAATAAAGACTTACTTAGACTTAAACCAGTCTATTAACTAGGTTGAATCCAACGTTGCTAGTCAACCAACTTGCTTGACAGGAGTTTTGGTGGGAGGCTGGAAACCCGACAACCTGAAATGGGTAAGAGCATCAGATACTGGTACACTTTGACAGTGAAAGTCAAACCTAAAGTCTTTTTATTGAGAAATGGGAATGATATCCTTTCCGCCCATTTGCCTTAGACTGTGTGAGATCAGTCAATCACCAGGAATCTCACAAACACTCACAGTTTAATGCAATTACAGTGGTTAATATAGCAGTGGGCATGTTTTCGGGGGGTAAGAGAAGCTGGAGTAAACCCATGTGGATGCAGGGACAAAAAAAATTATTTTCAAAGCTTCCATCAATTTTATCTGAACCAATTATCCAGTGTTTCTTTTTCTATTTTCAGGACAGATAAGTACCATATGGATACCGAGGTTTTATTTAATGATGCATGCTGGTATCATCTGGATACCATGTGGAAATACATGCTGTGTTGTCAGAGTACAGGATCTGGTCAAAATGATAAAGGCTTTTAATAACACAAATGCACAGGGGCGCCGTGAACTGAGAAATATGTTTCCTGTTTTAGCCATTGTCTGGTAGCAGATTATGGTGTTGCTAACGCTACCACCTGATCAGAACTTTCAAAGTCATATTTCATGTTTAATATCGCCCTTCTTACTTTATCCTAGGAAATATTTCTCTCCACTATCGCTAAGTTGCTCAATGGAGGATTAAGAAATTTATTAGAAAGAAAGGTATTAAAAATAAAGTTCGATTTAATGCTACGGTAATTCCAAAGCTTTAAATGACACGGAATTAATTAAAAATTAGCTGGCGTTTGCATAACTTAATCTGACCCAAAAGTTCCAAAAGTTGAAGCTGGAGTATAGACATATAGGAGGTAACCTTCATCGCTAAAAACTTATGGAATGATGTTAATGGATGATCCTGTTGTTTCTAACAAAAAAGTCAAAGGTCAATTATGCCCTATTTGCAATGGATTAGTTTTATCTGGTTGACCTCTGGAATAACTTCGGAGGTTGAGTGAAAACAAAAAAAGATTGATTAGATGGTGAAGAATGACATTTTGTAAAATTACAGCTTTTTTTATGCCCGTGTGGGGTAATTTCCAAACCCCACAGGTTCCCCAGTTAACATTAATTCCAGGCGACTTAGTATTTCAAAACTTTATGTAAAATCAGAATCCTTTAAGAATCAGGAAGTCAGACACAACCATGATTAACATCACCTTAAACCAGAAGGGAATCACTGAAAGGTTTTAAAAGTCCACTAGAATAATATCATCTTAATTAAACTAAATTAAACTAAATTAAACTGTTCCCTCAGGGAACGGTTTCATCTCAAAATATCACAATTGCAACTATTGAGACAAATTTAACCAATCCAAATTCATCCTGCATAACATCATTGGAAAGTCCCGCCCACAATGTGACCAGTACATCGCCAAACTCACTTCCTGGTTCTTGTTTTAGAAAAAAAATCAGACATGTTCAGTGTTAATGACTCCCTTTTAACCTGCCACTGCCGGGCCCGAGATGAGAGTAGATTAGATTAGATTTGATGAGGTTACATTAGATTAGATTAGATGATTCAATTAGATGATTTGATTTGATTCGATTGAATGATTAGATTATATTAAATTATATTAATCAGATTAATTTTAATTAGACTAAATTTCATGATAAGATTGTATTAGATTAGATTATTAAATTAGATGATTAGATTTGATTAGATCAGATGATCAAATTAGATTATTGTCATAGCACAGGGTTACAAGGCAACAAAATGCAGTAAGCATCTTCCCAGTATAGTTTGTTCATTTTCGCTTAAATGTATTGCATGCACACACACACACACACTCTCTCTCTCTCTCTCTCTCTCTCTCTGACAACTTTCTGTAACTTCCTGTGGTTTTAAGGTTTCATCATCACTCAATACACAGAATCCAGTCATGTCTCAGTTCACACTTCCCAGCGTGTTTTTTTTTTTTTAAAGGTCACAGCTCGGACACCAGATTGCCTGCAGTAAGACTGGTACTGCTTTAGGACCAATCATGAGCCGAAAGACAGAAACAGAGAAAGAGAAACTGAGGGGAAAAAAACAGAGACAAATAGACAGAGACAAAGACACAGTAAGAGAACAGCAAAGCCAGAAAAAAGACAAACAGAGAAAGACAGATACACAGAGAAAGAAAGAAAGAAAGAAAGAAAGACAGACAGAGACAAACAGACAGAGACATAGTGAGGGAAAAAAAGAGAGAGAAAATGCAGAGAAAGAGACAGAAGAAGGGACACAAAGAGAGAGACAGAGACAAATAAACAGAGAAAAAAACAGAGAGAGACAGAAAATTAAAGACAAGTAGAAAGAGACAGAGAGAGAGAGAGAGATAGACAGAGAAAACTAGATGCACTGATAACAAGAGAGAAATCAAAGAATAAGAGAGAGACAGATAGACAGAAGGAGAGAGAAATCAAACAAGGAGAAAGAAAGGGAGAGACAGATAGACAGAGAGAGAGAGAGAGAGATATTAAAGAATAAGAGAGAGACAGATAGATAGAAATTAAAGAAAGAGAGAGAGTGGGGAGGATAGCGTGATAGAGTGATGCACTCTCTCTTTCTGCTGACTCTCCAATGCAGCTCAGGCAAAAAGAAGCTACAAACATACTGGCACTGACTATGTGTGTGTGCGTGTGTATGTGTGTGTTTGTGTATGTATGTATGTGTGAGTGAGTTGTCTGTGAATCGAAACATCATCTCTCTTAGGCCACTTCTGCTGACCCCCCACCCCCCCGCGTAGTGCTGCACACACTCTCAGCACAGGCAGTCATTAACACTAATTAACACACTGTCAGGTCCGATTACAGTTTTTCTCTTACTGTATATATGTAACAGTCTGTTAAACAGATTGATTTAAATTCACGGTTTTACTTCATCAGTTAATGGATAAGGATTTAGTTTGTGTTCCGTGAATCTATTAAAATATATCTGGCGGCTGGTTTAGGATAGGAGTTCGGAATGTTCTGGGCAAAATGTTCCAGCAACGTTCTTGTTAACTAGCAGATCTTATTTACTCATTACAGAAAGTAGACCTGGGATTTATACCATTGTGGGCGTAATTGTATTAATATGTGCAGATCGCTACAGACGTGTTTTTGCTAGTCAAACTTGGCTTTTAACTCTGACCAACCAATCATAGAACGGGAAAATGCTGACGTAATTGTGGGCCAGCTAGCTGACCCCGTGAGATGAATTTGAAATCTGATTGGCTAAAGAAAGCCATTGCTAATATAATTTCAGTTCCATGAGCAGCACTACTGATTCTGAAGGCTTTGGCAGATTAGATTAACATGGGAGCACATAGAAACTGAAATCTGATTGGACAAAAAAATGCACGCATATAGACGTACCGGAAGCAGTTGCTATATAACTGACTGCTATATAAATGACCTATATAAAGGTAGGTCAGTGCTACTGATAGTGTTTAGCCAGCAGAGGGGGACTTGCTGGCCATGACGGCCCACCACTGCCAGCCATTGTCTATACCCGCTTATACCTAATCAGGGTCACGGTGATCTGCTTGAGTTGATTCCAGCTGTCATTAGGTAAAAGGCAGGGGTCACCCTGGATAGGATGCCAGTCCATTACATACGGACAACCAACCACACACACCCACACTCACTCCTATGGGCAATTTAGAATCATTAATCAACCTAACATACATGTTTTTGGACTGTGGAAGGAAACCGGAGAACCATGGAGTAAAACCACGCAAACTCCACCCAAAAAAAACATTTGCAGGAGATATAAACCTGAGACCTACTTGCTGTGAGGCAACAGTTCTAATCACTAAGCCACCATGCTGCCCCAATTTGGGTATACTTTTGTGGTAAAGGGGTGTAAACATAACTATTCCTAATAGTCGGTGATATAAGCAAAGAATCTAATGTATCTGTGGCTTAACAAGTGTTTGTTGTGTTTGTGTGTTAGCACTCAACTACACTGTTGGTTAACGCCATGACTCAGACAGAGCAACAATCAGTTAATGGAGTCACAAGCTGTGTATCATTTTTCCACTCTCAATTTTTGCTTATCTTATTGATTTGTGCTGTGACTCCTGGTGACTTCTTCCCCCTCTGCTTTCCCACCCCCTGCATGTGAAAATAACTTTTCCTTTCAGTAAAAAAAAAAATCGTTTAACTCTGCACAACATGTTCATATAAAAGAACTGAGTGGGAGTCACTCGTGCTCATGTCACAACCACCATTATTTCTCAGTGTGTAGACCTTGAAAAATGTCAGAATCCATTCCAGGCATCATCATGAACTCTCTATCTTGGCAGGAAAACCTTCACTTTTTTAGCAGGGGGTTTCGTTACATGAATGAACTGGTTATTACCCATCTGTTTGGATGTTTTGCTTTGTCCTCATCAAACCAGTTCGGAGCAAACTGCATGCTGGGAGTTGCCTTGAGCTTTCAGCATTTCCTGTGGTTCAACAAGCCAATTAAAAAGACGATGCACACCAGAGCCTTGGGCAGGTGCAGGTGAGTGCAGATCTTTCGTGCCCCCGAGCAGTCAGAGATGACGCGATCCACAGTTAGGATCAATGCTTTCGATTAGTAGTATCTCCGAACTTGTCACTGTGGGAATTCTGCCGGGATGTGGAAGATGGGTTACGATCGTGTCATGCGCTTAGGCAGAAACTTCTGCTTACTTCACCTCTCAGTGCAAGTAATTATACAGCGCAGTGAACCGGACATTTAATATTTGCATGGACATCACATTTCTTCCCACCTAGAGCCCAATTACTGGAGTCTTTGTACTGAGGGTAAGAAGGTGGAAGAAACAACTCCTAGCATCATTTACTGAACATCATTTGTTTAGCCAGAAGTATTGTAACACCTCAGCGTCACATCCATGTGTGGTTTTTTTTTTGAACATCCTTTCCCAGATAAAATCTTAATTTTCCTTGTATTAAAACCTCCAGACTTCTGGAAAGGTTTTCCACCAGGCCCAGCAGTTGTGCTGGAAATCAAACCCAAGATAATCAGGCGGAAGTCGTTACATGATAAACAGTAAACAGATCGCCAAACAAAACAGAATCAGAACCAAATGTAGCATAAATCATTACCAGACGTACATACAAATTTTAAAAAAACTTGGTACGCAGACAGGTCTAGCATAAATTCGCCACGTGGTATCGGTGGAGTTAGCTATCCACCGGAAGTGAAGCCGCAAGTGACTCGCTAGTATTCCAGTGAGGGTGCCATCCTGTGGCCAGGAGCCGGAAGCGTTAAACCTATATCTAGTTTTGCACATTACATAGTATGGAAGTTTCCGATTTCAGACGGAGCCCTTGTGTTTTTTTTATCACTTTACCCTCCATATTCATGCTCACACGCAAGTTTTTCAGTTTGTGTTTACCGTCAGTTGTTATTTTGACAATTCCTTACATTATAAGCAGGTCTGCACTTGCATGCGGTGCCTCTGAAAATCCCTGATGCTCATTACTGCAGATAGCTATAGCATGTCAGGGATTTCAGTCCCACCACTCAGGAACGTCAGGGTGGTTTTATTTGTTATGGTGTGTAAGTGTGAGTGTGTGAGTGTGTGACTTAATGACATAAGGTTTCAGCTTGCATAATGTACCATATGAGATAACGCAAAGATAATAGCCATCACTCCCCACTGCATTATGGGTTATGGATAAACTGCGATGCTTCTCTCTCTCTCTTTGTATCCTCTTTTTCTCGCTTACACTTGACTATTTCTCTTGTCGCTATGCACATCTCTTTCACACCTTTCTCATTGTCTCCCCCCTCCCCCCCTTCTCCCAGTCTCTGAGACACTGAGCTACTTTATCTTCATCCCAGATTTTCTCTCCTCTGTCCCTCTTCTGGTATTGGACTAGAACAGAGAAAATGAGCAAATCTACCATGAGCTGCCATCATCATATCTTGTTTCTTTGACCTACACAGAGTTGCACGGCTAAACGCTGTCCTACTGCAGTATTATATGACCACATAATACAGACTTCCTTAATCAAATAACTCTCACAGACACCAACACGGATGCAAAGAACTAGAGCACCACCAGCTTTCAGGATCAATTTGAACGTGACTGAACTGCAGATCAATAAATACAAGGTAAGCAGGTCTAAAAAAGCAAACAGGCCACACGGCCCATATTCCTTTCCTGTTTTGAAGGTCAGTGCATGTGATCGTGGGTCAACACGTCAACCTCCTACAGTCGAGTCTATAAACAACCAATACAAATCGGTTTATACGCAGCTTATGATTTCTATTAATCGTCTTAGCTCAAGATATCCTCAACCTTCAAGACAAAAAAACAACATGGCAGGGATTTCTTACCCAAAACTCGTTTTTTTCTTCACACTGCTGATTTCTTTAATCTGATTCGTTTGTAGGTGTTGACGAATATGGTGTTACAGCAGCTTTGACGGTAAAAGGATTTCAATGAAAGAAAAGTGAATCCAGATTCAGCCATGTTAAATAACCAGATCCTTTATATGAGGCGGGATTCGCAAATCCTTCTCTTTGTTTACATTTACAGCATTTGGCAGATGCCCTTATCCAGAGCGACTTACATTCATCTCCTTTACACAGCTGAACAATTAGGGCCTTGCTCAGGGGCCCAACAGTGGTGGCTTGGTGGGGCTAGAAATCGAACCCCGGTCTTTCTGGTATCAGTCCAACACTTCTCCACACTAGAATTAGGTTACTTGTTTACTAGGATCAGTTGAGTTCTAAGATATCTTGTTGCTAATGATAACATGGATAAATACAAACTTTAATAACCTTAAAATATGACACTATTCAGTTGTTCTTAGTAGTTGTTAGCTAGTAACTGTAGGAACAAGTAGCTGACTAAGTTGTTTTGGAAACTTCCTACATGATCAGAAACATAACCGCCTTGAAATTACGGGTAAAAATGTAGTGTAATGGACATGTCTTAACCTTAATTTTTCTATTTTACCCTTGATTACCTATTATTTATTTATTTATTTATTTTTATTTTTTACAAAGACACTTCATGAAAATGCAGTTTTATAATTTATTTCTAATGTTCTATTTCTATTGATGTTTAAATCAATAGAAAAAATAATTAAACTTTATTTTGTTTGGAAAATTACAGTATCGTTGTTGTTATAAAAAAAAAAATGCTTGTTTAGTTTAGTTTTGTTGTGATTTTGTGTGTCAAAAACAGAAGTAAAAAAAAAATTAATATCGGTTTTGCATATCGGTTATCGTTCACATAAACATTGAAGAATCTGCATCGGTATCGATCCTTAAATATCAATAATCGGTCATTCTTTAGATATAACACAATAGGCACAAATGCATTTTTTTAACCTCTAAGAAAAAAAAACAGACTTAAGCATTGAATCCCAATTCCCTCCCTAATCTTTTTCTGCATCTTCTCGCCCTTAGAACACTATTCATCCTCTCTCATTTCTTTCCTGCACCTGTAATTCTGTCTTAGAGTCAAGGGTGCTGTGTCATGCTCAGAGTTTGTGTGTGTGTGTGTGTGTGTGTGTGTGTGTGTGATGAACGATAGGATCAGCCCGAAAAGCACGAGGGCTTCTCAGCTTGCAGGGGGCTAAATTACCACCATTGATTGTGTGGCTTTGACACCTCGACAAAAAGGCCTGATCATTCATTGTGTTAAAAGATAATTATCAAGCTGTTTGGGTCTTGTTATAGCCGTGATTGTTTTTTCGCACACGCTCCTTCCTTCTCATTCATTGTAATCAGCCACTAAATGCCATTTCTACACCTCGATTTTGGTCATTTCAGTCTTCAAGGCTGGTTTATATCAGTTAATGGTGCCATTTTTCAGATGTTCGATGCATAAACTGTTTTTTGGAGGCTTGAATGTCACAGAAAAGTGTTTAATAAATACATTCAAGGCTGAAATCCCAAGTAACTGCTGTATAAACCGCCATGAGTCTCTGTATTTAGCTCAGGTTGTTGGATATTCATTTATAGGATGTGGCCAAAAGTATTGGAACACCAGACCATAAAATCTGTATGTGTTTTAAGAACATTCTGTTCCAGATGTTAGTCTCACTCTTTTTCTTCTGTAATCACCTCCAGACTTTTGTGCAGGTTTTCCACTAGTTGCTGTCATGTGACTGTGTGGATTTAATCATTCAGACACAATAGTATTAAAAAAATCAGATACTAATGTTCCAGTTGATCCCAAAGCTGTTCTAAAGAAAATGTTAAAAAGTAGTAATCATTAAACAGGTTTATGTTGACAGGAATAAAATGGAAGCCTTGTTGTGTAACGGGATCTCCTTACACTTGATTTTAAAGTCCCGGCTGCTTGAGAAATTAAAAAACATCAGTGTGAAATGAAACATGACTTCTCAGAATCGATTTCTGCTCAAATAAGCGTAGGTTTTTTGAGTTTGTTCAGCAGTAACGTGTTGTTTTGTGTGTGGTGTGTATTAGCTTACACACTCAACCATGGTATACTTGCCAAAACCGATTTACTCACTAAAATAGACCCGAGAGCTGTCTCTCACATCTGTCTCTACTAATTTGTGAAAAAGGGAGAATTAACTAAGTGAAGAAATTGGTGTTGGAAAGAAAACAGTTAGAAAGGTGCTAAGAAATGCAGCTATTTTTACATGGTAGTGATATATGTAGGATTTAATATTATAAACCTGACAAATAATTTTTAAATCTGTATCAACGATTATGGTGTTGGACGCAAGTTTGTGGGTTTAAATGCCAGCATTACAAAAAAAAACTGTAAAAGGTCAGATCAGATCATCATGGGTTTATTTTCCAGTACCACCAAGCTGCCCCTGTTGGGCCCCTGATCAAGGCCCTTAACCTTTAACTGTTAAATAAGTTAGAAAATGAGATAAATGAAAGTAGCTCTGAATAAGGATGTTTGCTAAAAGTAAAAATTAGTGAGTGAGTGGGTAAATAAGTGAGTGAGTAAATAAATGAGTGAGTGGGTGAGAGAGTGAGGTGAGTAAATGAGTGATTGAGATGAGTGACTATATGAGTGGGTAAATGAGTGAGCGAGTGAGTAAGTGAGTCTGTGAGTGGGTGAGTGAATCAGTAAGTAAATGAGTGAGTGAATGAGTGAGTAAGTGAGTGAGTAAGTGAGTGAGTGAGTGGGGAATGACTTGAAGGTGACATTAGTTATGACATTAGTCTTTTTATTCATTTGTTTAATAAATTTGTTAATCTTTACCTAACTTTTATTTCTCAGATAAAAAGCCAAAATAAGTAAATGAGTGAGTAAGCGAGTAAATAAATAAGTAAATGAGTGATTGCAAAAAAACCAAGCAAAAAAATAACTTGTTTAATTCTTTCAAAGTATATATTTTTCTAAATTCTATTTATTTTTTGTACAGATGTAGTCTTGTGCTGCCATCTGTTGGCTTGGCTTGGAACTTATTGATATAGATATATATATATATATATATATATATATATATATATATACACGTTTCTGTTATTCGGCAGATTCTGTTATTATCCAGAGTGACCTACATTTATATAATGTTATTATCCAACTGAGCTGTTGAGGGTAAATAAGATTGGTGATGCTGGGTATTAAACCTACAATCTTCCAATCAGCAGTCCAACATCTTAACCTTAACCGCTAAGCTACCACTTCCGTATTCATTTAAACTACCCCAGGGTTTGAGGTTACTGATGTGCTGTTTTTGTTTCATCTTAAGGTCCTAGAGGGTTAAAAGCATGATAATACCCTCATTTTTCATCTATTTTGTGGAAGAGGGTGACACATCCTCTTCAATTATTTCCTCAGTTGAAGTTAACACTTGGAACGTTTGCATAGATATAAAAAAGAAATAAATAAAGCATCACTGCACAAATCCTCCATAGTGTGTGTGTGTGTGTGTGTGTGAGAGAGAGAGATAGAGGAAGAGAAAGTGTGTTATGAGTTGTCTGTCTAATTACACTTAAATGTAGGTTAATCCAGACTTTTCCTAAATACTCTTGCCCCGTCTGCCCTCACAGCGTTGCATTAATACTTTCACCGTATACAGCGATATCCACCATGCCTTCTCTTTTCAGGACCTGTTAGTGCTCCATATGTACACGGAAAAAAAGCTTTATAGATGTCCTTTATTTTTTATCATTCCATTATCCGACCTTTTATAGAAAAAAAAATCATGACAACGTGTTGCATCATGACATGACATACTGGGTCAAACCCGTCTCCATCTGCCCGAGCTTCAAACGGAGTCCTACATTGGTGCTTTGTGTACGTACGGACGATGCAGAAAAACAGAGTCAGTTATGACTAAGGCGTGTTATTATTTTCGTTGGCACAGAGAAAATTAAATTAATAGATGTGTGGGGTTTTTCTGTCAATGGCGTGTTTACAACTAAGGAGAATTTCTATAAGTGCAGCTGTTCTAACGACAGCCATTACATTTTGCCGTCTGCTGGTGTAGAAAATAGAAAAAAAACCCAACAGTTTCTAATATTAAGTAAGGAATCAAATTTTATTGTAACATTCATTAGTTTTGGTTTTATGTTTAATGTTTATATTTAATGTTCTTGGTTCTTTGTTCTTCATTTACTTCCTGGTTAGTCTTGTCATGTGCTTTCCCTTGTCGTGTCGTTGTGTCTTTTTGTCACAAGGTGTTCCTTGTTTAGTCTCGTGTTTATATACCCCCTTGTGTCTTTGTGGTTTGTTGCTTTGTGTACCAATATGGTGGGTTCATGGTCATGCTAGTGTTTCTGTTTATGCTAATGTTAATGGTCATGCAAGTGTGCATGTTCCCGCCGCATCTATTAGTGGAGCTTGTTACACTAATAAACATCATGTTGCGTTAAAATGAATAAACAATGCTATTGTTACTGATTTGGAAGAAGTACAAACCTACCTACACCATCGTATATCGGTTGGAATCCGATATTACAAAACCGATATCCGATAATCAAAAAATGGCTCAAATATCGAGAACTTTTTTTGGTGAAACTTTTTTTTGGTGATGTCTACTATTTTAATATTATGATAGTGTGTTGGTAGGTAAAGTTACTGTCACCAATTACTTATTTACTAAGCGTTATGGAAAAGTGGTAGTGCAGTGGTTAAGTGGTTGGAAGAGTCAGCGTTCATTGCAGTTTTTATGGATAATTTATGGTGTTTTATGGGTGTTTTTTGGTAAAATTAAACTCAGAAAATTAAAGTCATTTGTTACTAGAAATTTGTTAATGCTGTCCTTAAATAATTATGTGCTTTATTTTATTTTGCCATAATTGTTGGTATAGCCGTGATTGTTTTTCAAAGCTCCTTACCTTCTCATTCATTGTTGCATAAATGTCTACACCGCGATTTTGGTCATTCAAAGGCTGTTAAATTCATTTTTAATTTCGAAGCTTTGCTGTTTTTTTTAAGAAATTTTTGAAACTTTTCCCAGTAACTGCTGTATAAATCCCAAGGCTTGTGGTTAGCCTTGATTTATTATTATCATGTGGCCAAAAGTATTGGACACCAGCTAATTGGTTGGAAGAAATTGCGTTCATTGCAAAAAAGTTTTTTCCTTAATTGCCACAAGTAAAATACCTAATTTGATGTCAGTTTGTGTTTTGGTTTTTTTGGTGGTAATAAACTGTTTGGTAATTTAAATTCAGAAGAAATTAAACAGTTTGTTACTAAGGAAACCATAAAATTGTATGTCCTCTATAGGGTTGCCAGAAATTAAAAAAAGGTTTAATGTTAAAGCAATACTTTAAGATAAATATTTGTTTATTTTATTTTCTCTTTTTCGTCATCACCCATAAAGCAGGAATTGTTTTGTGTCTGAAATGGATGGCTTGATGATACTTTTTTTTTTCGGTGGCACTTCTATGTTCACTTTTAAAATAGGTGTAGGTGAACGAATCCACCAATTCCACTTTCATTTGCGAAGACTTTTGACTGAAGAACACAGAAAACACTCCACAGCAATACGTACTTCCTGATTGAATGATTAGCTGAAAGTGCATTTTAAATGACAGGGATTTGGTTATTTTAGTCTGGGAAGAGGCGTTGGTGCAGCAGATAGAGATAAAAACAAACACCGGGTTATTTATTTCATCTAAAAGAACTGAAACAGTAAGAAGCCGCCGTTGACCTTTTCACTTACCTGCTGCTTTTTGTCAACACCAACCGTTTGTCTTATCTGGTTAAGACTCTATATTTTACCCTTAATCATGTCGCCAGACTTGGTTTAGCGCCACAAAAAAAGGCAATCTCACGCTTTCTAATGCATTTTTCTACCCAAACTAGAAATCCACACGGAGACCCGCAGGGTATATCATCTGTCTTCATGATGGCGTCTCGCCACAGAGGGCAGAAATGGTTTAACGTGTGGTCACATGATGCACACAAAGTTATCATTACAGAGTTCTCCTCTAACACAGACTAAACAAATCCACCTGGATACAAAGACATCACTAACTCTGTAATCAGTAGTTAAATCTTACTTAAGATTTACATTACAGCAGTGTCACGTTGATGGTGACGGGAATTGAACCCACAATCTTCTGACCACATTTAACGTGTGTGTCTAAAAGAGCATAAAAACACAAAAGAATGATATGACAGGAAGTGGTTAAAGTGTTGGGTTGCTGATCAAAAGATCATGGTTTTAATTCCCAGCACCACTAAGCTACCAACGCTGGGCCCCTGAGCATGGCCCTTAACCCTCAACTGCACAGTTGGATAAAAATATGTCAATATTTAAATCAGTAATTGTAATGTTCGTCACTCTGGTTAAGGTCGCCTGCCAAATTGACAGAAATGTAAATGTTTACAGTGTGTAGTCTGCTATATATAGTCACATGTCTCTATGCTTGTTCCTAATTGGTCAATAAAAATATATAATCAATCATATTGGAATTTTGCAACAATTTCTTTGACAAAGATTTTTTTTGAATATATTACATATACATTACAGCACAGGACAGGTAATTTTTCTCACAAATCCCAGACCAGGAAGTCAGGAGGTCAGAGGTCGCTGCACTGGTGCCCTTATTTGAGGGCCTTGTTAAAGGCCCGATAATAATGGGTCTTATAGAACAAGACTTAAATACACAAATTATTTATTTATTTATTAACTTAGGATTTTATTTTGTGAATGATGGGACACAAAATTGTAAACAGTTTAAGACGTTTCTTGGTATGAGCCACATTATATGGACAAAAGGAAGACAACAAATTTGGAATAGGATGTTGACAACACAGATATAGATGTGATGATCAGGTGTCCTAATCAGACACAATAGATTTAGTGTCCACTTACAATTTTCCGCTAGATGTTGGATGGTGTCTGTGGGGGATTTGTGTTCATTCAGCTGAAAGAGCATTAGTGAAGTCAGGCAATGATGTTAGGATGGTGAGGTGGGCCGGGGTGCAGTCAGTGGTCTGGTTCATTCCGTTTAGTTAACATCCTCAGAGGGATTTTCGAGGGTCAGCACTTTGTAACACTTAAATGGTAGAACAGAAACTTTGGGTTTGCTGACATGCTGGAAGTCAGAAACAAGAAGCTGGTAAATAAACACAGAAATATTTCTAGAGGGACCAATAAACTGATTAAAAACAAAGCATGACATGCTAGTAATCCTAATTCCCCACCCCACCCCCGCCGCCGCCGCCGCCAATTCCCTGCCATTCACCTGCCATCTAAAAAACAACAAAGAAAATAATTCTAAATCTAAGTTTTACTCATATAATATCCATATTTGATAATAAAGGTTGCCTTTCAAATTGAAATCCCCCTTAATTATTAAAGTAGACTGATTATATGTTCGATTCCCCGCCAACAGAACACTACATTTAGCATAATGTTCCATAGTGATGATCAGGTGATACCGCACGCCAACCAGCAAGAAAATTCAGACAGACAACAAAATGACCAAAATGTTGGGAAAGAGAAAATTTTGATTCAGAATTCAGGAAATTTACCTAAAAATGGACCATTTTTTTCATCCATTTTTTCTCATCTGTCAGCTTTTATCTTTTCATATTCTAGATATCTCTTGTAAAATATGCTCATTTGTCTGGACGGTCAAAAGAAAATAATCAACTAATCTAACATTAGGAGTCAAAATAAATACATTAAAAATCATCCCATCGGGAACACTGGGAGTCACTCTGGAACATGGACCGACCCGCCTGTCTCTTCCTGCTTACGCCATCATCGGTCGTATCCCATCTGTACCACATTAGAGGAAAAAAATCAGAATTGGGTCACTTGGTTCAACTGCAGGCTGGTAACCGCTTTTAGCTTCTACATCAGGGCAGAACTGTCTGTTTTACTGGGGCAAAATCACACAGTCAATACTGAGACAAAAAAACCCACTGTGTATAAAACAATAAAAACAGCAGCAGTACAAACTAACACTTATTATAACAGCAATAAAGTAACAGCAGCACAATAATGAATATAGACACATTGCAGATTCCTACTTTTACATCTTATTCTTTTATGATGTTCTGGAAGAGGAAGTACTTAATGAGGCCGGTAATATCCAATCTGTGCAGACTGTCATTTTCAATGGACATCACAGACCGGTGATTCAGTCAGGTTTTGGCCTATCGTGGATCTCAGCCTATATTTAAATAGTTAATTATATCAACATTTAGAAACACTGATTGTATTTTTTATTGCTTCTATACACACTATTTATACAAAAGTATCGGCAAAGTATTATTATTAGACTTAGGCTGCATTTACACCACATGTATTAAGTGACCCCATTCTGATTATTTCCTCTAATGTGATAGAGATGGGATACGACCGACGATGATGTAAGCAAGGAATAAAAATCACATGGATTCTGATATTTTCAGATCGGATTCAGACCTCAGTCATAAGTGGAAATAAATGGAATATGAATCAGATTAGCATCTGTCATGTAAGCAGACAGATTGGATTTTTACCTGTCATTGTGAGTCCAACATCATTAAATAAGTGACGTCAACTCAGGTGGACACCAACAGTTCTTTTCCTTTTGTCTGTTCCTTTTTAGGGGTCGCCACAGCGAATCTTTTGTCTCCACCGAACCCTATTCTCTACATCCTCTTCACTCACACACACTAACTTCATGTCCTCGTTTATCACATCCACATACCTCTTCTTTGGTCTTCCTCTTTACCTTCTGCCTGGCAGCTTCTTTTTTAACATCCTCCTACCAATATATTCACTATCCCCCCTCTGGACATGTCCAAACCACCTCAATCTGTGCTTCCCCAACCTTCTTCCCAAAACATCTAACATGAGCCGTCCTCATGATGAACTCGTCCCTAATCCTGTCCAACCTCACAAAGTAAACCTCACTCCTATCCTCGTCACTCCCATCTTCAGCTCTGCTACTTCCACCAACTGTGATATATTACATAACACAACTGTGTATTTTGATATTTATTGATTTTGTTCATTGTTACAAATGTTTGAGACCCAAATCAAAGGCAGCGGTAACAGTTTCTCTCGGTGGTTCTCTGCCCAAAGACATTGTTCTTTTGTCAACCTTTAAATATGGTGCGTAAGTAACACACTGAATAATCATTTCCTCTTCGTTCATTGATTATCACTTTTCTGGTCAGTACGTGTACATTGGATTGTTTTGTCGTGTATAGTGTGAATGCAGATATCAGATACGAATCAGTTTTAATAGATGATGTAAACGGGTCATCCAAACAATCGGTTATAGTCACAAAATCAGAATTGGGCATCCAGATCTGCAGTGTAAATGCAGCCGTAATGATCTTATAAATGCAGTTTTTATCCGTTATTTATAATTTACCATATCCAAACACATTTTTGTAAATATGTACATATCGAGTCTATAAGTGAAATTATTCAGTTATATAACAGAAGCTGTGCTTTTGCCCTACAGAAGGACAGACATTTGATTTTCATCCAGTCTATTAATCTCCATCATACCACTATGCATGAGTCAGCATAAGATATGCAATATGTCATAACAGGTCACATTGAGCCGTGACAGGTCACCCCAAAGTGCTCTCTCTCTCTCTCTCTCTTTCTCTTATCCCTCTTTCTCACTCTTTCTCTCTCTGTCACTCTCTCTCTGTACTCTCTCTCTCTCTCTCTCTCACTCTTTCCTGTCTCTCTCTCAGTCTCTCTCACTCTTTCTTTCTCTCTCTCTCCCCCCCCCCCCCCCTCTCTCCCCTGCTCTTGCATAGATGTTCTTTATCTTTATGGATTATTTGTGTGAGCTGTTATAGCATCAATACTCTTTAAGCCTGCCATCTCCCAGAGTAAGTCTGATATCAGGTCAGTCTGCTTCTCTCTCTCTCTCTTGCTCTCTCTCTATTTCTTTCTTTCTCTCTTTCCTAACTCAATTCAATTCAATTTGCGTCACCGATTTGAGTCACCAGAGTTTTATGCATCAATATTAATTAAAAAGTACTAAAGACAAAAGTCGAAAAAAAAAGAGAGAAAAAAGGTACAAAATACAGATAAACATTGATAATAAGATCACAAAGATAGAGGTGTTTCGATATGCGGGTGTGTACTGCCTGATGTGTGTGTGTGTGTATGTTTGGTGTGTGTGTGTGTGTGCTATCATGTTGTGTGCAGAACACTGGGTCACATGTCACCCCACATACATGCACAGTTTCTTCTCCTCTGCTGTAATAGTGGGGTTTTTTGGAGATGTTTTGTGGAAGTGAGGCTCTGTCTCCACCTCACACATTAAACACACCGTCTCAGTTCTCAGGGCAGCCATGTTTCCCCGGCGAGACGGTGTTCACTCATCCAGAATGCGTCTCTGACGGTGTAGAGATGCTCGGCCAGTTGGTGCTCTCTGTGTAGGGTGTGATAACAGTGTAGTCTGGACTGGGTTTGAGTCTGAGTCCCCCTGTGGTCCAGATACCCTCTCCTCATCTGCTCAGTCATGTGCTGGACTCTGATTGGACCGCGCTGAGCGGTGCTGCTTTGAGACTCTGGAGTGTTAGTGCATGTCAGGAACAGATGACGAAGGGCTTCATCCTTTCTTTCTTTCTTTCTTTTTTTCTTTTTCTTTTTTTTCTTTCTCTCTCTCTTTGTCTCTTAAATTTTTTCTTTCTTTCTTTCTTTCTTTCTTTTTCTCTCCTTTCTTTCTCTCTCTCTCTCTCTCTGTATTTTCTCTCTGTACTTTTTCTCTATTATTCTCTCTCTCTCTCTCTCTCTCTCTCTCTCTCTCTCTCTCTCTCACCCAAAAGTAGTCTTACCATTCTTACCATTTTCTTTTTAGCCCAGCACCCTGGATTTTAATGGGGATTATAAAACTTGTAACTTGTAATTACTCTTTTCCCGAAGCTTTATTAAAAAGAAGAAACTCCTCTGCAGGAAGCGGGAGGTTTCCCAAGGTTTTTTTTGCATTTCTTTTTTTTTGGCATGCACAGCGCTGAAAAAATAACCCAACCTTATTTGCACTGAAGGGGATGGAATAAAACCCAAGCAAAATCTCAAAAAATATGCAATTACTGAGGAGTGGGAAGTAAATTATTCCCAATTTTAATTTATTTTATTTGGCCGTATTCGTTTAGCCGTACTGTCTCATTTAGTCATAATAAATTACATTTGCTGGGATAGGGGGTGGAGGTGTGTGTTAGGAAGTGGTGATGAGGGTGTTATCTTCAGTTTGCTCACAACGCTGAAGCAATTTAACACAATGGAGAAAGTAATCATGTGCCGCTTTCTCTCCCAGTAGCTGATAGACTGGGTAAATTTATAGTCCTACAGCATCTGTCTGCATGCGTCCGTCGGGAACCTCTGGAATTGATCAGTCCCACTGTACATAGATTATCTGACCTTCAGTCAAACGACTGTAGTGTTTCTCAGCATCTGATGTAGTTTCTTGGAATTTGTTAATAATGATTTATGTTTGGATAGTACGGTCATTTTTTTAGACCATATTGCAAAACAGCTGACCTGAGGGCAGCACAGAGGCTTGATGGTTAGCACTGTTGTCTCACAGCAAGAACGTCTCAGGTTCATATTCTCCCCGTGTTTGCGTGGGTTTACTCCGGGTTCTCTGGTTTCCTCCCACAGTCTAATAACATGTATGTTAGATTGATTGGTGATTCTAAATTGCCCATAGGAATGTGTTATTGGACTGCCGACTTGTCCAGGGTGTACCCCTGCCATGACCCTGATTGGGAATAAATGGTTATAGATAAAGGATGGATGGATGGGATATGGCTGTGGGTTGTTAAGTGGGAGATTGGGGCCCTACTGCTGCCACTGTTGGTCACCTGAGCAAGGACCGTAACCTTTGCCTCAGGGGTGCTCCACCATGGCTGACCCTGCATTCCAATGTCAATTTCCTTAAATAGAGAGGGTGAAATAAAGGATCAGCCATGGTACAATACTTGAGCAGTGAGAGAATAAGAGACCTTGCTCAACAACCCAACAGTGGCAGATTGGTGGTGCTGGGGCCTGAACCCTGTTACACAGAGACTAATCTGTTTAAACCATCACTGCCCCAGTAATGTTGTATGGAGTTTATGGAATGTACAACTATTAATGGTCCCACATCCCCAACATCTTCGGACCAATCGGATTTGAGAACTCACCAGAGCCGTGATTTTTACCATCCTGTCTAGAATGACAGCTAGACTTAGCAAACAGCTGCACAGGTTGTTGTGTTCCCCAGGCACTGTGTAAAAAGGGTTACAGATAGTAGAGCACACAGATACGTCTGTTCCGACTTGCGAAACATCCCCACAATCCGTACGCAGGATTAGCTGTGAGCATCCAGGGATCTGGGTTAATTAAAAGTCTTTTGGAGGTGCCAGTCTTTACAGGCAGCCGAAACATTTCCCACATCTGTTCAGGAAAAGATAAAAATGTATGTGTTGTTTTTCGCAAGTCATGAAACACATGTGGGTGTGTAGGTGAGTTTAGCATAACAATGGCTCAGTCGGTTAGGATAGCAGTGATTTGAAGATTGAGGAATTATATAGAAGCGTACGATGGCATTGTATAATTATGACGTACATTAGACAGGTATAATCGCTTGCTTTCAGCATTTCTCTCTTTAGCAGGCGGATTGTTGGAAGTATAGATGCAGTGATTCTTATTTCCACACAGTAACAACAGGTGTACAAAGGTTTCCGTACAGCTCAGGCAAATGTACACTTTTCTGCCCACAAGACTTCGACTTGTAAAAACTGCAATTCCGTTGCCTTTTTCTTTGATCATTTTACACTCCTAGAATTTAGGTGACATTATTACATTAACATTTGCAGCATTTGGCAGACCCCCTTATCCGGAGTGACTTACATTTATCTTACTTTTACAACTAAGCAATTGGGGGTTAAGGGCCTTGCTCAGGGGCCCAGCAGTGGTGCCTTGGTGGAGCTGGGAATCAAATCTACAATCTTCAGGTTGGTAGTCCAACACCTTAAAAATGAGCCACCACTTCCACCATTATGACTTTTTTTGGGACAGAATGTGCAAACATACCTGGTTTTATCACCTGGTGGAAATGGTGCCCATGGTTAAGGTGTTGGACTACCACCCCGAACATTGTGGGTTTGATTCCCAGCTCCACCAAACCACCCTCTTTTTATTTGTATAAAAGAGATAAATGTAGGTCGCTCAGGATAAAGACAGCTGCAAAATGATTTTAATTTTTAACAGGGGAAGTTGTTAGTCTGATTACCAGAAGACCTGAGGTTCAATCCCCAGCACCACCAAGCTGCCACTGCTGGGCCCCTTAGCAAGGCCCTTAACCCCTCAATTGCTCCTTTAGATAAAAATTAAGATAAATGTGTCTTATATATGCTGGTAATCTAACTAACGGCTGGCTTGTGCCAAGGTATTGTTTGGTTATATTATATTAACATTCAGAGGTAGCATATGCTATATAGCTCAGGCTTGAGAGACTAGCCAACTACAAACGTTTTTTAGGAAAAGATTTTAGGGAACGTCTAGGTACGGTTCTAAAACCAGAAAAGAAAGACGTAAAAGAAAGAGGTTAAAAAGTGTTTCGGGTTGCAGCACTGAGGGCAGCCCGCCAAGGTTCCTAATTCTAGCAAAAATTCCAGGCACGGTGCCTTGAGACCAAACAGTCTCTCCAACTGATGTGTATGAATCCAAATGGATAAGAATTGCTCATTTTGTAACCAGCGAAAAGAGAATGTTTTGTAACAAATTTGACAGATTGTAAGGTTGCGTCCCTTCGGGAAAAAAATGCTCTTGCAGTCTAACACAAATATAAGGTGAGGGTTTGTTTGCCCTGTTATATAATTACAACAAAATATAATCAGTCCTATAATCAGTTTTCTTATCCAAAGAGATTCAATGTTCCAGTATTTTTAACCATTGTATTGTCCTCCCTGTCAAACATGCAACTTTGTCCTCATAAATTAACTGTTTATCCTTACAAATTAACTGTTTTTAAGGCATTTAAAATGATCAGCCAATTCCCAATACCCAGGTTTACCGTTCCTTATCGCCAAATGACTAAAGCCCTTTTGACTTCCTCTTCCAATGCATTAAAGAATTGGACCGGTCTCCGTTTCTTTAGTTAAAGAAGGATAAAACTGACGCCATTGCATTCGGAAACAAAGATTTATTTCTTAAGGTGAATGCGTACCTTGACTCTAGAGGTCGTATTTTGGAATTTAACTAAACATCATGTCAGTTCTCAAGTCTTTACACGGGCTACCATTTAATTTAGGATTGATTTTAAAATACTGTTGTAAATGTCTTTATTTTGTCACATATACTTTTTTACAGCACAGTGAAATTTTCACATATCCCAGCTTAGTAAATTGGGTTTAGAGTGATATGATACAGCGCCCCTGGAGCAAAAAAAGGTTAGGGGTCTTGCTCAAGGACCCAACAGTGATTGGCTTGCCAGTGAACCCAGGTGTTTCTGGTCTTCAGATCAAGATCAGATGTCATAAATCGGTAGTTATCTTTAAATCCTGACATAAAACACTGTTGATCTAATAACCGTTGTCATTAATTTTAAACCAATTTTTAAAGCATTTTTAAATCTATATTTTTACAGTTGTGATAATGTATTATAATAATTTTATCCTCTTATGTAAAACACATTAAATTACCTTCGTTTGTGTATGAAATGTGCTCACTAAATAAACTCACCTCGCCTATAAACTCCTGTAATAAACCCCAATATTTTGCAAGTATAAGCCTTACTTTGTATTTTCTACCAGATTAACACCACCGGCTGGCTAAAATTCCCACTCAGAATTGTTTATCATCAGTAATTTGTGTTTCATCATCTGCTGCATTTTTCCTTTCTGTATGCTTTTCACTTTTTTCTTGGTTTATTCCAAAAAAAACGCAGTTACAGACTATCCGCCTGGGATCTGTCCTCAATCATCACCAGCATTTTATATTTTTTATACAATTTAATAAATATATATAAATAAATAAACCTAGCTCACTAGCTGTTAGAACAGCAGAATAGGAGGGCTAGCAGCTGTTTATATCATTTTTAGCATGAAACATGTCAAGTTTTTTCATCCTACACAGGCTTGTTTCACCATTGATCCCTAGTGAGCCCTTTTACCCCTCATCTGGCAGCTTACAGATGCATCGGATTTGCCGAGCAGATGTGTGCTTTTTTTCTCTCTGTGTGGCTTGGGTCTCTGTCATTTCTCTATTTATTTTGGATCGCAGCAGTTTGTCAGAGGACAATGGGATATGGTTTAATGGGGGATGCACCATGCCTGATAGCACAGTTTAAAAAGGAAACCCACTCATAAACGCTGCATCCTGGGACTTACCGGTCCTCACCGGTTTCCGTACACCTGCAGGGAAAGAACATGATTTATTTCAAGGTATGGAGTGACACTGTTGATGTCCTTTACAGCTTGGCAGCAAACATCACTTCATGAATCACTTTACGTTAGGACTGAAACACAGCTTATGTTATATGTCATTGGAATCTTGTGTTACCTTTTATGGTAATGAAATGCATTTTTCACATATCCCATCTTAGTAAGTTGGGGGTCAGAGCGCAGGGTCAGCTATGATACAGCACCCCTGGAGCAGGAAGGGTTAAGGGTCTTGCTCAAGGACCCAACAGTGGTTGACTTGCTGGTGGTGAGGCTTGAACCCAGGTCTTCCTGGTCTCCAGATCAGCAACGCAGCACCTTAACCATTTGAGCAACCCCTGCCCCTTGAGAGTCCCGAGGAGAGCATTGGTCTCCCTTGTGTCAACTGCTTGACAGTTAATTTTCCTAAACCCCAAAAACTTTAAAAAGTAGTGCTTATCAAACTGCAACCTAAGGTGGATTTGCTCATTCAAGACCAACAAGGTTTTGTGGTGGTTCAGAACCAGGATTTGTGCACCTGCACAAGTTTTTGTTTTGGCCGCTTGGCACCGGAACCAGCACCAGCACCAATGGAAAAGTGGCATAAGTTCCAGTAAAGGGAAAATATAATGCCAGAGCTTTTTAAGATGTCTTATACACCAAGTATATTGTGTGAATATACTATTATTATATAGTGTTAGGCTGTGCTAAGCTGTTTTCATTGCATTTAAATACGTCGTATGCTTGGGGAAAAAAACAAATTGGGTCTTGTCCTGCTTATGGAACTGTTATATTTTTTTATATCCATTTATTGAATCCATCTGTTCTGTTCTAAAGTGATTGTCTACCTACATCACAGAAAGAATATTTTCTGTAAAGATTGGTAATTTTTTATCATCCGCAGCAGAAATGACCAGAGGTGTACCTCAGGGCTCTATGTCGTTTTCTTGTACATGCTTCGCTTTTCAATAGCTTTCTGCAGAATCTTTTTTCACAGTGTTTCAAATAATAAATGCTGTCTGTCTAAAAACCTTTCTGAAATAATGGCAAGACAAAAGTAATTATATTTGTTTATCCAGACTCAAAAAGGTCACTCAAATTAATTCTTGTCATTCTCTCTATACTGGAACCAGTTGGTTTACATCTTAAACTTATCAAAAATGTAGCTTACATCTGCAGCCTACAGCTCCAAAAATCTAAAAAAAAAACACACCTGTCCTTTCTAAAGTTGGACCGATAATTGGTTTTACTCCTTTTTTTTTCAATATTAAAGCCGTTTTCATTTTCGGATATTGGTTTTGTAAAATCGGTTCCACCGACATATGATGTCATTTAGTTGTTGTTTTTAAAAAATTGTATGCAAGACCACTATTACAGCATTGCACCATGGGGAGACACATGTATAATTATTATATGTAATGATTAATAATTAAAATATTATTATTATTATTATAGTATTAGCATAATTATTGTTATTATCATGTTATTATCATGGTTATTATTATATGTTCGTTATTAGTTGTGTAGTTATAACCTGTGTTATTATAATAACCTTAAAAATCTTTTTTTTTTTAAACTCTTAATATCAGTGCACTTTATTATTTTTCTTTATTAAAACAGAGTTATACAATAATTCAATTTATATATAAACAAGCAAATAATCAGTATGATATCGGTTCTAAAAGGTTAATATCGGTCGCTCTCTAGTCCTGTTCTAATTATATAGCACTGGCTGCCATTTAAGCGTGGAATATTTCTAAATCTTTGCCTGGATTGGCACCAAGTTATACTGCATCTCTGATCGTCTGCAACGTTAAGCTCTTCTAATCAGCCACTTTTTCAATTTCTTTATATTGGGATGACGTTTAAAGGTCGCAGCCCTGAGATTGTGGATTGTGACATGCATATTTGCACAGTCGACTCACTGTTGGAGGCACAATAGATAAGGCATTATTTCTTGTCCTTGAGGATTACTGTTATTATAATCATACACACACACACACACACACACACACACACCAAGCAGCGGTATGACCCCAGAGCTACTAACACTTCACACATGATTTCATTATTGTTTTGCATACGGATAAACACAGCCGTGCTGTCTGAAATCCCAAACACACCTACGCGCACCAGCACAGGGGCAAAGTGTACACACTCACACACACTCACACACACTGATATCACATTTCCACTCCTGCTGTAAAATGACTACCACAGCACAGGACTGTGAGGGGAATTTAGGAGGTTTTATGAACATCATATGGGTCAATATTACACTTTGCTGCAAGTCAGGATTATATTCTGGAGCGGTTTATTTACAGGCTGTCATTCACGATCTACTGGTTAATCTAACATCATGTTTATAGGAGATACAATACTTAAGGAACACAGAAGGAACAATATTTTTAAAAAAGGAAACCTGTATGTTTAATATGCATAATGTACATTCAACATCTTAGCATAATTGTATTGCATTAACCTTTGCTGTCCTGTTGACATTTAATGTTTATAACAATAGCATTTTCCATTCAGTGATTAGCGCTACGATGATTGCTTGGGGATGTTTCTGCTAGCGGGTGTCTGTGCGCAGGTGGGAGTGTAAATAAAAGAGGCAGGAAATGAAACGGATACTATGATTATATATTTTTTATCCAGTTCCATAAACACTTAATATTGTTTTTTCCCACCTCGTTACTTTCAGGTCAAACTGTGCCGAACACAGTCTCTGCTGTATAAATGTCGTTTTAAAGTTGTCTTATTATGTTAAGTAGAATTAAAAATAGTTTCGTATTAAAAAAGCTTTGTGTTTTTTTAACAGTTCCACAGTATCGACTCAGGAAGTTTCAATTATGTGTTACGATAAAATGGTTCCTACTATTTTGTATTAGCATTAGATGGCGACAGTGGCCTAGGCTCATTTAAAGGAGACTTGGCGGCCATACCACCACTGGTATCATTGCTAGAGTTGTTGTTTTTGCAACCTGACAATTTATATATCCAATTTAGTCTTTAAAAATATTGACATTTGCTTCACCATTTTAAAATTAAATTCGATTGTGCGATTACTACTATTACATTATTATGTCGTAAAGCACAGCAGGAGGGAATATCTGAAACTGATGAATCATATTTACCTTTTATTTTTGACAAAGTATTTTACAAATTACATTTAACCATTCTTTATATAGAATTAGATACTTTTAGAATAGGATAAATCTGTTATTAATTTTCATCCATCCTTCCTTCCATCCATCCATTCATTCATTTTCTGCCGCTTATTCGGAGCCGGGTCGCGAGGAAGGCAGTCTAAAAAGAGACGACCAGACTTCCCTCTCTCCAGACACCTCCTCCAGCTCTTCCGGTAGAATGCTGAGTTGTTCACAGGCCAGTCAGAAGACATAGTCCCTCTGGGTTTTCCCCGGGGTCTCCTCCCAGTGGGGAACATGTCCAGAACACCTCCCCAGAGAAGCGTACCGGAGGCATCCGAAACAGATACCCGAGCCACCTCAACTGGTTACTCTTCTGTTATGGATTTCATTACTGTTAATTAAATTGTTATTTGGAAAACCAAACATTTCTGATTGGGTGGGCAGCAATTTGAAGTGGGTGGGCCCATGCCAACTACCTGCTGGTTCACCACTGGTATTTATCTTTTAATCTTTATCTATTATTTAAATATACTTTCAGAGAAAAATGGAGTGATTTTCTGGAAGAAAATCTCTCTGCATGTGTCGAACAGCCTTGATAAAACTGGTCTAGACAAAATAGTTAATCTGGGCTAAATAATGTGGTCAGCGTTCTAACACTTTCCAAAGACTTTTTCAATGACTTGTTTGGTCTTTTTTAGACTGCTTTACAGTCACGGTTCCGACCTACTTACAGCTGACCAGAAAATTGTAGTAGGAACGCTGCTAGCAATTTTGGGCCCTATGAAAGGATATAAAGTTGGGCCCCTTATCACACAAATTTCGCACCAAACCATACTATTACATTTATGCTAGTACTGTTACTACTAATAAAACAAATCTCCCCCAAAGTGCGTGTGCCTTTAGAATTGTGTTTTTATTATCACTGTTGGAAATGTATTGTTGATGAACAGACTATAAACAAGGGCAAAGTGGGTATTCAAAACAGGTTTAATAGCTTTTTGCAGCTTGCTACACAAAGGTGTAACCACAGGGTAATGTTAATGTTTCTTTCTTTCAAACAAGGCTAGTTCCACTCATATAAAGGCTAATCTGAAGTTGTGCTATGCTAATATAATGTCCGACACGTAGCGAAAAATGCACAAAAGGGTACAAAAATCCCTTTTCATTTGTCTGCAGTTTGGAGATGGATAATCAACAGGCATTGAGTTCATGTTGAATCTGGACAAGGGAAAAGAAATGCCATGTGAAACAGTTAAATAAACCATGAAGAAGTGGATTCTACACATACATTATTCACAACACACACACACACACACACACACACACACAGCAAGGGCAGCCAGGGTAGCCGGGCCATATATTACAACAACATTTGAAATGTATGCATCAGTGTACCTCCATACATCACCACAGTGCAGCTGAAAGCAGATAAACATAACACTGCTACATTCGCAGATGGTGTCCACTTGGAGCAAGAAAAAAGGATAAAAATGTTCTAGGGCACAATGAAGACTTCCTTAAGTATTCTATTCGCTAGCAGATACACAATATGGCCACCTTATCAGCACACCACACAACTGTGACTTCCCCAATCTATACAATTTATAAAGCTTACACTTGTCTAAAAAGTCCTTGCTTAACATTATTTTTTCTAAGAGACTTGAACCCTGTTCCAGCATGACAATGTCCCTGTGCACAAAGCCCCTGATCTCTATAAAGACATGCTGTGTTCTGTCTCATTCCCTGATTCGGACTCAGCCTCTTTAAACTAAACACCTTTGGGATGAACCGGAACCCAGACTGAACCCCAGACCTCCTCACCTCAACATTATAGTCTGATCTCACTAATACTATTGGAGCTAAATGATCAAATACAAACAGTCACATGACTCAATCTTGTAAAAAAAAAAACCTGCACCCACGGAAGTCATGGAATTGATCATAGGAGGAGAAATGAGACTACATCTGAAATAGGATGTTTAAAAAAGCATACAGATGTGATGATCCAGTGTCCTAGTACATTTGTCCATACTAGGATGTTAAGTAAAGTCCAAAATGAATGAAATATTTTTTTTGATCTCATCAACCAACTACAACCAACAGTTGGGGTTTAGACTTTAATAAACGAAAAATGCTGATCAGACAGACTTAACCTTCATGTGGTGTTTGCGTTACCTTGCAAGTCTTCACAAGTCTGTTGGAACCACCTCGTTATTGTTTTTTTCAATCAACACAGCCATAATAATCTCTTGAAAAACACTTAAAAGATGTTCAAAAATGGGGAAGTGGTAGCTAAGTGGTTAAGGTGTTGGGCAGCTAATTTGCGAGATTAGGGTTTGATTACCAGCACCACCAAGTTGCCCCTAAGCAAGGCTCTTAACCCTTAATTGCTCAATGAGATAAATGTAAGTCTCTCTGGATAAGGACATCTGTGAAATATTTACTGTGGCTCAACTACAAGCAACAGAGACATTATGTATAGTTAATATTTGCTATTTTCCCTGTAAGATTACATTCAAAACAAAAAGTGTTATTGCAAATATGTCCTATTTTATTTTCAACTTGAAAAAATTGAGCCAAGGCCAATAAGTCTGGGGCTAAAAATGATTAGCATTATTTCTCTTTAAAGAAACTTTAAAAATCAAGTCTTACAGACTCAGACATCACACAAGGATTAAAATATTGGTTTTAGGTGCGACTTGAAAAACTCCATAGCTTATTTACAAAATAGTGAGAGGGTTTAAGCGCCCACCTATTTTCGCAAAGATTCCTATACTCCTAAGATAAACTTTGTTGTCTTTTATGGCTAGTTTGACATGTTGACCGACATGGCCGTTGCGATCACCGTTAAAACAACCATCAAACCAAGAACCAACTACAAACCACCTCGGAAAACGCCAAAATGCGTCTGGTGGACACAATGTTATGTCATGTGCAAAGTTAATGCTACAGATTGTTTGAGTTTATTGCTAGCTACCAGGAACCATGTTCAAGAAACAGTCGCTAAAGACTATTAAAAATCTCACACTGTAAACTTGACTTTATATATGGACATGGTTACGATGTTGGATGATTGTAGATTTAATTCTCAGCACTACCAAGATGCCACTGCTGGGCCCCTGAGTAAGGCCCTTAACCCTCAACTGCTCAGTTGGATAGAAAACCTGATAACTGTACAGTAAGTGGCTCTGGTAATGTATGTGACATGGTTTTAATATTTTCTTGTTAGCATCCCGGTGTTTCATTAAATCCTACAGCATACAGCATACAGAAAACATGGACACGTGGCTGTGTGCATGTAAGGAGATGTTTCTCTTTAATTTAAACAATACTTCGTGCGGTAGACAAAGAGAGGAGTTCACCTGAGAGAAAAAAGGCCAATAGGCCAATTATGTCCGTTTGTGTGTGTGAGAGAAAATGTCCATGTTCCTTTTTTCCAGGTCGTGTGGGTTTACTCGTGTATGTAAAGTTTGTGACCTTGCCTTTCAATGACCTTTGGTCTAAACTCACTTTCTGTGTGTGTGTGTGTGTGTGTGAGTGTGTGTGGGTCCTGTTTTGGTGTGAACTCCCCTTCCAGACACTCTGAATTGATTCTTGCTCTCTCAGGGCCTCCATGGTGCCAGCTGTGCTGCTCAAACCACAGGAGCCGCAGCATTATGCTGCTTCTCTATTTTAATTAGCCTCCGAGGGTCATGTCATTATGTTCTCTCTCTCTCTCTCTCTCTCTCTCTCTCTCTCTCTCTCTTCCGCAAACACACACACACACACACACACAAACTGTTTTAACTATACAGATTTATTTTAATTCAGATTTATTTTTCAGAGCAGCATGGACTCGATCTCTATGGGCAAAAGAATGATGAATAAATATAACACTGTTGTCTAGCCACCCTGACTGTGTGTGTGTGTGTGTGTGTGTGTGTGTGTGATCTAGTTTTAGTCAAGTGTTAAAGCTATGTATGAGCGATAGCATCACCTTTTAATTGCACGTTCGCACCTGTCTGTTTGCAGTGTATTTGAAGCATCAGTAACCAACACTTCCCATTTTGCACCCTTCCGGCACTATTGCATATAATTTTGCTTTTCTTTACTGTATTGCTGTGAATGTGTGTGTGTGTGTGTGTGTGTGTGCAAGCACAATTGCATGAAAGCCAGCAGGCAGGCCTCCCTTGTTTAATGATACCCAGTTAGATCTCTGGGATAAATGAATGAATCAGTGCCATCGACTCATTGCCAAACTATGATTTATGCATCTCCGGGTCCCTAATCAGCTTCCTGCTGCATCTATAAAAAGTCCCACACTTCCTTTGTGAAGGTGTAAATCTTTCAGCTTTATGCTTTTTTGAGGGTTGGCAGATTGGCAGCTGTTTGATAAACTAAGCATCATTAGTCATTAGTCCTTAGTTGCTCCCAGGGTCCCTGGAAAGTGACTGTCAGATATCACACCTGGAAAGCTGCCTGGATGTTCTTCAGGGGTGTATGTGTGGGCTCATTCGTTTACTATCGGCTGCGTAAAAATTCTCACCAAAGTGCAAATTAGCACTGCATACAGATAAACACTGTCCTTCTCCAAAGTGCTCAATTTCAAGAGCAAAGAGTCATGACATGACATGAAGAGGCGACCCCAGGACTTTGAGAATCACTACCAAATGTGTCTTGTATTCTTTGGCAAAAAATTAATCAAAATTTTTAAAAGTGACTCCATGTTACAGATATTTGCACATTTGCCTTAGCAAAACACTAGAGGGTGACAAAGTGCAATATCGGCATTGTCCCTAGGAGTTGCTTGCCGAGGATTATTAAGGATGCCATATGCCGTTTAGCGCTGGGTTGTTGCCTATCGGGTACGCTTAAATGTTACGCTTTCCCTGTGCTTGAAGTCTCATAGTTAGACGCCGACAAATTCCTTCTTGTCTCCTGATTTGTAACATTTGGGATAAAACTAATTTATTACTAGCGACGTCTTCGCCGGTTAGCTCAGCTGGTTAAAGCGTGGTGCTAATAACACCAACATCGTGGGTTCGATCCCCATACGGGCCATTTTCAGAAGATGAACTGTGGCAGACTTAAGGAGGTGGTAGCTTGGCGGGTAAGATGTTTGCCTGTTAACTGGACAATTGTGGGTTCGATTCCCAGAACAACCAAGTTAACACTGTTGGGCCCCTTAGCAAGGCCCCTAACCCCAAATTGTTCGGTTGTATAAATGAAATAGGTGTAAGTTGCACTGAATAAGGGCATCTGCCAAAAGTGATTTCTGAACAAATGCCTCTTATTCTATTCATAAAAATGGCTTACGATTAAACATTATCATGGCTGCAGCATCTGCCGTATATCCTATAGCTATATCATTCATTCTATAGCATTTAGAAGGAATGAATGCCTTTATTGTCATTCTAAATTAAGACTAGTCTCAGGTTAGATTTTTCAATAAAGTAGCTTACTTTTGCAACATTTGGCAAAAAAACATATAAATGCACAAGTACAATCAAGTAAGAGCCGCTAGTTCATTGGTTTAAACTCTTGCTAATAAGGTGTTTGAGCATTGGGTGTTCTACCACAACATAATGGTACACGTCATTTAATTTGTTAATCAAGCAGAGGGTAATTAATCTTCATATTCAGCTGTTTGGATGGCCAGAGGACATTCATTGCAACATCTGGGTGAAGGGAAACAAAGTCAATTGTTAGATAAATATCTTCTTTGTATCCTTATAGATGGTGTGTCAAAGTCAAGGTGTGACAGAGGCCCAAAATGTAATACAGAACAGGGCTTGGCATGTTGAAATTAGGGTCTGTTGTTGGCTTTGTGATGTTTGGTAGAATTTAGTGGACATAATACCCCAATTGAGAACTTAGGGGTTGGAAAACAAGGTTCAAAGGTACAAATGGTGCAAGTGGGTAGATCAGTGGTTGAGTTGAAATCTCAGGACTGATAAGGTCCACATCTGGGTTCGTAACCCTTGTATGCTTTGTTCCATATATGAGGTAATGTCTTCATTTGTCAAATACACATTACTGTCCAGTGAAAATCTCTTTTGCATACCCTATCTTAGAAAGTTTGGGTTCAGAATGCAGAATCAGTCATAACATGTTGCCCAAGGAGCAGGTAGAAGGTTGGGTTAATAGCTGTACAGAAAGGACCAACAGTGTCAGCTTGGAAGTGGTGGAGCTTAAAGCCTGATTCTCCAATTAACAACCCAGAGCCTTAACCATGTAAGATACCAGGGGCATCTTATGCAGAGTGACTTGTAGCTCACATGGTTAAAGCTCTGAGTTGTTGATTGGACAATCAGATTTCAAGCCCACTACTGCCAAGCGTGCCCTTAACCCTCAACCTGTCCCTAAACCCTCAACTGCTTGGTTATATAAAGCCAGAAACTAAGAAACTGGACTAGACACATACAAAATGATACAATAAACAATAAAAAAATAATTGAGCAATGCAAGCATTAAACAGCCAAATCGTTCGCTTCGTCTATCATGTGTTTTTCAAAAAGGATTTTGAAATTTTAAGCAAAGCACTGGCATGAATACAACACACCACTTCAGCACACTAATTAGTGATGGAACAATAGTTTAAAACCTGTACTGTACTGTATTACCCACATATGTTAATCAGATTCTATTTCCAGGCTTCCGACTATGCCAAACACTGCAATATTTTTAGTTGTGCCATTTTCATAACATAGCATAACAGCCGAGAATTCACACAGAAACATGTGCCAGTACCACACTTAGATCTACACTCTACTTTACGGTTCCACAGTTATGCTTTACTTCGTGTGACTCTGTGATTGTGTGTTGAACGTCCAGTGCCTATCTGCAATTCGAAAAAACTGACATGAAAATAAAAAAAGCTTGAATTTTCGATGTAGAGATTATCTCACCGCTAAACACATTCTCACCTGTCTTGCAATATTGACTGCGAGCTCCGAGAGCCTGTTGAGCCTTTGTAAGACAATATTTCAGCTGTCTTACATTACATCTGTTCCCTCATCATTCTACCTCTAGGAAAGTGTTCTACTAATGATGGCTCCATCACTGTTACTTGGTAAGGTACATTTTTACAGAAAAAAATCTGTGTCGAACTCAGCCACACTAGTTTTTTCATACAATATGGATCATCTGCTAATTTTTATCCTCTAAACCATCCAAAAACCATTGGGGGGAAGCACAGCCCAGGACAACAGACAAATTTAATCCTGGGGATTTTTTTTCTAACATAAAATTTTGGAAGAATTTGGAAGACGCCCTTAAACCCGGGGCCCTATATATATATATTATATTTTTTTTTTTTTTTTTTTTTTTTTTTTATCAAACTGAGCAGTAGGGAAATGGTAGCACAGTGGCTAAGGTCTGCTAATTGGAAGATTAGAGTTTGCCGTTGTTGGGCCCCTGAGCAAGGCCCTTAACCCCCATTTGTGTATAAAAGCGATAAATGTAAGTCTCTTTGGATGAGGAAGTCTGCCAAATACCATTGACGTTAAGGGCCATTGTAGCAGTGCTGAAAAATAAACCTCTGATCTTCTAATCAGCAGATTAGCCACTGTGCTACCACTTTCCTCTTATCTATCCTCCACAGAATCACTGGTAACCTGCAGTCTATTTATTATTTATTTGCATCATTTAGCAGACACCCTTATTCAGACGTACAATATGGAATGTCTGTCATCACCATATGGTGCCACTCCAACTCTTCAATCAACATTTGTAAAATAATCATAAGAAACATTCTTTAAGATAGCAGAATCTGGAGAGTATCTTGCTTGGCCTGTTCCACTATCGCACAGATGGCCTTTGGTGTGGGAACTTTCATGCAGGTGAACTAGCAGAGATGAATGGGTTCTTCGGTATACAGGGCACAGAAGAAGGTGCCTGTGGTAAGCATGGAAACTAGACAAAAACTAGGCTTTTTGTGATGAAGTGTTGCAAAGGTGTGAAAGAAGCTGGTAGATAACCATGATTGTTCTAGTGAACAGCGTGTCAGACAGTCGTTAGGTGTTCGGCTATTCGTCATTAACATCAAGAATTGCACTAGTAGTGCAACTCAGAGAAGAGTTACTTCTAAAAATATTGTTAATTAAAATAAAATTACAACATTCACTCTGGATAACGGCGTCTGCCAAATGACAGTAATGTAACCGTCCGTTATGCATATTAGGTCAGAGCACAGCAGGAAATTGTGCTCAATAGCTACATCCAAAGATGCGAATCAAACTTATTTAAAGCCTGTAATATTTCATAAACTTTTACAAATGAAGCACCGTTTCCATCTATTGAGCCAGATAGAACAAAATCATCACTTCCTGTTAAACAGGTGCCAAATATCAAAAAGAAAAAGAAAAATGATTGTGGTAGGAAAAGTCACTGTGGGCCTTCTTTCAAGTGTAATAAATTACCTGCGTCTCAGTTGATGTAGATGAAATGCAAATAATGTCATGTCGTCTTGCTTTTGGAGGCAGGAACGGAGTGCAGCCGGTTAAGACAGTTCAGGGGGGTAATATAGATAATACCAAATGATAAACTTTGGTTAAGGCATTTTGGAATGACCAAATTAACATTTTAGATGCTGTGCAATGAGATCTGTTTGTTGGCTAAACTATTAATCACATCGGTTTTTTGATGCACACCTGAGACAGTAAGTTTCCCAGTGATGACCTCGTCTTCTAGGTGGTCATCTGGACAAGACCACGGAAACCTTGCTGCAGTATGGGTAACCTACCTGGATTGTTTGGTACAGGACAACTGACCCCCCCTGACTGAGCCTGGTTTCTTCCATTGTTTTTTCTCCATTCTGCCACCAATGAAGTTTTGGTTCTTTACAGCTCTCGCCTTAATCATTTTCTATCTGCATTTCCTTCCATTATGCCATAGTCTAAAATGCATAAAAATCAGTAAAGGGAATAAGAATTCATTTTTATTTATTCACATACCTATGTAATTACTAACTGTTCAGAGATGCCAGTTAGCTTACAAGACATGTCTTTGGACTGGAGAAGGAAAACCACGGTACCCAGAAGAAACTCCTAAAACTTCACACATATACAGTGTGGTGGCTTTAGGTGTTGCAAATGTGAGGTGTTATGACGAAGTTCCCTGGCGCCATGATCTTTTATGTTGTATAGTATTGTATATGGAGGTAGAATGGTGTTACATAATAATAATCATAACTTCTACCAAATACCAGGATAAACTAATTCAATATCCTCCTTCAAATAATGTCTTTATGTCTGCTTTTGTCATTTTTATTTGATGTCATTAATTTGTAGGCTTGAATTAACCTCCCATAGATGATGGATGGGTTGTCACGAAGCTGTGTTAAATATTTAAATATGTAATAGAATCCACCTTTTGGCACCACTATTATGCCAAAACAAATCTTGGCATATAATTTTCCCCAGAGTGTCGAGGTCACATTAGATGTAATGAGAGTGTACATGTACGGAGAGTAACTGAGATCAGGAATACTTAGCATATGGCCAGGATCTATAAATCAGTTTTGTTTAAAAAAAAGGTAAAGGTGTTTTAATCAACAACAGATGGTGTACCATCAATAGAATCTGGCTCTGGATGGGAATCCTCATCTTAAGCCAGCAGTAGCTCTCAATTCCACCTCCCACAAGCAGTTTTTCAACATCAGACAAAACATATATATATATATATATATATATATATATATATATATAGAGTAGAGAGAGAGAGAGAGAGAGAGAGAGAGAGAGAGAGAGAGAGAGAAGAAAAAAAGAGTAATATCCATCCATCCATCCAACCATTGTCTATACCTGCTTATTCCTAATCAGGGTTATATGAATCTGCTGGAGTCTATTCCAGCTTTCATTGGGTAAAAGGCAGGGGTCACTATGAACAGGTCGTCAGTCCATCACAGGGCCAGTTACAGGCAAACAATCACACACACACATTCATGTGGGCAATTTAGAATCACCAAACATACCTGTTTTTGGACTGTGGTAGGAAAACCAAGTACGCGGAGTAAACAGCCACACAGAAAGGCCCTTGGAAACCTTGGACCTTCTTGTGGGGCAGTAGTGCCAACCACTTAGCTGATGAAACAAATCACCCCAAATTACACAGAATGCACCATTTTGTAGACAAGAAAGGAAGAAATCTTTTATATTTTACTATCTGCATTGTTTGCAAGTCTTTTGTAAGTCAGAGCCTTTGGCCTTTGTGTCAGAAATAGATAGGTGGGATGTTCTAAAGCTCTGTGCATGTGATTCGCACAGATGGCTTACAGCAGCAGAGTGAGAACTGGCAACGTGACAGGGTGTAAATATCCTCACCAGTTGCAGCTCAGCAGTTAAGCTTCTGTGCACTAATTGAAAGTGGGTGAGTTCAAATCCCAGGATTTTGAACCAACTGTTGGCTCGTTGACCGAGGCATTTTCCCCTTAACCGCTTAGCTTCAAGCTTGGAATGGTTTACCTACTGTATAGTGCAAGTTTTTTGACAATGCATGTCTTTTAAAATAAATTGTGGATAGAAATGCATGAATCATTTTGTAAACCGCTGACGGAGCTTTCTACAATGTGACTCTTCATCAAAAGGTCAGTTATAGACACAATGATGTTAACCAAAATGGTGGACAGAATGACCCTGGTTGTCGCCACAAATCCAATGCTGTTTAATCCAAGTGTAAACTTGAAACTGTCTATGAGTTCATGTGTAGGAAATACATACCCTTCACCTTACAATGCCACTATCTATGAGAGTCTTATCAAAAATTTTGTGCTGCCATCTGTTGGCGTGTCTTGAAACTTTTTGATACCCCGTCGTAGACTAGTGAAGGACTCCTGCAGGGCAGTTCAATTATGCGCTTGTCGTCAAAAGCAACTAAAAAGAATTAACAAGAAAATAAACTCTTGTCCCTTGCAGCAATGGGGAAGTGGTGGCTCATGGTTAAGATGTTGGACTATTAATATGAAGATTGTGGGTTTGATTCCCAGCTCCACCAAGCTTTGTTTGGTAATAGCTCAAATTATATTATATAAATATTGAGATTCATTTTGTCGTAAATAGATTCAAAGATTCAATAGATTCCATTAATCATTAGGTGTCGGCCCAAACCTTATGATAGGCTTTCTCACCTGCCTGTCAAACGTGTATTTATACCTTTGACACAGACAGGATACAACATCAGCGCATTCACGTACTGTGGGAAAAAGTCAAATATTATCGATGTTAGGTTTCCACACTGGAGTCGACTACAGGAGTCAAAGGGTCTGAAAGATGATGTCATGGTAACAGTATTTCTTTTAGACAGGTAGGAATATGGTGTTATTGGATTTTGATGTGTCTTGATAGTAACTCATAGTTTAAGTAGTTTGTTTAACTTTACGAATTAGTTTGACTCCAGCAGCAGCGTGAGTTCTAATTCAATATTTGGTATTTTAGTACTGTTACTAACTGTAATATAAAGTTTTCCCACTGGTGATTGACACATGATGTATTGTAGTAATATCGTCTCTGCTTATATAGTTTGTGCGCATTCAGGCTACAGTTAGCATTTTCCAAGATGTCCTACTGCAACTTTAATGTTAGATTTAGGGAAAGTTGAGCTAATTAAGTTTATCACATAAAAGGAATGTGGAGATTAAAAAAATTAACACTAAAAAGAGGTGCAATTTTACAACACTGATGGGTTATAATCACACATTCCACTCAAGTATGAAAGTAGCAAATGATCATAAAACTGGCATTGTGTTGATTAGCATACGGCGTCATGAGTTATGCGTGTTGAACGACACAAGTAGAAGCAAATTTATTTGCACTACAAAATGTTTTTGCTTTTTTTTTTCCCCAGGCATATATATTATTCAAGTTTTGTGCAGTCTTTGGCTCTGATTAATGCCATGGGAGACCTGAAGAACTATGCTTCTGTAAGTTCCTGAAAGGTCATAGACTCTCTACGAAGCCCTTTGACCCAGACTCTTAACACTGAACTCAAAGATGGTAAACCATGACTGAGGTTAATAAAATTGCCCTATTTGAACAAAAAAAAAAAAACAGTAATGAATGATAAATAGGAGCACATGGCAGACTGACCAATAACCAGAGAACCTGAACTGTAAACTGAGCTGAACATTTCTGGACACAATTATCCAGAGTGACATACATTCGTCTACTTTCTTCTAACGATCTGAGGAGTTGAGGATTAACAGTCTTGCTCAAAGGGCAGCTTGGTGGTGCTGGGGAATGAACCCACAATCTTCTGCTCAGCAGTCCATCACCTTAACCACTAAACCCCAGGGGATTTAAACTCATTTTCCAGTAGACAGGTTTTTCTATTCCAAGTCTATTTCAGAAGAGAACTATAGACTTAAGGTACTGATTTTTATCCCAGACTCTTCAAACTTATCATCAAAATGTTCAAGTGCAGGTCAAAGGTTCCGGTTAAGTGTACCACTGAGAGAAAAACGTTTTCTTAAATGCTTAACAGTCTGAGAACACTTTGGAGTAAAGCCGCTGCTTTTCTGAATTGAAAGCAGCCAGTTGTGGTGGTAAAAGAAACCAACAAGAATAGCCCCTGGTTAGGTTTCTGCTAGAGCTGTATCAGGTACTTGACAAAACCCTGTGGCAGACTTGGCTTGCACAGTTGGCGTGGGAACACGTATCATCAAGTAGAAAAGTCTGGACTGACCTTCTCAGCCTGTTGGCAATGGTTAATCCTCACCGGGAAAAGTGGGATGAAGAATGAATGAATTTGACAGTGTTCAGATTTACAGGTTCACTCTTGGGCTGTTTCCAAGTTGTAATATTCTGGGATATTCTAGGGTTATAAGAAAACAAGCAGATTATAGTGTGGCTATATATTATACTGTCTAACATGGAAATGAGTCTGTAATACTGAGAAAGCCAGCAAATTTGAAATAATAAAAATAAGAAGTGGAAGTGGTAGCCCAAGGTGTTAGACTTCTGGTTTACTTTTACGGCATTTGGCAAATGCCCTTATTCAAAGAGACTTACATTTATTATGCTTATACAACTAATCCTTGGGCCTTGCTCAGGGCCCCAACAGTGGTAACTTGTTTGAGCTGGAATCAAACCTACAATCCTCCAGTTAGCAGTTTAACACCTTCACCACTAAGCTACCACTATCCCAATAAGGTATGGATTGAACCCCCAGCACAACCAAGCTATTATTGCTGGGCCCATTAGCAAGACCCTTAACCCCTTAGGTTTAAAAATATAATAATAACTCGCTTTGGATAAAGGCCATTTCCTTCCCAACGGCGTCTCATAATCCTGCTAACCAACGGATTTAAGTTAAGGTGGTAAAGCAAACCAACAAGAATAGCCCTTGGTCAGGTTTCTTCTAGAGCTGTATCAGGTACTTGACAAAACCCTGTGGCAGACTTGGCTTGCACAGTTGGCGTGGGAACACAATTTTAGCGGCCAGTCTACAAACATCGTCTAAATTAGGACGGGTGGAATTTATTATTACTAATAAAAAAGGTTTTAACAGAAAACCAGATAAAAAGTCCACACATGAAATGCTCGGTAAGCTGCATAGCACAAAAAATACTTCGCAATGCGGTAATGCTAGCACTAGCTTAAATAACTAGCAAACCGGAAGAGATACTGGAAGTAAAACGCTAGCGCTAGTAGACCTCTGGTGGCGGGAGGGCAGAATCGTTACTGTAGTGTTTAGTGAATTAGTGACTTTAGTAAATAGTGTTTATTAATTATGTCGTGTCTAGTAAATTTAGTGGTTGAGTCCCCACTTTATCTTGGTTTGCTGTTGTCTTTAAATAACTATGAAGTTGACTAGTAGAACAGTGTTTGTATAGTGTTATTTTCACTGTCGACTCTCATGAACTAAAAACCCTAGAAAAGAACAATCTTCAGTAGAAGATCCTCTGGTTAGATTTATACAATCGTTTGCTGATTAACAATTTTTTCAAAGGCAACCCATTAAAATAGGTGGGATTTTTATAAGAAAAGACTTTTGACTTACCTTCTGTGGAATTAAGACACGACAGGATGTACAGTATGTTTAGAAAAACAGAATGAAGCACGGTATGAGAACTATGCTATTTTATCAGCATCAAATTTAATTTGTACATCATCTCTTTATGCCTGAAATAATAATAATTATTTATTTATTTATTTATTTACAACTAGAAAACATGGTTAAGTACCTTGATCAACACAACAAAAGTGAAAATCCTGACTAGAAACATTCCTTTTTTTTGGCCTCAGGACATTTTTTACCAAAAGTTGTAGGAATAATAATAGATAGAATAATAGAAATGTTAGTTCCGAAAAAAAGCAGCAGGTCATCTCTTCACAGCTCTGGAAGTAAAAATAAATCCCTTCCTATGTACTTCTTGCTTTTCTATATACTAATAAAAGCGCCTCCATGGTGCTATTGAAATATTTCTCCTAATCAAAAGACATTTCAGGAATAAAGGGGTTGTAGTGTTCAAAAAACACAAAAAAAAATTTCAGGGATGTACAGATTGTACCTTTACTTCGAGGAAAGAACTAGGAAATGTTGTTTTGCGTTTTTTTTGACGTCTAAGTGACGTCCAAAATCTATGGCTGTGCTTTCACTATGGTGACCGTTAAGTGTTTGGCAAAAGGGAACAAAAACAGCTCATTGATGGCAACCATAAGAGTGTCGGAGTGTTTGCCTGCTGCTCGAAATGGGTACTGGAGGTTGTTTTTCCTTCATACTCTACAGCTGGATAAAAGACTATACGGGAATCGCAGATCGGCGCTTACCGACGTCATGATCTGGAAAGTTGCCCAAAATCTGTTATATTACCACTTCCTGTTTAGATTTAAATGATAATCATTTATCCACAGACAGACAGACATACAGACAGATAGACAGATACATAAACAATACATAAACATAGATAGATAGATAGACTTACATATATCCTATTTTATTATCCAACTGAGCAGTTAAGGGTTAAGGGCTGTGCTCAGGGGCCCATCAGACTGAACACAAGCATCTGGCAGTCTATCACATTAACCAGTGTGTTTCCACTTCCCCAGGTTGGTATTTTCACTACCACTTTCAGTAGTTTTGATGAATCAGCTGTTGTTTGAAGGAACCATTGAAAGAAACGTTGTTTGTATTTCGGCTCTGGTGACTGCCTGGATGTTGTATATTACGCGTGAACATCTCATTTGATTTTGCTCTTAAAGCGTCATCTCTATTGATTTTTGGTAAGTAACCGCAGTTGTGTTTCCATGTAGGACATAAAGCCTAAAAGCTGATTTGTAAGCAGGCATTATGGTGTGACTGTTATTAGCTTCAGTCACATGTTATTGATCAACGGCTTACTGTGCTGCAGGCTGTTCGGTGTTATTAACACATGATCGATAAAAGATCACACTGATCTACTGACACCTGCTTACGCAAAAGCCACGATGGCCTGGGAGCCACTTTGAGAAAAAAAAATCATAAAAAAAAGTCATAACGTTTTTCGTTTGTTATATTTATTACAGCTCAGCTTTCTAAATCTTTAGATAAATGGATAGTTGGAAATGCCTGACTTTATATATAAAGCCAGAGTGAAGCACAGACAGACAGACAGACAGACAGACAGATAGATAGATAGATAGATAGATAGATAGATAGATAGATAGATAGATAGATAGACAGACAGACGGACAGACAGACAGACAGATAGACAAACAGATAGATAGATAGATAGATAGATAGATAGATAGATAGATAGATAGATAGACTGATGAATAGTGTAGATACACAGATAGACAGACAGATGGGCGGACAGGCAGACAGACAGATAGATAGATAGATAGATAGATAGATAGATAGATAGATAGATAGATAGATAGATAGACAGACAGAGAGACGGACAGACAGACAGACAGATAGACAAACAGATAGATAGATAGATAGATAGATAGATAGATAGATAGATAGATAGATAGATAGACTGATAAATAGTGTAGATACACAGATAGACAGACAGATGGGCGGACAGGCAGACAGACAGATAGATAGATAGATAGATAGATAGATAGATAGATAGATAGATAGATAGATAGATAGACAGGTGGACAGACAGACAGACAGACAGACAGACAGATAGACAAACAGATAGATAGATAGATAGATAGATAGATAGATAGATAGATAGATAGATAGATAGATAGACTGATGAATAGTGTAGATACACAGATAGACAGACAGATGGGCGGACAGACAGACAGACAGACAGATAGATAGATAGATAGATAGATAGATAGATAGATAGATAGATAGATAGATAGATAGACAGGTGGACAGGTGGACAGACAGACAGACAGATAGACAAACAGATAGATAGATAGATAGATAGATAGATAGATAGATAGATAGATAGATAGATAGATAGATAGATAGATAGATAGATAACTACTGTAGCTACAGAGATAGATAGACAGACAGATGGGTGAGAGACAAGACAGTCTCAGTTCCTCTCTTTCTGCTTTGCTTATATTCACCTGTTCTATCATGCTTGAAGTCAAAGGTCATCCTTTAAATCTTTCAGAGCTTTCAGGAACAGAACACATTTTTATTGTGTCTGCATTTTACATCTACACTGTATGTGAGCGGGTTAGGAAATGATGAGCTATTGCCTCTGTCATATCGTAAATCTGCGGTACATCTTAAAGTGCGACGAAAAATAAGCTGTCCAAGTTTAGCTTAGTGGGAAACAGGAAGTGGATTAAGGCTGACAGTTGTTGAGCTTCCTGACTAGTCGAGGGCAACAAATCAGGTTGTGGTCACTCTGCGCTGGTTTTCTCCTATAGGATGCTTCCAATGTGTCCGAAGTGAGTAAGAGAAACGATGAATGTATTCAAAAGTGTTAATATTGTGGGGTTTTGTTTGTTTTCTACTTTTTGTGGCTCTCGTCAACATTAAAAAAATATTATAAATGTTGAATAACTGTTCATGCTAACGCAGCCATATGCTAATAATGTGCATTCATTTTCATTGAGTTTCATCATCTGGCAGATGCCCTTATCCAGAGTGCCTTGCTCAGGGGCCCAGTAGTGGTGGCTTGATGAACCTGAGAATTGAACCCACAATCTTTGGTTGGTAATCCAACACTTTAACCATAAGCCACCACTTCCCTTTATACCTTGAAAATTCCTCATAAATGCTGGAGGTAGCACTGGGTACACCGCTTGACCCAGAGGGCGGACTGTCACTGAATGTCAAAATTTGATTGGCTGATGATTCCGTCGCTAATACTTGTCCGAAATCAGATGTGAAGGCTAACGATATCCGTATAGTCGCCCCAGACTTTTATAAATGTATAATATTTCAGTTCAACAGTAACAAAACTAATTATAGGCAATTTTGAGGACATAAATGAAAATGATAACTAAAAAATAAAAACTTTTTTTATTTAAGATTATCATAACAAGAGAAAATCAGTATTATATAATGTGATGCTTTTCTTGATTTTCTGCCTCTAAAGCCAAAGTAAATGTACAAATTCCCTTTCATCAGCATAAATTCTCTGATCTTTTATTTCCTCTGCACAAATAACGATAAATCTAATATTGAAAGCAAACTGGGGTAGTTATTTAACCCTATTGATGCTGGTCTTATCTGTCATTTATTAATTATTGTAAACATATGAATTATTTGATTGGATAAAAGTCTGATATAACGAAAGATATCACTGCATCCGGGCATCAATAAAAGCCAAATGACGACTAGATGATAAATCAGGATCTCACATCTGACCTTCACCTCACCTAAATGTTTCGCATCCCTGATTTATCTATAAAAATCTAATTATCTGCCAACTTTAATTATTGTAAACAAATTAATTATTTTATGGATGAAAGTCCGCTTGAAATTGAGTCAGTTTTAGTGGTCAAATTTTAAATGTGGAGAAAAAACACTGTCTCTAATCCATACATCATAGCTGTCTCACCACTGTCTCTAAACCATACATCATAGCTGGTCTCACCACTGTCTCTAAACCATACATCATAGCTGGTCTCACCACTGTCTCTAAACCATACATCATAGCTGGTACACTTCTCTACACCATACATCATAGCTGGTCTCACCACTGTCTCTAAACCATACATCATAGCTGGTCTTACCACTGTCTCAAAACCATACATCATAGCTGGTCTCACCACTGTCTCTAAACCATACATCATAGCTGTCTCACCACTGTCTCTAAACCATACATCATAGCTGTCTCACCACTGTCTCTAAACCATACATCATAGCTGTCTCACCACTGTCTCTAAACCATACCTCATAACTGTCTCACCACTGTCTCTAAACCATACATCATAGTGGCCTCACCCACTGTCTCTCACCCACTGTCTCTAAAACCATACATCATAGCTGGCCTCACCACTGTCTCTAAAAACCATACATCATAACCACTGTCTTAAAACCTCTACCAACTGTCTCTAAACCATACATCACTGGCCTCATAACTGTCTCTCAACATGTAGTCCTCACCACTGTCTCTAAACCATACATCATAGCTGGTCTCACCACTGTCTCTAAACCATACATCATAGCTGGCCTCACCACTGTCTCTAAACCATACATCATAGCTGGTCTCACCACTGTCTCTAAACCATACATCATAACTGTCTCACCACTGTCTCTAAACCATACATCATAGCTGGCCTCACCACTGTCTTGTACACCTTCCCCTTAATAGTAGCTGAGAATGCTAAGTGCATTTGTATTCTATTATAACCCCTCGTGGTGTTGCTCTAAGAACATTTCAGGTTGAGGCTGGATGGCGGTTTAGTAGATCTATTGACGTCAATATATTTTATGAAAGTATCTCCCTGGTGGTCCAGATCATCATTTTATCCTGTCTACCAATAGGTTTCCGAAGGCCTGCGAAAGGTCAACAAAGGCTTTGCAGGAGACACGTAGCAGAAACACTCTCGATCGTTAGTGAGACGAGACTGATCGTTAGTGATATATAAAGGAATTGACGAGAGTTTTCAAGTGACGTCTTTGAGTAGATGATTTATTTATTACACCTATCCAGAGGACAAAGGGTAAAAAAACCAGACACTTCTGAGTGTTTTCACTCAATCCGAATAGACCCATTTTCAGCTGTTTATTACTCCACCCACTTGATGAATGACTTCTAAACTTCATCTCTCCATCTGAAATAAACTCTTACAGAGTGACCTTGACACCTTCAGACACATCAGGCATTGTATTTATTAATGCTGTTCAACAATTTTAACCCTCAAACCACCTCCTAACACAGTCTACAACCCTGATGGTGTAGTTAAATCAGAGGTACTAGACACCCCCCCCCCACACACACACACACACTTCCCCAATAACCCATCTAATCTAAGGAGTGATGTTTATCAGGGGCAATAATCTTCACCTCAGTTTTATCAGTATTAACTTCTAAGTATTCAGTTGTAGCAGCAAAAAATTCTCTGCCATCCATTTGTTAAAGGAGACTAAACATTCTTGCAAAAGGGACAGTTGTCTAGTCTATGGGGACTAAAAATTGGAGGTCATCGGCATAACAATGATATTATTATATTATTATATTAAAACTACTGATAAGCTTGCCAAGAGGACGCATATAAAGCTGAACGGCAGAGGACCAGATGGCAACCTTTATATTTATTACATTTCTGTCATTAGGCAGACTCTTCTCCAGAGCGGCTTTTCTCCAACTAAGCGGATGAGGGTTAAGGGCCTTGCTCAGGGGCCCAGCAGGAGCAGCCTGGTGGTGCTGGGAATTTTAATCATGATCTTGCTATCAGCAGTACAACATCTAATAACTCTACTTCACCAAGTGACATATTTGATTTAAAAAAAATCCCATAAATGTTTCATAAATTTCAGGTTGTTAGTTTCCTTCTCTTATGACTCGTATCTGTAATCACGTTCTGTGCATTATAACCCGGAGGTCGGTCGCATGTGGCAATTGATTTCCATTCGCTGTACATGCACCTTCACTGTTTTCCACCCATTATTGTTTCTTTTTATCATTGAATTCTTTTTAACCATCCATCCATCCATCCATCCATCCATTGTCTGTACCTGCTTATTTCTAATCAGGGTCTGATCTGTAATAATATTTTATTATTATCTTTCCTTTCGTTTTGCAAGGGTTTGCCGCAGGGTTGGTTTTTGAATGCTAACGTTACCGCTAGTGGCAAACTCTCAGTGTTTATTTTTGTGTTGGCAATGTCATCACAAGAGATCAGTCTTTGATATCAGAGTGTTTTTTGTATCAAAACCGATACCGATACCGATAATGGTATCGTATCGGTGCATCTCTAAAAAAATACTATAATATCGTCTGGCAGTATTGTCCTATGGCAGGTCCTAAATTTAAAGCTTATTTCTAAAAAAAAATAACGGGAAATGAGCATCCCTGAGCCTTAATTTTAAACATTTGAGCAGTGAAACTTGCTGGTTTAACTGGTTTTAATACTTTTGCATTTTTTACACCAGTTGGTTGTCTAAAATGATAATAAAAAATATTATAACAATTTAGAATCATTCAATTGGAATTTATTTTGGAATATAATTTATTTAATTTATTGGCATTTATTGCTTTTTCTAATCAAAAACATGTTTAAATCAATCAATAGTTAATACCATGTTAATATAATATTTAACATAGACAACCTTCCAAGTACCACCTGAACTCGGAACACTAAAGAGTCTTTTTTTTTTTTTTTCCATCATCACCCCTAACACACAGCCCAGCCTGTGGTGCAACTAATGGAGTCTCTGTTCTGGCCTGATTCACCTTCTTGTGCAGAAGCAGAGAGCGAGCGGATGGGGCAGGTTGTTGAAGCAGAGTGCCGTCTACGCCCACAGTCCTGACCTGGAGGTCAGGTAAACATCCGCAACACCTGCATTTCTATTCCATCAACTCCTCTGTCGCCAATCACATCCTGGACCAAAGGCTCGACCGTTCTGGCTCTCGGGCCATTACTGCGTCTGCTTATCTGAAAGAGTTCACACAGAATCCTGCGAACACGGGACGCGGGAATAAAAAACGCTTCCGGCTTATATTGCTGTTTGAGCTGTTGTTAACGGCCCGAGCTCCCGAGAGAGGAAGGTGTGCGATTGGTGAACAATTTTTTTATATTTTTTATATTTTAGGATAACAAAACGAAAGGTGTGTGTCAGATGTCTGTCCTTTTAGATGAGCCCGAAATATATTTCTATGAAGAAAGAAAGGATGAGATGCAGGAACGAGGGAAGAATTTGGATGCGTGATTGTATGTACGCATAAACACACATATACGGTAGTGGAAGCTCAGTGATAAAGTTGTTGGACTGGAAGATCATGGGTTCAATACCCAGCATCACTAAGTTGCCATGTCTGGGGACTACCAACCCAAAGATTGTGGGTTTGATTCCCAGCTACACCAAGCCACCACTGCTGGGCCCCTGAGCCAGGCCCTCTACCCCCAATTGCTCAGTTGAATGAAAGAGATAAATGTAAGTCGCCCTGAATAAGTGCGTTTGCGTAATGGCAGAAATATAAATGTAACTTGTGTGGATGTTTTATAACATTGTGTAACTATAATCCGCCGTGTGTATTACTGTGTTGTGTGTCAGGATTACGGTGGAGTGACGGTGAATTCCTGCATGCTACAATTCTCATCTCTTTATCTTACAAACTAAATCGATCATAAAAAAGTCCTGCTAGATCTGCATGAGGTTAATTCAGTTTTTAAAAAAGGCAGGAAATGCTAGAGTGCCCTCTACTGGCACATTGCAGTAGTGCATCCGTGCTTACTGCCACTTTCTACAGTCGGGCGTGTGTGTGTGTGTGTGTGTGTGTATGTGTGTCAGATGTAAGTGTCAAACCAAAACATATGTTGTAGGTGTAAGACAGATTTAGCTGTGTGAGTGACTTTTGTGTGTGTGTGTGTGTGTGTGTGTGTGTGTGTGTGTGTGTGTGTGGTGATCTCCATTTGAATTCTCAAAAATAGATAATATATACAAACAATAAAGATTTAAAAAGCATTAGATCATCAATTTTATGCAGCATTTTACTTAAGCTACAGGTCCTCAAGAAAAACATGCATACACACACCCACACACGCACACACACACGCACACACACACACACACACACACACAAGCGCACACACACTCTCTCTCTCTCTCTAACATAGCCATTTAAAGCAAATAGATGCTAAGGACCTGAGAACATTTTATATATATATATATATATATATATATATATATATATATATATATATATATATATATGTATATATATATATATATATTTTTTTATTAATACATTATTTATATATAAGTTTTATTTATATAGTGGCCTTCCAGAGATCTAATTCAGTGAGTTGCACCAGTACGAGCAGTGGGCAGCACGATGGCTTAGTGGTTAGTACAGCAAGAAGAACCCGGGTTCTCCCTGTGCTTGTGTGGGTTTACTCCGGGTTCTCCGGTTTCCTGCCACAGTCCAAAAACATGTATGTTAGGTTGGTTGGTGATTCTAAATTGCTCATAGGAGTGAGAGTAAGTGTGTGTGTGTGGCCCTGTGATGGACTGGTGACATGTCCAGGGTGTCCCCCTCCTGCCTTTCACCCTTTCAGACCAGCTTGGATAGACTCCAGCAGATCCCTTAGACCCCGAATTAGAAAATAAGCAGGTATAGAAGATAAATACATGTGTACTAGCAGTGATGTAATAGTATGTTCGGTGTGATAGGGGGGGCCCCTTTAGAGGCCCCAAAATTGCTAACGAAGCCCCCGATTGGAACCGTTTACTAGAAAACTACCTAAAAAAATGCAGGCGATAAACCTCACCCGAGGATTCTTTCCTTCGAGTCTCGGCTACACATTCGTTTGATGGATTTAGCTCTTCCTGTTTTAGAGGCGCACATCCTATCTAGTTTGTTTCAATTTGTCAACAGCAGCCATAGGAGCGTGTCGGAGCACGAGGTCCCTGCGCGGACTCGCTATCGACACGGCTCACCGCGGGCGAAGCGCCATTAGGTCAGTCGATAATACAGGCTGTAGTCACAAAAGACCTGGTCTGTTTAAGCCAATTCCCTTTTTACTGCTGTGAACGCTGTGAAGCAAAGCAGGTTAAAAACAAGACATTTTCCACATCAGCAAGAGATTCGGCAGCTCAGAGACGGAGTGGGGAGCGGGTTCACCGCCGCGCTGCTGCCTGCGCTATGCTAACAAGGACATTTTAGCGCTTTGGCTCTTATTAAGCTACTTTGAAAGAGTGCTATATTTATTTTCTCTAATGCGTCTCTGTTCACACGCATGGCATTCTCTATTGCTTTCTCTCTGTCTCTCTGTCTCTCTCTCTCGCTCTCTCTCTCTTTTTGGTTGCTGTCTCTCTCTTTCTCTCTCTCTCTTTTGCTTTCTGCCTCTCTCTTTCTCTCTCTTGTGCTCTGTTTTTCTCGCACTCTCTTATTAATACTCTCTTTCTCTTACTCTTACTCTTACTCACTCTCCCTCTCTTTCTCTTACTCTCTCTCTCGCTCTCTGTCTTTCTATTTCGCTTTCTCTCTCTTGCTCTCTTTCTTTCTCTTACTTTTTCACGGTCTCTTTCTCTTTGTGTAAAAAGTCAGTCTCAACCTTTTTCTCTCACTCTCTCTCTTTCTCTTACTCGTCCTCTCACTCTCTCTTTCTTTTTCTCTGTCTCTTTCTCTTTGTGTAAAAAGTTAGTCTTTCCCTCTTTCTCTGACTCTCTCTCTCTCTCTCTATCTCTCATTCATTCTCTCTCTCTCTCTCTCTCTCTTTCTCTATCTCTCATTCATTCTCTCTCTCTCTCTCTCTTTCTCTTTCTTTTTAACTCACTCTTCTGTGCAAAATGAAGCAGTCATCCTTTCCGAAAAATTATTTTTATAAAGTAAACTGAGGTGCGGTTGAAGTATAAATCCCGAGTCGTTGTCTTTCTGTAATTAGTAATTAAGATGTGTTGAACTTGAAATTAAATTATTTTAACCCCTTTTCAATTTTTCATTGTAAACTTCCCCCAAGAAAATATTCACAGTTAATGATATCTTAAATGACTCTTTCTTACCTTGGAGCTTGCTGAGGCCCCCTCGTGGGTCGGAAACCCACTCCCCCCACCCCCCCCCCCCCCCCCCCCCCCCCCCCCCCCCCCCCCCCCCCCCCCCCCCCCCCCCCCCCCCCCCCCCCCCCCCCCTGTTGGTAACCTCTGTTTTAGAACACTTTTTTATCATAAAAGTCCACTTTGAAGTCAACTGATACAAATACTAGTTAGTGTACTAGTTCTGTTTTACTAGTCTATAGTTTAGTCGATCAATCCGTTAAAATATCGTAAAAACGATTGTCGTAAAAACGATTATCGGTCGATCCTTAGCATAAAAGGATAAGAATAAAAGAATTTCTTTTAAACTTTTGTCAATGCTAAACAGATGGAGGGCGTTTAAGTGCTACCACGAGTCAGCAGGGTTACATACCAAGTGAGTTTTCACACTCACACACACACACACACACACCAAACTGAGAATTATGGAGTGAGAGATTGTGGAGTGAGAAAAAAAAATGTTTAATAGTTTCTATCGTCAGACAGATTTGCTTTTAATTGTCGTGTCTTGTTCAACAAATTAGATTGAAAGATCAGATCGATTAGAGATCAGATCCAGGTGGAGGTTGATCTCATGTAGCCAGAGCTGCAGTCTGACAGCAGAAGGTCTGGACTCCGTAGCGGATTTTATTGGTCAAGAGGGTGTCTGACTGGCCTGTTAAGCAACCAATCACAGTTCATTTTGTTCAGCATCATGTTTTTAAAGTGGATGTGTGTAAATAAACAGACCGGCGTGTAACCGTAGATTAATTTAAACAAACACAATTTAAAAAGTCTAACTTTACTTATTATCATTTGGAAATCCCAGTTTTTAGCGGATCATCAAGTGCTAATTGTCGCAGCTGCAAACACGATGACTTCCTTCCTTATTCCGGCTTTATTTCCAGAGGGATCATTTTAAAAAACTTGACACACATCCACCAGAATCCCAGTATAACCGGGCCACAAGATGGTGCCACATATCGGTAAATTCCATATTCCAAAGCGATAAGGAAAAAAATCATTATCAATGAATATCAGAAAAAATACCATTAAAATGATTATCGGTCGATCTTTAGTCATAAGTATAAAAGACAAACAGAATATTTCTTACCTGTTTTACTGAATTATGTTAAAGGTTAATGTTGAATAAAATACACCAGTGTGTGTGTGTGTGTGTGTGTGTGTGTGTGTAAGAGAGAGTTGTATTTTAAACATATTCTTCTGATAGCTTGATGCTCCTGACATCTGTTCCTGAGGTATGTGTGATTAGTGTGCTTCAGGTGTGATGTCAGGGGCATGATTCTGAGACCATGGGGATTTCTGATGAGCACAAAGATCACATTACTCCCACACACACGCACACACACACACACACACACACACACACGCACACACACTTCGGGTTAAAAAGTATTTACACAGTAAATACTCAGTGCGCTGTAATTACTGTGATCTGTAACACACGTCTGTTTTTTTTATAATTACACAATTATATACCCGAAAGGGAAAAGGAAATAATTGGTGTCTTGTATCGATGTCATGTGTATTGCAGCCTCAGGCATGATGTAAGCAGCGAGAAGGCGACTCATAATGGTCTTTCTCATGCTGGACAGCTCAGTCATGGAGGCGGAAGACAGATTTAGCTTTTCCGCCTACACCAACCCGAACGGGCCGAAAACGTTAGCAGGATCTATGAACAAATATCGAAATTCAGAAAATTACATATCACAGGGTGACAATGAATCATGTGTTTAAAAGGTTATAGTTGTTATTTGGGTTTTTTTTCCGTTTGATGATTAATGTTCCTGTACAAAATGATGCCTGATAGATGACAAGCCAGATTAAACTATGTGCAATTCTAGCGTTCTTATAATATTTTTTTTACATAAAATTACCATAATTACATAAATTAGCATATGTAAATGCACAAAAATGCAGATTCCATGCAGAATTGTGACTATAGATAACAAACAGACATCAAAATATCACCTACATCATGGTTATACCAAAAGTACTGGAACACCTGACCATCACATGACAGTCATAAATCCGATTCCAGATGTGATCTAAGTCTTCCTCCTATAATAACCTATAATACTTAGTTTTGTCATGGATCCGATCATTTAGTTACGATAAGTATTAATGAGATCAGACACTAATGTTGAGGTGAGGAGGTCTAGGGTTCAGTCGGGATTCCAGTTCATCCCAAAGATGTTCAGAGTCAAAGTCATGAGTGCAGGACATGAGAGTTTTTCTACTCCAAAACATCCAGCATGTCTTCATCTGAAATCACATACTACAGTATATACTGTAGTATATAGTATATAGAAATTCAATCAGTTTATACACTCCAATCAGAGAAACCAACAGTTACATAATGTGACGTCTTCTGTGTTACCAAAACAAGTGCTGATATCAGTGTAGAGGAATTCCAGCTCCAACCTGAGGAAACTTCTTACAGTAAATTTCACCATAATGACTATTTAATGGTGATTCTGACACTATGCACATTTTACTCTTACCGTAATTACTATAAAATCTCAGCTTCTTTTTTCCTCTTTTTTATGTGTATTTTATGTAGTCGGTTGTATTTTATCTGGATTCTGGAAATGTTAAACATTAATACATTTACAAATACTTGAGTCATTATTTTTATCAAGTGGTAGCTTATTGGACTGATACCTGGAAGATCAGGGTTTGATTCCCAGCACCACCCTGTTGCACTGTTGGGCCCCTGAGCAAGGCCCTTAACCCCCAGTTGTTTAGCTGTATAAATGAGATAAATGTAAGTCACTCTGTATAAGGATGTTTTTCTTATACTATCATGTCTCCCATGTGTTTTATTCCTTACATAATTAATAATTACAAGGCTGCATTGAAACAAAAGGAAATAATTAAAGTGACAAAAAAAAAAAAAAAAAAAGAAAGGGAAAAACTTCAAACTAAGTTTGTCTTGCCGACGTACAGGACAAATATCACATTCGCCCACATGGACCACCGCTGTCGATACACTGAGCTCGTTCTGCTGAGCAAAAATCTTGGCATGAGAAACATAACAGCCTGTGAAAGAGATTAAAAAGTAGATTTATTATATAAAACAATGCTGTTTACCCTGCAGACTGAAGCCTCTTACCCCACTGCTGATAAAAGCCCCGGCTTCATTCCAACCAGACTTCTATAAGGACACACAGATTTCACAGGGAAATATATTTCAGGCGTTTTTTATATCCAGGATATTAACGAAGTTCTGCGCTTTCTATACAATCCACTATAATATGATAATAAATATGTCATTTTACTGCCGTACAAACCAAAAGCGAAGACAGTTTTTAATACTCTGATGAATTAAGAGTCTTTTTACACGGAGAATGTTATAAACAGGGTTGTAAAGGTGCATCGACTCAAAGGAGGTGAGGAACGTGCGGCCATTTGTGGCTGTCGGGTCACGTGACAAGGAAGCAGCTGCCGTTTCTGGCCCAGTGAGAGAGGCATGGTCGATGTGCTTGGGTCAGTAAATGGGCGTGGCCTCAGCTGCTTTTATTATAGAAAAGGTGTCCCTAATATTTAGTCTGGTGAAAGGGGTGAAGAATGAAGGTGTAGTCTTGTATAACTATCCTTATTATACCTTTATTACCTATTGGTGGTCTGTCTGTAGTGGGGTCACTTGAGGTAGCCTCAGTAATTGAGGTGTGGCCCCTTTACCCAGAAAGGGTGGGTATCAGACTTCATATGTGAGTTCACACAGGTGTAATTGTCTCAATAAAAGAGGCGTGGGCTATAAAACAGGAAGTGGTAGCACAGTGGTTAAGGTGTTGGATTGCTAATTAGAAGATTGTAGGTTTGATTACATGCACTACCAAGTTACCACTGTTGGGCCCCTGAGCAAGGCCCTTAACCTTAAATTGCTCAGTTGAATAAATGTGTTAAATGTAATTTGCTCTGGAAAAGGGCGCCAGAAATGTAAATGTGAACAATTGCTGCTTGTGGAGAGGTTGGACTGCTAACCAGAACATAGTGGGTTCAATTCCCAGTACAACCAAGTTACCACTACTGGGCCCCTGAGCAAGGCCCTTAACCCATAAGTGCTCCATTGTATAAATGTGATAAATTTAAGTCGCACTGAAAAAGGGTGTCGGCCAAATGCCAGAATTTTAAATGTAAACAATTGATGCTTGTGGAGAGGTTAGACTGCTAACCAGAACATTGTAGGTTTCATTCCCAGTACAACCAAGTTACCACTGTTGGGCCCCTGGGAAAGGTCCTTTATTTCATTGTATAAATAAAATAAATGTAAGTCGCTCTGGATGAGGACGTCTGCCAAATGCTGTAAATGTAAATGCTAATGAGAGGGGTGTGGTTTCTGGAGTGTCATTATACTTATATATAGTTGGAATTATGAGTATAAATTATGTTAATATCCTAAAACAAACCTGTTGAAAGTAAGACACATGTCGAATTAGACATCTGCTATACTCGTGTGTTTATATTCGCTCTACTATCTACTAGAAAAGGTCAGCGAACCCCGTCGGAATATTCCGGAAGGAACAGAAGTCTTTAGTGGAATCTGTAGGTCAATAAACTCACTGTTTGCCGCCAGATGTTGATAAAGTGCCTTAATTGTCAAATCCCTCCATCTGTTCGGCCTGTAATGGAGCTCGATACACTCCTAAACCCTCAACGTGCTGTGACCCTTCAATTAAAACCACCAATAACAATGGAAATATTGACAGGCTTCTTTAATACCGTCACGGTTGTGCTAAATTATTTATTTATTTATATATATATATTTTTTATTATTTTTATTTTTGATGAACGACTGCAGCAGAGAAAAAGTTAGCTGCGAAACTCGTTTGAGCGCTCTGACATTTTAGGGAGCCCTCCCAGCGTCATAAAGGTGCCGGAGAGATAAATGAGGAAGTGGAAGAGGAGCGGGAAAGAGTAATGAGGCAGAGACGAAAAGAGAAACGGATGAGGGAGAGGGGAGGAAGAGAAAGGAAGCCTCGGAGATAATTAGGTTGGGAAAGATGGGAAGGAGAAAAACAGCGCTGAGGGAAGATGGAGCCACTAAAGAGGGTTAAAAGACTGCAGTGTAATAGCTTCTTTTTCGGAACCTTTTCTAGCACTCTTTTTTAATTGTTATTTAAGTGTATTGTAAGAAAAACAATATATATTATAAGTATAATTAAAGTTTATGTTTTATGGACTGGTCAAAGATGTACTAAAAAATTATAAAAGAAGTAATCTCGATTTATACTGCGGATTTTTTTCATCTGGTTTGTACGTTGTTACCGAATAAAGAATAAAAAGTTTCGTTAGGTGCGATAGTTTTGTTTATTTTTAGCAATGTAACAATGTTGGACTGCTAATTGGAAGATCGAGGTTCGATTCCCACCACTAAGGTACAACCGTTGGGCCCCTGAGCAAGGCCCCTTAACCCCCAATTGCTTAGTTTTATGAAAGAGATAAATGTAAGTTACTCTGGATAAGAACACTTGCCTTAAATGTAGGATTAGGGTTTGATTCCCAGCACCACCAAGTTACCACTGTTGGGGCCCTGAGCAAGGCCCTTAATCTCAGTTGTATAGAGAAGATAAATGTAAGTCGCTCTAGATGCCTTAAATGTAAATGAGTTACAGTCTATCTGCTCTATAGTCACTACTTTTATATTTAATGATAGGTTAATTTTTTTTTTGTCTGTCATTTTTGATAAATATTTATACAAAATAAAACAAGTTTGGTTTTTAATGTTTAATTCTTTAATACACTTTAATTACTAGTATAACATAACTAGCACTCTAACAGGTAGTGTTAGTAGTGCTGGATTGTGGATTTGAACATCAAGATGCAATTCTCGGCACTAGATCTTGATTGACGGATGTCTCGTCCAATCAGTAGCAAGACGTTCATTCACTAACTAAACCTACCTTTTTAAGTTTACTTTGTGTTTCACATAGAGGAAGTATTAAAACAGTGCACTTACAATTACACCATTAGTGCGCTGATCTTGGTTACTCATTACAGAATGCTTTTGTAAGGAGATTTACAGCCGCCACAGAGACAGAGATGTTGAGATGTTGTTTATTTATTCTCTTTAACAGAAGTTTCTATTCATCTACATAACAAATCACAGGTTTGTTAATGCTGTAACACATTTCGGTTTCTTTAGTAACAGCTACACGGTAAAGTGTCCTATGAGGAGATGTTCATGATCAGTGCATGTTAACGTGTGATGCTACGTGTGCACATCTGGATAAAGTTATAAACTTTGCGATAACAAGAAGTCTCCCGTGTCGGGGACGTTTGATGGTTTAATACGTATCTATAAATAGATAAAAGAACTATAATTAAAAAAAGATCAAAGTCGTATTACTTCAGGAATAAAGCTGAAATTATGAGGTTAAAGTGGTAAAGTTTCAAGAAAAATTGACAGAATTGTGAGAAACAGATGTGGAGGATTTAGAAAACTTTCAGTTGGGATTTATAACAATAAGGAAGTTCTTTGTCTTTTGGCGCATCAGCACGCGGTTATAATTAGTAAAGTGACACTGCGGCTGGTATGTACAAAACATATTACTAAAGCATCTCTCTCCTCTGCTGAGTAAAGCAGATGCACAGCAAATGTACAGCAACCAATGGGCAGTCGCCAATTTACATAGAACTTTAATCTCGTAATTCCGCCTTTATTCTCAAAACATTACGATTTTATTTTCTTAATTTCTACTTTATTTTGGTCATTTTTATTTTTGTCTCAAAACATTGCGACTCTATTCTCTTCATTTCAACTTTATTCTGGAAATATTACGACTTTATTCTTTTTTATTTGGGTTTTTTTCCCGTAATTTTGACTTTTTTTACTTGTAATTTCTACTTATATTCGTAAAATATAATGACTTTTCTTTTGAATTTGACTATGACAGCTTTAATCTTGTACTACGATATTATTCTCTTAATTTTAATTAATTAATCTCCTAATTTCTACTTTTTTCTCGTAATTTTGACTTCATCCCTGAAGTATTGAGACTTTAATTTGGCAAAACTTTTTTGAACTTCTCACTAAAAACTAAAAAAAAGTAACAGTAACAGCACTTTTGATTAATTTTCTACAAACAGCATCAATATCAACAACATGACAGGGGAATCAAAACAACAAAACAGGCACTGAACCAGGAAGTAGATTAATTACCAAAACTTCTATAATGAAAAATGATTAATATTATTATTGTATATTATTATCTGTGTGTATTTTTTTTTTTATCTGTGCGTCTGGAGAAAATAAGACAGCATAAGGAGTAGAGGAAGAAAAAAATAAACCTGTCTAAATCCCCTGAGATGCTGCTGAAGTTTATTTAGTAGCTCTGTAGGTGTGTAACTCAGTAACGGGTCTAGATGGAGGAAGTCTTTTGAATAAAGACTAAGGGGAAAAAAATCTCTGTCTTTTACAGAGAGGGTGTATAGAACAGTTCTCCGCCGGCAAGTCTGCGAACGAGCTCTTTCCACAGTAGACTGCGCTCCATCTGTGCTCCCTTCATCATACCGCGGTTCTCCTGGGCACGTCGGGACAGGTACGGGATTACCTCGTTCACCGGGCCGTACGGGACGTACTTATACACCGGAAAACCTGCCTGACCTGAAAAAAACCCAAAAAAACCCCCACATACAACACCTATAATTAATACCCTAAATAATTTTTTGATGTGTTTGGAGACGTATGCAAATTAGACATCACATCGCAATCAATCGATTGGATTAATTATGTTTAAATTTCCTAACGATCAATTATTACACAGCGAATAATCACACCCATCTCTGGCTCTGACTCATTTTAAATCAGACTTGCAGCTAGAAAATCATTAATTTGTTTACGCTAGTGAATTTAAGCAGGTGCTTTAGCGCCCCCTGGTGGGCGTTCAGAAAACGTTCGGAGACATTGAAAATCTGGTGGTGTCTAAAGGGAGCATTTGAATGCTAATGGTGGGCTCTAAAGAAACAGGTGTGTATTAAATGGTTCTATGTGGACCGTTGGCAATTTCCTTTAGAAAAAAAAAAATCACGGACATCTTCCTAATTCGTAAAAAAAAAGGTAAATGCCTTTATTTTGTCGTATATACTTTTTTTTACAGCAGAGTAAAATTTCCATCTTAGTAAGTTGGGGGTCAGAGCGCAGGGTCAGCTATGATACAGCACCCCTGGAGCAGGAAGGGTTAAGGGTCTTGCTCAAGGACCCAACAGTGGTTGGTTTGCTGGTGGTGGGGCTTGAACCCAGGTGTTTCTGCTCTTCAGATTAACAGCTAGTGGTGGTGGGGCTTGAACCCAGATCTTCCTGGTCGTAGATCAGCAACTTAGTGTCTTAACAATTTAAGCATCTACTGCCAATTTGTCCACAAACTGAAAACTTGTATGATTCTTTGCTGGATATTTTATGCTAAAAGAGAGTGTGTGTGTGTGTGTGTGTGAGATGTGTGGGAGTGTCTACCTAGCGGAAAGGTGATCTGGTCACACATTCCGAGCAGCTGCCCAAAATACACCTTCCTGTCAGTTGGCGCAAGTCCCAGTTCATTCATCCTGTTAAAAAAACAAAAGCACCATCATGTGATATAATTAGAGTGGAAATAGAAGCAGGAAGTAGATTATTACACGCTGACGGATTCCCGAGACTTCCGGTTTTCTCCTTCGCTTTAAATGATTACCGGTCGTTACACGCAGGAATCCGAGCGGCAGGATTTATCAGCTTTCTGTAAACACTTCTGACTTCGTCATTGCCATGTGCTCTGGTAAATGGAGTGGAACCCCTTAAGAAATGATGGCACCACGTTTAATAAGATTAGCCGGCAGTGTGTGTGTGTGTGTCTGTGTGAGGGGGTTTTCTATAGACTATAACTCCCTCACCGGGGAGCATCAATCACTGGCCTTATTTTGGAAATTGTTTGATCTAATAGCTGCCTTTGGTGATGGATTGTCGCTTCTGATTGCTGAGACTCGGGCTTAACTACTTCGCCCTGAGTGTGAGAGACACAGAAAGATGGAGAGGAGTGTAGAAGTGTGTGTGTGTCTAGTGGAGCACATGATTCTGGACCGAGGTCAGGTCAACATTTCATTTATTACACTTTAACCCTTTTACAAATCTGCTGCTAAGTTAACGTGTGTGTGTGTGTGTGTGTGTGTGTGAGTGAGTACCCTTCCTTTATTTAATAAAACATGCATTTGGTGGACACCCTATCACTTTCTTTTCACCAAGCTGAGCAGTTGAGGGTTAAGGGCCTCGTTCAGGGGCCCCCACAGTGTCAGCTTTCCTGGAATCGAACCCACAAACATTTGTTCGGCGACGCAGGGCTGAAATATCTACTTCACGTCTAGACAGCGAGACAATATACATGTTATATCATGACTAAAAACATCCTGCGAGAAATCTAGACCGAATGACGTGATGCTCGTATTCGCATCGTGTTTGGTGTGGACACATCCTAGCCAAGAGGAATATGCTCGATTTCATATCGTTTCGTTTAATATCATCCTTCGTTTTCCTCTACAGAAAGAAGGAAGTGTGACGCCAGCAAATATTTCACTTTGTAAAACTGATAGAAGGTGAAAGATTATTTCTGGATGAGGCCTCCAGAGGTCCAGGTAATATTGGAGAGTTCGGAGAATTAACATTACTGTCAGTCCGTCTGGACTCGCGTGTCAGGTGGCTCTTCTGAGGTTTTTATTAGAGTGGATGACTGAGTGTGCTGTGCGGAATGTGTGGCAGGTCAATGTTACTGACGGGGGTATGACTAAAAACAGACATTAGCTATTTTTACTGACTCTGACTCAACCCCACTGAGCAGGAACCCCCGACTGAACCCCAGACCTTCTCACCTTAACATTGGAGTCTGATCTCACTAATTAGTGTGACTGCATGATTAAATCCACACAGTCACATGACACAATCGAGTGGAAAAGTCTGTGATGTGATTACAGAAGGAAAAGTGAAAGTATCATCTGGAATAGCACACACATGGATGTGATGGTCAGATGTTCCATAACTTTCGGTCATATAGTATATTTGGGTTTGCTTCTTTCTGTGGGACCTGCGATTGACAAATAATCAGGAATCTTTCACAAATAGACATTATTACTACATTCCCACCTTCTGATCGTGTGTTTCACCGTGTCCATATTGTGTGACGCCACCATGACGCTGGCTCTCTTGTTGCTGGCGATTTCCTCCAACACGTAGTCCAAACACCTGCAGAGTTTAGGGTTTCATTTAAATCCACACAGTGTGACGTTTAATAATAAACTCGCTCGTTAACATCATCATCATCATCATCATCATCGTTGTCACCTCTGACCTCCACAGTTATCTATACCAAACATTTAAAAAGCTGTGTCACGCTTCCATGTTGCAAAAATGGAATGACACCTGTGGTACATCCGGCTTGTGGCTTCATAGTCCGGGTTAATGGGATCCTCGTAACCGATCTCCTGCGCTCGACTCCTCTCTTGGTGCATGTACGCCCCCCGTACCAGCTTAGCTCCGAAACACCAGCCCTCTCTCCTCGCCAGCTCGATGTCCACACACACATTCTCATAAGCTTCCTGAGAAAAAAAAAAAAACAAAAACAAATGACATCATTAAGTTTTTTTTTATTTATACAGGCATGCAACAGAACCCTGCACCATGAACTCTCTGATTGGAAGCTTTCTCACATGTGGCCCAGGGCTTCCGGTAGCCCTTTCCGAGTTTCCACTTCTTAGTTTTTGGTAGCCCTAATTAAATTGAAGTAACCTGAATATAAAACACATTATGTCTAAAGTAGAACATTGCAACGGAGACAAATCATTACAATCTCCAATATAAATATTAGGTTTTAAACTGAACATCCTGTTCCAGATGTCAAGTGATTTTGGCGGTTTTTTCCACAGTGTGTGTCAGGTATATCATATGTTTCTGCTTGGTGTGCAAGATTTCACCGCTGGCATGAGGACAGTAATAACTGCAGGGACGATGGAGGGGGGAATTGGTGCACAACAGATCCGAAGCATCACTGGCAAATATTGTAAAGTGTGAAAATTCAATCGTGGGTCGTATCCCATCTGTGCCACATTCGAGAAAAAAACCCCACTTGGGTCATTTGATACATTGAGTGTAAAAGCGGCTTGTTTGTGTTGGTGTCCATATTGACTATTATTATTATATTATTTGTTTTCTCAGCTGAATGTAGGCCTATGCTTGTTCAGCGGTCAGAAGAATAATCTTTATGTGCTTGTGTGTGTGTGTGTGTGTGTGTGTGTGTCTGTGACTCGCCTTCAGGTAGCACTGGTAGGTGTTAAAGATGATCGGGTTCTCCTGATTAAATATGCGCTGCATCTTGGAAGTCAGGCAGCTGATAGCTGGCTGGAAATACGTCTGTTCTGCATCCACCATCAACCTCACGCTGTTCTGCACCGCATGCTACAACACACACACACACACACACACACACACACACGTCGTCCCAGTTTCAATTTTGAATTTTTTCCTTTACTGAAAATGCTTACAGTTTTTTGTATCACCTTTTCAAAAAAAAAAGCCGAAAAGCTGAAGTGTTTTATTTCCCTGATTATAATTATGCAATAATTTTCCTGCATATTTTAATGTATATGACAAATTAATGAACATTTTAATGCTAAAACAGAATAATAATATTTAAAAGTAAGAAAATGAATTTGCAGTAAAATGAATAGATTTTTTTTTATTTATCTTTTTATATTACACAGTTTTTATCTATTTATTGGTTTGTGTGTATTTAAATAAGCCAGTCGCACTCAAATAACAAAAAAATATACAAGTATACAAAAAAGTTTATTTATTTATTAGTCGAACTCACACAAAACAAAATTTATAACTTATTTATTATTTATTTTAGCCAAACTTAATTCATTCATTCATTTTTAATTAGTAATTCATTACAATTAGTTAATCACATTCAAATAACAAAAGATAATTTCTCTGTTATTTTTTTTCATTTTCCATTTTATTTTTATTCCAGCTGGATCATTTTTAAACTGAACTTTTGATTGATTATTTATTTATATTTATTTATTGATTCATTTATTTTTTAATGTTGCCGAAATTCACCCCGACACTAAAAAAGCACTAATTAAAGAGGTGGAAGTTTTTATAAAAGATAAAATTACACAAAATACATTTGCAGCATTTGGCAGTCGTCCTTATCATCAGAGCGACTTACATTATTCCCTGTTATACAACTGAGAAATTGGGGGTTAAGGGCCTTTCTCAGGGGCCCAGCGGTGGTGGCTTGGTGGTGCTGGGAATTGAAACCCGGGTCTTTAAGTTAGTAGTCCAATACCTTAACCACTGCGCCATCACTTCCCCAACTAGAGACCAACTCTAGAGCTAAGCTTTCAGTCATTGTTATCATTTTAATTAATTCAGTTCAGTTTTAGATCTTTAGAGGAACTGCAGGAACTGTTTTTTTTTTTATTTGCCACAGATTTTTTAGTGCTTTTTAAACTGATTTATTTTCATCTTTTGCACTGTATTTAAAGAAGCTGTTAAGAGGCCAGAGTGGTGAAGCTGACCTCAATCTGAAGCTTAAAAAATCGTACACCAGAAACCTTCAACCTTTTGATGAAAGTTTGCCACCACTCATTGCATGACACCGGCTCTGGATGTGGAACCATCATTGGACTTGCTGACCCACGGCGAGTGTGAAAGAAGTGTGTTTTGCTGAGAGGTGTTTTCCTCAAGACTCACTTTTGCAAGAACGTCAATCCTCTGAAGCATCCTCTTCATCTGCTTCTCCTCTTCCTCTGTGAATTTCTTCAGCAAAGGCTCCAGTTGGCCAGTCTTTTAAAACAAAAAAGGAAAGAATGGGTTCAGTATGAAGGTCACAGATATTGAAAAGCAAAAATGAGTAAGTCAATGTACCATTAGAGATAGTGGACAATAAGGGTGCACTTCAGGGACGCTTTTAGTCGTATTTCGACTACAATTTAAAAAACTGACCAATGAGGTCTTGGCCATGTTTGGGTGAAGTGGATGATCAGGTTTTAACTACATTTTGGGAAAGTGGCCAATCAGGTCATGGCTACGTTTGGCGAAAGTGATCAATCATGTCTACATGTTAAAAAAAGGGAAAAATCAGGTATTGCCTACACTTAACAAACGTAACCAATCAGGTACTGCCTTTGTTCGCGGAATGTGACCAAGTAGGTCTTGGCTAAATTTAGGGAGTGTGACCAATAAGGTCTTCTGACCAATCAGGCCTTGGCCTATGTTTGTGAGAAGTGAACAAGTAGGTTTCGGCTACATTTTAGGAAAGTGACCAATCAGGTTTCGGCTACATTTGGCAAACCTGACCAATCAGATCTTGCCTTTGTCTTGGGAATGTGACCAATCAGGTCTTGGCTAAGTTTGGAGAATATGATCGATCAAGTCTTATGACCAATCAGGTCTTGGCTAAGTTTGGAGATTATGACCAATTAAGTCTTATGACCAATCAGGTCTAGTCTAAGTTTGGAGATTATGACCAATTAAGTCTTATGACCAATCAGGTCTTGGCTAAGTTTGGAATAAAATGAACGATTGGATTTTTGCAAAATAACAAAAAGTAAGCAATTAAGGTCTGGCTACATTTAAAAAAAAGAAACCAATCAAGGCCTGGTTTTGTTTGAGAGATATGACCAATCAGATATTGGATAGTTCTGATAGTTATACCCTGTCTACCCTGACACAACCACACCTTTACTACATTTGCGGTACATAACGAATTCTTCATTTAAAAAAAAAATAAATTGTGTCTTGTTATCAGGAAGGGGAACTGCTCACTGATTTTTTGCCAACATTCCGAATATGTCGTGAATGGTTGTGTAAATTAAACTTCAACTATTAATCAACAAGAGTAGAAGTCATTTGGCACGAGGGCTGAACAGACGGAATTGTGAACATGCCTCCAAATGCAGAGCTCTGAAAACATTAATGAAACCTTAGAAAATTGTATTAACAGAAATCTGTCCCTGGCTGTGATCTGTGGGTGTTCCTCTTTGTAAATTTAGTTACGGATAAAAGATGTCAAGGTCCGCTTACTCATGTAGGGTTATGCAACATGAAAAAGCGAGAGTTGGTACTCATTCAAACTTAAAATCCTTGACGAGAAAAAAGCGCTTGTGTAGATCACAGGTAACGTGACCTTCACGCAAAGAAGAGCGGGGTTGGGAAAATATTCCGGACTTTTTAATCTACTGCCTAACCGGTGCATGAAGCCGGAAAGCACTTTATTTTGTATTCCCACTTTGTGATATGGGTGATAAGGGTACAGCCGTAATTTTTAACACTCGTCATAACTTAAATTCAGTGACTAAATTTACCCCCAAAATTTGGGCAATTCAAGCCCAAATATACGTATGGCGACGTTTTTTTGGGGTCGTATATAGGTGAGTGGTAGCTCAGTGTTTAAGGTGACAGGAAGATAATAATATATGTTTATATAAATATTCGAATCCCAAGATCATTGAAAGACCAATGTAGGGCCCTTTAGCAAGGCCCCTAATTCCTAACTATTCAGTAGTAAGTATGATAAATGTAAGCCACTCTTTAAGGGTGTCTAATAAAGGCATAAAATATTAATGTTAATATATAACTGGAGGTTACAGAACCTGGTAGCATTCACATTTACATTTCTGGCAATTTAGCAGACTCCCTTAAATTTATCTCATATTATTCAACTAAAAAGCTGAGGGTTAGGGGCCTTACTCAGGGGCCAAGCAGTGGCAATTAAGTTTTGCTGGGAGTCATGTATTGGGTACATTTTGGCAAAGGGAAAAATCAGGTACTGGCTACATTTGCCAAACACAACCAATACGGTATTGACTTTGCTTGGCAAATGTGTCCAATTAGGTCTTGACTAAGTTTGGGGAGTGTCCAATCGGGACTTTTGACCAATCAGGCCTTAGCTTTGTTTTTGCGATGTGAACGAGTAGGTTTAGGCTACATTTTAGGAAAGTGACCAATCAACAATAGAACATTCGGCAAACCTGACCAAGAAGATCTTGTCTTTGTCTGGGGAATGTAACGAATCAAGGTCTTGGCTGTGTTTGGGATAAATGGATGATTAGATTATGGCAAAAAATTGTAAGAAAAACGACCAATTTGGGTATTGTCTATGGCAAAAGTTCCAATCAAGGCCTGTTTTTATTTGGGGATTGCGACCAATCAGGTACTAAATAGTTCTGAAAGAAATAAACAATTATACCCCAACTACACTAAGGAAAAACAGCCAATCATGTCTATTTAATTTCTAATGGTTTGAGGAATGTGACCAATCAGGTCTTGGCTAAATTTGGCGGAAAATGGCCGATCAGATTTGAATCCTCAGGTCAGCAGAATCTCACAACTCTTGTTTCAAATAAAATGTGCAGACTGTTAAGAGCAGTTTCAGTATTACAGGAAAAGAGGATGAAAAGCAGTTAAAGTGTTATCACTGTTATTACTTTCAAATCATTACTTCAAACTACCCAATTACATCATACTCCAATTACATCATACTCCAATTACATCATTGTCAAATACATCATACTCCAATTACATCATACTCCTATTACATCATTGTCAAATACTTCAAATTGTTGCCTAATCGAGGTTCATTGGATACGAAAATAAAATCAGTGATTCTTTTCATTTCTACCCCTCTTCAGATATCGGTGTTGGTCTCACCTCGAGGTTGGGCACCATGAGAAAATCGGATATCTTGGTCCTCTCGTCGATCAGACCATTCCAGTCCAGCATGTCGATGGTTCTGTTGTGAGAAAGAAGGTCAAACGATATACCGAGACTTCAGAACAGCATTTTCAATTAAGACATTCATTGTTTGGTGCAGTAATAACAAAAAAATGTGTTACTGTGTTATTGGGTGTCTTTATCGTCAAAAATTTTGTCAAATTGGTGCTTTTGGAGCAAAAAAACGTTCTTATTAATGAGGATACGTCCTGGAAATGTTTTTAAAATGGAAGTTTGTGATACAAATAGTCCAAACCTGATAGGGCAAACAAGGAAAAGTTGTTGGCGATTTTTCCTATGGTAGCCATGTGGTGTGTAACTTCTTGTCGCCAAAAGGTTTCACATCATGCAAGTAGGGAAGTGGCGGCTCTGTGTTTAAGGTGTTAAACTGATACTAGAAAGACTGGGGTTTGATTCCCAGAACCACCAAGCCACCACTGTGGGCCCTTGAGCAAGGCCCATAGACCCCAATTGCTTATTTGTATAAAAGAGATAAATGGAAGTCGCTCTGGATAAGGGCAGTTACTGAATTTTGACCCAGGACAGTCGTGCAGTGTGACAACAACGGTGACCAGTCGACTTTAAATATTCCGCAGTGTGAACTGGGCATAAGATGTGTCAGTGTCTCAACCCTGCACATGTGAACCAACAAGAGTTGAGCGTATCTAGTTTTGTTAAGAATGTTTTTTGTGTATTTGAACATAGAGTTTTAGCTCCACCCCTTTTTTATT